>JBBPFJ010000060.1:0-600000 GCA_037975025.1 Excoecaria agallocha
GCATTTTTTAATCAGATTTTCACGAAAAATACAAAAGGGTACCATTTTGCATTTTTTTCCCATATTTTCACTAAAAATGGATAACTTTTTAATTTTGGCTCAGTTTTTTAAAAAAAAACGCAAATAGGTACCCTTTGCATTTCGCCTCAGTTTTTCAAAAAAAATCAAAAGGGTACACACTTGCATTTTTACCCATATTTCAACAAAAAACACAAAGGGCTACCCCCTTTACATTTTAACTCATTTTATCTACTAAATGCTCAAAGCGGCACCTCTCCGGAATTTTGCTCAGTTTTTAACGAAAAATTCAAAGGGGCATCCCCTAAACCCTAATCCCTTAACCCTGAACCGTGAACCCAGAACCTTAAATCGTGAACCATGAATCCTGAACTCGAAACCCTAAACCCTAAATCGAAACCCCAAACCCTAAATCGAAACCCCAAACCCGAAACACCAAGGAGTACCCCTTTGCATTATGACTCGATTTTTCTCCAAAAATAAAAAAGGGTATCCCTTTGCATTTTGACTTAGATTTTCAACAAAATATCAAAGTGGTACCTTTTTTCATTTTTACTTAAATTTTCATCAAAAACACAAAGGGATACTCCTTGGCATTTTTGCACATATATTCACCAAAAACACAAATGGGTACCCCTTTGGATTTTTACTCAGTTTTTCACCAAAAACACAAAGGGGTGTCCTTTTGTATTTTGCCTCAATTTTTCACAAAATACTCAAATGGGTACACATTTGCATTTGTTTCCCATATTTTCACCAAAAACAAAAAGAGGTACCTCTTTACATTTTCTTCCCAAATTTTCACCAAATATGCAGTAACCTTTGCATTTTGGATGAATTTTTCACCAAAAACTCAATGGGGTATCCCTTTGCATTTTACTGTAGTTTCTCACAAAGAAATCACAGAGGTACCCCTTTATATTTTTCTTTTCTAATTTTCTACTTAAGCAAAAAAGAGATACCTCTTTGCATTTTAACTTAGTTTTTTAACTAAAAGCTTAAAGGGGTACCCCTTTGAAATTTTACTCAGTTCATAACAAAAAGCTTAATGGGGTAAAATTTTGTATTTTGACTTAGTTTTTAGGCAAAAAACTCAAAGTAGTACCCCATTACATTTTGACTCCAGTTTTACCAAAATCTCGAAGGGGAACCCTATTACACTTTGATTCAGACTTTCACAAAAAATTCAAAGGGTACCCCTTTGTATATTTTCTCAATTTTTTACCAAGAACTCAAAGGGGTACCCCTTTGCATTTTTATCCATATATTCACCAAAAACAAAAAATAGGTACCCATTTGCATTTTCACTCAGTTTTTCACCAAAAACACAAAAAGGTGCCCCTTTGTATTTTGGCTTAGTTTTTCACCAAAAACTCAAAGGGGTACACCTTTTGCATTTCTTTCCCAAATTATCACAAAAATACAAAGGAGTACCCATTTGCATTCTTTCCTAGAATTTCACTAATAAATGAGGTACCACTTTGAATTTTTACCCACTTTTTCACAAAAATCACAAAGGTGTGCCCCTTCCCATTTTGCCTCAATTTTCACAAAAAAAATCATTGGGTACCCATTTGTATTTTTTCCTAGATTTCACCATAAACACAAAGAGTACCCTTATGCATTTTAATTCAATTTTTTAGCTAAAAGGTCAATGTTGTACCCCATTACAATTTTGCTTTGTTTTTAACAAAAAGCTAAAAGCAATACCCTTTTGCATTTAGACTACGTTTTTAATCCAAAAACTCAAAGGGATATCCTTTTGCATTTTATCTCAGTTTTTACCCAAAACTCAAATAGGTATCCCTTTCCATTTTGACTCAGATTTTCACAAAATATTCAAAGGGGTACCCCTTTGCATTTTACCTCAATTTGATACCAAAAACTAATAGGGGTACCCCTTTGCATTTTTTGACAAATATTCACAAAAAACACAATGGAATACCCCTTTTTCATTTTGACTCAGTTTCTCACCAAAAATACAAAGTGGTGTCCCTTTATTTTTTGGCTTTATTTTTCACCAAAATCTCAAAGGGGTACACCTTTGCATTTTTTAACCAAATTTTCATCAAAAATACAAAAGGGTACCATTTTGCATTTTTTTTCCCATATTTTCATAAAAAAATGGATAACTTTTTAATTTTGGCTCAGTTTTTTTAAAAAAACTCAAAGGGGTGCCCTTTGCATTTTGCCTCAGTTTTTCAAAATAAAATCAAAGGGGTACACACTTGCATTTTTACCCATATTTCAACAAAAAACACAAAGGGCTACCCCCTTCACATTTTAACTCATTTAGCTACTAAATGCTCAAAGGGGCACCTCTCTGGAATTTTTCTCAGTTTTTAAGGAAAAATTCAAAAGGGTATCCCCTAAACCTTAAACCCTAATCCCTTATCCCTGAACCGTGAACCCTAAATCCTGAACCTTGAATCCTGAACCATGAATCCTCAACCCAAAATCCGAAACCCTAAACCCTAAAATGAAACCCCAAACCCCAAACACCAAGGAGTACCCCTTTGCATTATGACTCGATTTTTCTCCAAAAATAAAAATGGGTATCCCTTTGCATTTTGACTTAGATTTTCAACAAAATATCAAAGGGGTACCTTTTTTTCATTTTTGCTTCAATTTTCATCAAAAACACAAAGTGGTACTCCTTGGCATTTTTGCACAAATATTCACCAAAAACACAAATGGGTACCCCTTTGGATTTTTACTCAGTTTTTCACCAATAACACAAAGGGGTGTCCTTTTGTATTTTGCCTCAATTTTTCACAAAATACTCAAAAGGGTACACATTTGCATTTGTTTCTCATATTTTCACCAAAAATAAAAAGAGGTACGTCTTTTCATTTATCTTCCTAAATTTTCACCAAAAAAGCAGTAATCTTTGCATTTTGGATGAATTTTTCACCAAAAACTCAATGGGGTATCCCTTTGCATTTTACTGTAGTTTCTCACAAAGAAATCACAGGGGTACCCCTTTATATTTTTTTTTCAAATTTTCTACATAAACAAAAAAGAGATACCTCTTTGCATTTTAACTTAGTTTTTTAACTAAACGCTTAAAGGGGTACCCCTTTGAAATTTTACTCAGTTCTTAAAAAAAAAGCTTAATGGGGTAAAATTTTGTATTTTGACTTAGTTTTTAGGCAAAAAACTCAAAGTAGTACCTCATTACATTTTGACTCCAGTTTTACAAAAATCTCGAAGGGGAACCACATTACATTTTGATTCAGACTTTCACAAAAAATTCAAAGGGGTACCCCTTTGTATTTTTTCTCAATTTTTTTCCAAAAACCCAAAGGGGTACCCCATTGTATTTTTATCCATATATTCACCAAAAACACAAATGGGTACCCATTTTCATTTTCACTCAGTCTTTCACCAAAAACACAAAAAGGTGCCCCTTTGTATTTTGGCTTAGTTTTTCACCAAAAACTCAAAGGGGTACACCTTTTGTATTACTTTCCCAAATTATCACCAAAAATACAAAGGAGTACCCTTTTGCATTTTTTCCTAGAATTTCACCAATAAATGAGGTACCACTTTGAATTTTTTCTCACTTTTTCACAAAAATCACAAAGATGTGCCCCTTCACATTTTGCCTCAATTTTCACAAAAAAAAAATCATCGGGTACCCATTTGTATTTTTTTCAAGATTTCACAAAAACACAAAGACTACCCTTCTGCATTTTAATTCAATTTTTTATGTAAAAGCTCAATGTTGTACCCCTTTGCAATTTTGCTCTGTTTTTAACAAAAAGCTAGAAGCAATACCCTTTTGCATTTAAATTATGTTTTTAATCCAAAAACTCAAAGGGATACCCTTTTGCATTTTCACTCAGTTTTTACCGAAAACTCAAATAGGTACCCCTTTACATTTTGACTCAGATTTTCACAAAATATTCAAAGGGGTACCCCTTTGCATTTTACCTCAATTTGATACCAAAAACTAATAAGGGTACCCCTTTGCATTTTTTGACAAATATTCACAAAAAACACAATTGGATACCCCTTTTTATTTTGACTCAGTTTTTCACCAAAAACACAAAGTGGTGTCCCTTTGTTTTTTTGCTTTATTTTTCACCAAAAGCTCAAAGGGGTACACCTTTGTATTTTTTAATCAGATTTTCACCAAAAATACAAAAGGGTACCATTTTGCATTTTTTTTCCCATATTTTCACTAAAAATGGATAACTTTTTAATTTTGGCTCAGTTTTTAAAAAAAAACTCAAAGAGGTACCCTTTGCATTTCGCCTCAGTTTTTTAAAATAAAATCAAAGGGGTACACACTTGCATTTTTACCCATATTTCAAAAAAAAACACAAAGGGCTACCCCCTTCACATTTTAACTCATTTATCTACTAAATGCTCAAAGGGGCACCTCTTTGGAATTTTTCTCAGTTTTTAACGAAAAATTCAAAGCGGTATCCCCTAAACCTTAAACCCTAATCCCTTAACCTTGAACCGTGAACCCTGAACCCTAAACCCTGAACCTTAAATCCTGAACTCAAAACCCGAAACCCTAAACCCTAAATCGAAACCCCAAACCCTAAATCGAAACCCCAAACCCGAAACACCAAGGAGTACCCCTTTGCATTATGACTCGATTTTTCGCCAAAAATAAAAATAGGTATCCCTTTACATTTTGACATAGATTTTCAACAAAATATCAAAGGGGTACATTTTTTCATTTTTGCTTAAATTTTCATCAAAAACACAAAGGGATACTCCTTGGCATTTTTGCACAAATATTAACCAAAAGCACAAATGGGTACCACTTTGAATTTTTAGACAGTTTTTCACCATTAACACAAAAGGGTGTCCTTTTGTATTTTGCCTCAATTTTTCACAAAATACTCAAAAGGGTACACATTTGCATTTGTTTACCATATTTTCACCAAAAACAAAAAGAGGTACCTCTTCACATTTTTCTTCCCAAATTTTCACCAAATATGCAGTAACATTTGCATTTTGGATGAATTTTTCACGAAAAACTCAATGGGGTATCCCTTTGTATTTTACTGTACTTTCTCACAAAGAAATCACAGAGGTACCCCTTTATATTTTTTTTTCAAATTTTCTACTTAAGCAAAAAAGAGATACCTCTTTGCATTTTAACTTAGTTTTTTAACTAAAAGCTTAAAGGGGTACCCCTTTGAAATTTTACTCAGTTCTTAACAAAAAGCTTAATGGGGTAAAATTTTGTATTTTCACTTAGTTTTTAGGCAAAAAACTCAAAGTAGTACCCCATTACATTTTGACTACAATTTTACCAAAATCTCGAAGGGGAACCCTATTACATTTTGATTCAGACTTTCACAAAAAATTCAAAGGGGTACCCCTTTGTATTTTTTCTCAAATTTTTACCAAAAACTCAAAGGGTACCCCTTTGCATTTTTCTCCATATATTCACCAAAAACACAAATAGGTACCCATTTGCATTTTCACTCAGTTTTTCACCAAAAACACAAAAAGGTGCTCCTTTGTATTTTGGCTTAGTTTTTCACCAAAAACTCAAAGGGGTACACCTTTTGCATTTCTTTCCCAAATTATCACCAAAAATACAAAGGAGTACCCTTTTGCATTTTTTTCCTAGAATTTCACCAATAAATGAGGTACTACTTTGAATTTTTGCCCACTTTTTCACAAAAATCACAAAGATGTGCCCCTTCCCATTTTGCCTCAATTTTCAAAAAAAAAAATCATCGGGTACCCATTTGTATTTTTTCCTAGATTTCACCATAAACACAAAGAGTACCCTTCTGCAATTTAATTCAATTTTTTAGCGAAAAGCTCAATGTTTTAACCCATTGCAATTTTGCTTTGTTTTTAACAAAAAGCTAAAAGCAATACCCTTTTGCATTTAGACTATGTTTTTAATCCAAAAACTCAAAGGGATACCCTTTTGCATTTTTTCTCAGTTTTTACCGAAAACTCAAATAGGTACCCCTTTCCATTTTGACTCAGATTTTCACAAAATATTCAAAGGGGTACCCCTTTGCATTTTACCTCAATTTGATACCAAAAACTAATAGGGGTACCCCTTTACATTTTTTGACAAATATTCACAAAAAACACAATTGGATATCCTTTTTCATTTTGACTCAGTTTTTCACCAAAAACACAAAGTGGTGTCCCTTTGTTTTTTGGCTTTATTTTTCACCAAAAGCTCAAAGGGGTACACCTTTGCATTTTTTAATAAGATTTTCACCAAAAATACAAAAGGGTACCATTTTGCATTTTTTCCCATATTTTCACTAAAAATGGATAACTTTTTAATTTTCGCTCAGTTTTAAAAAAAAAATCAAAAAGGTACCCTATTCATTTCGCCTCAATTTTTCAAAATAAAATCAAAGGGGTACACACTTGCATTTTTACCCATATTTCAACAAAAAACACAAAGGGATACCCCCTTCACATTTTAATTAATTTATCTACTAAATGCTCAAAGGGGCACCTCTCTGGAATTTTTTTCAGTTTTTAACGAAAAATTCAAAGGGGTATCTCCTAAACCTTAAACCCTAATCCCTTAACCCTGAACCGCGAACCCTGAACCCTAAACCCTGAACCTTAAATCTTGAACCATGAATCCTGAACTCGAAACCCTAAACCCTAAATCGAAACCCCAAACCCTAAATCGAAACCCCAAACCCGAAACACCAAGGAGTACCCCTTTGCATTATCACTCGATTTTTCTCCAAAAATAGAAATGGGTATCCCTTTGCATTTTGACTTAGATTTTCAACAAAATATCAAAGCGGTACCTTTTTTCATTTTTGCTTAAATTTTCATCAAAAACACAAAGGGATACTCCTTGGCATTTTTGCATAAATATTAACCAAAAACACAAATGGGTACCCCTTTGGATTTTTACTCAGTTTTTCACCAATAACACAAAGGGATGTCCTTTTGTATTTTGCCTCAATTTTTCACAAAATACTCAAAAGGGTACACATTTGTTTCCCATATTTTCACCAAAAACAAAAAGAGGTACCTCTTTGCATTTTTCTTCCCAAATTTTCACCAAATATGCTGTAACCTTTGCATTTTGGATGAATTTTTTACCAAAAACTCAATGGGGTATCCCTTTGCATTTTACTGTAGTTTCTCACAAAGTAATCACAGAGGTACCCCTTTATATTTTTTTTTAATTTTCTACTTAAGACAAAAAGAGATACCTCTTTGCATTTTAACTTAATTTTTTAACCAAAAGCTTAAAATGGTACCCTTTTGAAATTTTTTAACAAAAAAGCTTAATGGTGTAAAATTTTGTATTTTGACTTAGTTTTTAGGCAAAAAAAACTCAAAGTAGTACCCCATTACATTTTGACTCCAGTTTTACCAAAATCTTGAAGGGGAACCCTATTACATTTTGATTCAGACTTTCACAAAAAATTCAAAGGGGTACCCCTTTGTATTTTTTCTCAATTTTTTACCAAAAACTCAAAGAGGTACCCCTTTGCATTTTTCTCCATATATTCACCAAAAACACAAACAGGCACCCATTTGCATTTTCACTCAGTTTTTCACCACAAACACAAAAGGTGCCCCTTTGTATTTTGGCTTAGTTTTTCACAAAACTCAAAGGGGTACACCTTTTGCATTTCTTTCCCAAATTATCACCAAAAATACAAAGGAGTACCCTTTTGCATTTTTTCCTAGAATTTCACCAATAAATGAGGTATCATTTTGAATTTTTGCCCACTTTTTCACAAAAATCACAAAGATGTGCCCCTTCCCATTTTGCCTCAATTTTCACAAAAAAAAAAATCATCGGGTACCCATTTGTATTTTTTCCTAGATTTCACAAAAAACACAAAGACTACCCTTCTGCATTTTAATTCAATTTTTTATGTAAAAGCTCAATGTTGTACCCCTTTGCAATTTTGCTCTGTTTTTAACAAAAAGCTAGAAGCAATACCCTTTTGCATTTAGATTATGTTTTTAATCCAAAAACTCAAAGGGATACCCTTTTGCATTTTAACTCAGTTTTTACCGAAAACTCAAATAGGTACCCCTTTCCATTTTGACTCAGATTTTCACAAAATATTCAAAGGGACACCCCTTTGCATTTTACCTCAATTTGATACCAAAAACTAATAAGGGTACCCCCTTGCATTTTTTGACAAATATTCAAAAAAAACACAATTGGATACCCCTTTTCATTTTGACTCAGTTTTTCACCAAAAACACAAAGTGGTGTCCCTTTGTTTTTTGGCTTTATTTTTCACCAAAAGCTCAAAGGGGTACACCTTTGCATTTTTTAATCAGATTTTCACCAAAATTACAAAAGGATACCATTTTACATTTTTTTCCCATATTTTCACAAAAAAATGGGTAACTTTTTAATTTTGGCTCAATTTTTTTAAAAAAACTCAAGGAGGTACCCTTTGCATTTCGCCTCAGATTTTCAAAATAAAATCAAAGGGGTACACACTTGCATTTTTACCCATATTTCAACAAAAAACACAAAAGGCTACCCCCTTTACATTTTAACTCATTTATCTACTAAATGCTCAAAGGGGCACCTCTCTGGAATTTTTCTCAGTTTTTAACAAAAAATTAAAAGGGGTATCCCTTAAACCTTAAACCCCAATCCCTTAACCCTTAACCCTGAATCCTGAACCCTAAACCCTGAATCCTGAACCATGAATCATGAACCCGAAATCCTAAACCCTAAATCGAAACCCCAAATCGAAACCCCAAACACCAAGGAGTACCCCTTTGCATTATGACTCGATTTTTCTCCAAAAATAAAAATGGGTATCCCTTTTGCACTTTGACTTAGATTTTCAACAAAATATCAAAGGGGTACCTTTTTTCATTTTTGCTTAAATTTTCGTCAAAAACTCAAACGGGTACACCTTGGCATTTTTGCACAAATTTTCACCCAAAACATAAATGGGTACCCCTTTGCATTTTTACTCAGTTTTTCACCAATAACACAAAGGGGTGTCCTTTTGTATTTTGGCTCAGTTATTCAAAAAATACTCAAAAGGGTAAATATTTGCATTTGTTTCCCATATTTTCACCAAAAACAAAAAGAGGTACCTCTCTGCATTTTTCTTCCCAAATTTTCACCAAAAAAGCAGTAACCTTTGCATTTTGGATGAATTTTTCACCAAAAACTCAATGGGGTATCCCTTTGCATTTTACTGTAGTTTCTCACAAAGAAATCACAGGGGTACCCCTTTAAATTTTTTTTTTTCCAATTTTCTACATAAACAAAAAAGAGATACCTCTTTGCATTTTAACTTAGTTTTTTTAACTAAAAGCTTACAGGGGTACCCCTTTGAAATTTTACTCAGTTCTTAACAAAAAGCTTAATGGGGTAAAATTTTGTATTTTGACTTAGTTTTTAGGGAAAAAAATTCTAAGTAGTATCCCATTACATTTTGACTCAAGTTTTACCAAAATCTAGAAGGGGAACCCCATTACATTTTGATTCAGACTTTCACAAAAAAATTCAAAGGGGTACCCCTTTGTATTTTTTCTCAATTTTTTACCAAAAACTCAAAGGGGTACCCCTTTGCATTTTTATCCATATATTCACAAAAAACACAAATGGGTACCCATTTGCATTTTCACTCAGTTTTTCACCAAAAACACAAAAAGGTGCCCCTTTGTATTTTGGCTTAGTTTTTCACCTAAAACTCAAAGGGGTACACCTTTTGCATTTCTTTCCCAAATTATCACAAAAAATACAAAGGAGTACCCTTTTGCATTTTTTTCCTAGACTTTCGCCAATAAATGAGGTACCACTTTGTATTTTAGCTCACTTTTTCACAAAAATCACAATGATGTGCCCCTTCACATTTTGCCTCAATTTTCACAAAAAAAATAATCATAGGGTACCTATTTGTATTTTTTCATAGATTTCACCAAAAACACAAAGGGTACCCTTCTGCATTCAATTCAATTTTTTAGGTAAAAGCTCAATGTTGTACCCATTTGCAATTTTGCTCTGTTTTTAACAAAAAGCTAGAATCAATACCCCTTTGCATTTAGACTATGTTTTTAATCCAAAAACTCAAAGGGATACCCTTTTGCATTTTAACTCAGTTTTTACCGAAAACTCAAATAGGTATCCCTTTAAATTTTGACTCAGATTTTCACAAAATATTCAAAGGGGTACCCCTTTGCATTTTACCTCAATTTGATACCAAAAACTAATAAGGGTACCCCTTTGCATTTTTTGACAAATATTCACAAAAAACACAAATGGATACGTCCTTTCATTTTGACTCAGTTTTTCACCAAAAAGACAAAGTGGCGTCCCTTTGTTTTTTGGCTTTATTTTTCACCAAAAGCTCAAAGGGGTACACCTTTTCATTTTTTCCCCAGATTTTCACCAAAAACACAAAAAGGTACCATTTTGCATTTTTTCCCATATTTTCACAAAAAAATGGATAACTTTTTAATTTTGGATCAGTTTTTTTAAAAAAACTCAAAGACGTACCCTTTGCATTTTACCCCAGTTTTTCAAAATAAAATCAAAGGGGTACCCACTTGCATTTTTACCCATATTTTGAACAAAAAACACAAAAGGCTACCCCTTCACATTTTAACTCATTTATCTGCTAAATGCTCAAAGGGGCACCTCTTTGGAATTTTTCTCAGTTTTTAACGAAAAATTCAAAGGGGCATCCCTTAAACCGTAAACCCCAATCCCTTAACCCTGAACCCTGAATCCTGAACCCTAAACCCTGAACCTTGAATCCTGAACCATGAATCCTGAACCCGAAACCCTAAACCCTAAACCCTAAATCGAAACCCCAAACCCCAAATCGAAACCCCAAACCCCAAACACCAAGGAGTACCCCTTTGCATTATGACTCGATTTTTCTCCAAAAATAAAAATAGGTATCCCTTTGCATTTTGACTTAGATTTTCAACAAAATATCAAAGGGGTACCTTTTTTCATTTTTGCTTAAATTTTCATCAAAAACACAAAGGGGTACTCCTTGGCATTTTTGCACAAATATTCACCAAAAACACAAATGGGTACCCCTTTGGATTTTTCCTCAGTTTTTCACCAATAACACAAAGGGGTGTCCTTTTGTATTTTGGCTCAGTTTTTCAAAAAATACTCAAAAGGGTACACATTTGCATTTGTTTCCCATATTTTCACCAAAAACAAAAAGTGGTACCTCTCTGCATTTTTCTTCCCAAATTTTCACTAAAAAAGCAGTAACTTTTGCATTTTGGATGAATTTTTCACCAAAAACTCAATGGGGTATCCCTTTGCATTTTACTGTTGTTTCTCACAAAGAAATCACAGGGGTACCCCTTTAAATTTTTTTTTTTCAAATTTTCTTCATAAACAAAAAAGAGATACCTCTTTCCATTTTAACTTAGTTTTTTTAACTAAAAGCTTAAAGGGATACCCCTTTGAAATTTTACTCAATTTTTAACAAAAAGCTCAATAGGGTAAAATTTTATATTTTGACTCAATTTTTAGGCAAAAAACTCAAAGTAGTACCCCATTATATTTTGACTCCAGTTTTACCAAAATCTCAAGGGGGAACCCCATTACATTTTGATTTAGACGTTCATAAAAAATTCAAAGGGGTACCCCATTGTATTTTTTCTCAATTTTTTACCAAAAACTCAAAGGGGTACCCCTTTGCATTTTTATCCATATATTCAACAAAAACACAAATGGGTATCCCTTTGCCTTTGCACTCAGTTTTTCACAAAAAAACACAAAATGGTGCCCCTTTGTATTTTTACTTAGTTTTTCATAAAAAAACTCAAGGGGGTACACCTTTTGCCTTTCTTTCCCAAATTATCAACAAAAATACAAAGGGGTACCCTTTTCCGTTTTTTCCTAGATTTTCACCGATAAATGAGGTACCTCTTTGTATTTGGGCTCAATTTTTTACCAAAATCACAAAGATGTGCCCCTTCGCATTTTGCCTCAATTTTTATAAAAAAAATCATAGGGTACCCATTTGTATTTTTTCCTAGATTTCACCAAAAACACAAAGGGTACCCTTCTGCATTTTAATTCAATTTTTTCGGTAAAAGCTCGATGTTGTACCCCTTTGCAATTTTTCTCTATTTTTAATAAAAAGCTAAAAGCGTTACCCCTTTGCATTTAGACTATGTTTTTAAGCCAAAAACTCAAAGTGATACCCTTTTGTATTTTGACTCGGTTTTTACTGAAAACTCAAATGGGTACACCTTTATATTTTGACTTAGATTTTCACAAAATATTCAAACGGATACCCCTTTGCATTTTGCCTCATACCAAAAACTAATAGGGGTACCCCTTTGCATTTTTTGAGAGATATTCACCAAAAACACAAATGGATACCCCTTTTCATTTTGACTAACTTTTTCACCAAAAAACAAAGTGGTGCCCCTTTGTATTTTTGCTTTATTTTTCCCCAAAAGCTCGAAGGGGTACACCTTTGCATTTTTTACCCAGATTTTCACCAAAAACACAAAAGGGTACCATTTGCATTTATTTCCCATATTTTCACAAAAAAATGGATACCTTTTTTTAATTTTAGCTCAGTTTCTTTTCAAAAACTCAAAGCGGTACCCTTTGTATTTAGCCTCAGTTTTTCAAAATAAAATCGAAGGGGTACACACTTGCATATTTACCCATATTTCAACAAAAAACACAAAGGGCTACCCTTCACTTTTTAGCTCAGTTATCTCCTAAACACTCAAAAGGGCACCTCTCTGGAATTTTGCTCAGTTTTTAACAAAAAAAACTCAATGGGGTATCCCCAAACCCCAACCCCAAACCCCAAAACCCAAAACCCCAAACCCCAAACTCCAAAACCCCAAAACCCTAAATACTAAACCCTAAACCCCAAGACCCAAGCCCCAAGGAGTACCCATTTGCATTATGACTCAGTTTTTCACCAAAAATAAAAATGGGTATCACTTTGCATTTTGACTTAGATTTTCAACAAAATATCAAAGGGGTACCTTTTTGCATTTTTGCTTAATTTTTCATCAAAAACTTAAAGGGGTACTCCTTGGCATTTTTGCAAAAATATTCACAAAAAACACAAATGGGTACCCCTTTGCATTTTTACTCAGTTTTTCATAAATAACATAAAGGGGTGTGCTTTTCTATTTTGCCTCAAATTTTCACAAAATACTCAAAAGGGTACACATTTGCATTTTTTCCTAGATTTTCACCAAAAACACAAAAGGGTAGCTCTTTGCAATTTTCTTCCCAGATTTCCACCAAAAAAAAGCAGTACCCTTTGCATTTTGGCTGAATTTTTCACCAAAAACATAAAGGGGTATCCATTTCCATTTTACTGTAGTTTTTCACAAAAAAATCAAAGGGATACCCCTTTATATTTTTTTTCAAATTTTCTACATAAATAAAAAAGGGATACCTCTTTGTATTTTAACTTAGTTTTTTAACTAAAAGCTTAAAGGGGTACCCCTTTGAAATTTTGCTCAGTTTTTAACAAAAAAACTCAATGGGGTAAAATTTTATATTTTGACTTAGTTTTTAGGCAAAAAAAAAACTCAAAGTGGTACCCCATTACATTTTTACTCCAGTTTTACCAAAATCTCAAAGGGGAACCCCACTACAATTTGACTCAGACTTTCACAAAAAATTCAAAGGGGTACCCCTTTGTATTTTTTCTCAATTTTTTACCAAAAACTCAAAGGAGTACCCATTTGCATTTTTATCCATATATTCACCAAAAACAAAAATGGGTACCCCTTTGCATTTTCACTCAGTTTTTCACCAAAAACACAAAAGGGTGCCCCTTTGTATTTTGGCTTAGATTTTCAAAAAAAACTCAAAGGGGTACACCTTTTGCATTTCTTTCCCAAATTATCACCAAAAGTACAAAGGGGTACCCTTTTGCATTTTTCCTAGATTTTCACCGATAAATGAGGTACCTCTTTGCATTTTGGCTTAATTTTTTTACCAAAATCACAAAGATGTGCCCCTTCGCATTTTCCCTCAATTTTCACAAAAAAAAATCATAGGGTACCTATTTGTATTTTTTCCTAGATTTCACCAAAAACATAAAGGATACCCTTCTACATTTTAATTCAATTTTTTAGGTAAAATCTCAATTTTGTACCCCTTTGCAATTTTGCTCAGTTTTTAATAAAAAGCTAGAAGCGTTACCCCTTTGCATTTAGACTATATTTTTAAGCCAAAAACTCAAAGTGATACCCTTTTGTATTTTGACTTAGTTTTTATCGAAAACTCAAATGGGTACCCCTTTATATTTTGACTTAGATTTTCACAAAATATTCAAACGGGTACCCCTTTGCATTTTGCCTCATACCAAAAACTAATAGGGATACCACTTTGCATTTTTTGAGAGATATTCACCAAAAATACAAATGGATACCCATTTTCATTTTGACTAAGTTTTTCACCAAAAACACAAAGTGGTGCCCCTTTGTATTTTGGCTTTATTTTTCACCAAAAGCTCAAAGGGGTACACCTTTGTATTTTTTACCCAGATTTTCACCAAAAACACAAAAGGGTACCATTTTCATTTATTTCCCATATTTTCAAAAAAAAATAAATACCTTTTTTAATTTTAGCTCAGTTTTTTGTAAAAAACTCAAAGCTGTACCCTTTGCATTTAGCCTCAGTTTTACAAAATAAAATCAAAGGGGTACACACTTGCATATTTATCCATATTTCAACAAAAAACACAAAGGGCTACCATTCACTTTTTAGCTCAGTTATCTCCTAAATGCTCAAAAGGGCACCTCTCTGGAATTTTGCTCAGTTTTTAACAAAAAACTCAATGGGGTATCCCCAAACCCCAACCCCAAACCCCAAACCCAAACCCCAAAACCCAAACTCCAAAACCCCAAACCCAAAACCCTAAACCCCAAATCCCAAACCCCAAGGAGTACCCCTTTGCATTATGACTCAGTTTTTCACCAAAAATAAAAATGGGTATCCCTTTGCATTTTGACTTAGATTTTCAACAAAATATAAAAGGGGTACCTTTTTGCATTTTTGCTTAATTTTTCATTCAAACTTAAAGGGGTACTCCTTGGCATTTTTGCAAAAATATTCACCAAAAACACGGGTACCCCTTTGCATTTTTACTCAGTTTTTCACCAATAACATAAAGGGGTGCGCTTTTTTATTTTGCCTTAAATTTTCACAAAATACTCAAAAGGGTACACATTTGCATTTGTTTCCCAGATTTTTACCAAAAACACAAAAAGGTAGCTCTTTGCATTTTTTTCCCAGATTTTCACCAAAAACACAGTACCCTTTGCATTTTGGCTGAATTTTTTACCAAAAACTCAAAGGGGTATCCATTTGCATTTTACTTTAGTTTTTCACAAAAAAAAATCAACGGGATACCCTTTTATATTTTTTTTCAAATTTTCTACATAAATAAAAAGGGATACCTCTTTGTATTTTAACTTAGTTTTTTAACTAAAAGCTTAAAGGGGTACGTACCCCTTTGAAATTTTGCTCAGTTTTTAACAAAAAGCTCAATGGGGTAAAATTTTGTATTTTGACTCAATTTTTAGGCAAAAAAACTCAAAATGGTACCCCATTACATTTTTACTCTAGTTTTACCAAAATCTCAAAGGGGAACCCCATTACATTTTGACTCAGACTTTCACGAAAAATTCAAAGGGGTACCCCTTTGTATTTTTTCTCAATTTTTTACCAAAAACTCAAAGGGGTACCCCTTTGTATTTTTATCCATATATTCACCAAAAACACAAATGGGTACCCCTTTGCATTTTCACTCAGTTTTTCACCAAAAACACAAAAGGGTGCCCCTTTGTATTTTGGCTTAGTTTTTCACCGAAAACTCAAACGGGTACACCTTTTGCATTTCTTTCCCAAATTATCATCAAAATTACAAAAAGGTACCCTTTTTCATTTTTTCCTAGATTTTCACCGATAAATCATGTATCTCTTTGTATTTTGGCTCAATTTTTCACCAAAGTCACAAAGATGTGCCCGTTCGTATTTTACCTCAATTTTCACAAAAAAAAATCATAAGGTACCCATTTGTATTTTTTCCTAGATTTCACCAAAAACACAAAGGGTACCTTTCTGTATTTTAATTCAATTTTTTAGGTAAAAGCTCAATATTGTACCCCTTTGCAATTTTGCTCAGTTTTTAACAAAAAGCTAGAAGCGATACCCTTTTGCATTTAGACTATGTTTTTAAGCCAAAAACTCAAAGGGATACCCTTTTTCATTTTGACTCAGTTTTTACCGAAAACTCAAATTGGTACCCCTTTACATTTTGACTCAGATTTTCACAAAATATTCAAAGGGGCACCCCTTTGCATTTTGCCTCAATTTGATACCAAAAACTAATAGGGGTACCCATTTGCATTTTTTGATAGATATTCACCAAAAACACAAATGGATACCCCTTTTCTTTTTGACTCAGTTTTTCACCAAAAACACAAAATGGTGCCCCTTTGTTTTCTGGCTTTATTTTTCACCAAAAGCTCAAAAGGTTTCACCTTTGCATTTTTTACCCAGATTTTCACCAAAAACATAAAAGGGTAACATTTTGCATTTTATTCCCATATTTTCACTAAAAAAATGGATACCTTTTTTAATTTTGCCTTAGTTTTTTTTCAAAAACTCAGAGCGGTACCCTTTGCATTTTGCCTCAATTTTTCAAAATAAAATCAAAGGGGTACACACTTGCATTTTTACCCATATTTCAACAAAAAACACAAAGGGCTACCCCTTCACATTTTAACTCAGTTATCTGCTAAATGCTCAAAGGGGCACCTCTCTAGAATTTTTCTCAGTTTTTAACAAAAAACTCAAAGCGATATCCCTTTACATTTCGACTCAGTTTTTAGGCCAAAAATTCAAATGGGTACCCCTTTGCATTTTGACTCTATTTTACCAAAAACATAGAGGGGTACGGCTTTAAATTTTGCCTCGGATTTTTATAAAAATTATAGGTGGTACACCTATGCATTTTTGCTTAATTTTTCATGAAAATTTGGTAGGGGCACATTCAAAGATAATCCCATTCCGGAGCTGTCTAAAATAATACAACATGCATGAAAGAAAAACTGAGCAAGATTATTCATAGACTTCAATCCACTAGACTTAATACACATTCAAAGATATATGGTAAACATCATTCATCCATGTATGAAATTAACCCAATAGATTGAAAATCCATGAAATATAAATAAGTAACAGTGAAATAGACCATTCATTCATGTAAAGATGAAAATATGTTTAATATTCACATTGTGAGTAGGGGATTCAAAGCTTCCCTAAGCAACAAAGATAACTACTCACTATCCATAATGTAAAAAATGAACAAAGTAAGAGTGAAAACTATAAAACCCATTTAAAGCTGAAGATTTAAAGTTGATAAAGCTCCTTCTCTTCTTTTCCAAATAGCACTTTGATTGTAAGTTGTAATCTTCAAAACTAGAAACTAAAACTATAACTATCTTTTTGTTCTTAAAGTAAAAATAAGCTAAAAGAGTGATTTTTACAAGTAAAACTCCAATACTAAGTATGAAAATCCCTCAAAATATGAAAAATTGTGTTTTCTTCTTTATCTAAACACTCTAAGCATGAAACCCTAGAAAAGACCTCCTCTAAGCAGAAAATTTTGCAACTTTTATAGAGCTGTCCAAGTGGCCATGGCTGGGACACTTTTGTCTCAGCCACTACAGAAGGAGACAAAGTGATAATTTCCATGGGCACGGCTGGGACATTTTTTCTTAGCCGCAATGAGCTTTTGGATCAAAAGGCATTTACAGGCTGCACTTTGCCACGGCTGGGACACTTTGTCTCAGCCGCGACCTTTAATGAAATGGTGCGCTTTGATTCCTAGATTGGGCACGGCTGGGACACTTTGTCTCAGCTGTTACCATTAGTGAAACGGGGAGTTTTGCCATCTATATTGGACACGGCTGGGACAGTTTGTCTCAGCGGTGCCTCAATAAAATTTCCTGCATAAAGTAAAATTTAAGACCATTAATCACCCAAAAACTTTAAATTTATCAAAATGACAAAAATAAACAAAAGAAAAAATATTTTAGCATTAAAACACTAAAAGCATACAAGATGAGGCATTAAAACACACAAAATTATCCAGAAAATAAACATTAAAAACAAGATTATCAGTACCCCTTTTCATTTTGTTTTAAAATTTAGCAAAAATGCAAAAGGTACCCATTTGATATTTTTTTTTTGAAAGTCTGAGTAAAAATGCAAAAGGATACCCATTTGTGTTATTGGTGAAAAATCGATTGAAAATGGAAAGGGGTACCCCTTTGAGTTTTTTACTTAAAAACTAAGTCAAAATGCAAAGTGGTACCCCTTTGAGAGTTCTGTTGAAAAATGAGCAAAATTGCAAAGGGTTACACCATTGAGCTTTTAGCTAAAAAATTGAGTAAAAATGCAAAAGGGTACCCTTTATTTTTTTTATGAAATTTGGGAAAAAATACATAGGGGTACCCCTTTATTTTTTTTTTGAGAAAACTGAGGCAAAATGCGAAGGGGCACCTCTTTGTGGTTTAGGTGGAAAACTGTACCAAAATGCAAAGGGGTACCATTTTTTTGGTGAAAATCTAGGAAAAAATGCAAAGCGGTACCCCTTTGTATTTTTGATGAAAATCTGGAAAAGAAATGCAAAGGTGTACCACTTTGAGTTTTCGGGAAAAAACAGAGCCAAAATACAAAAAGGCACCCTTTTGTATTTTTTTTTAAAAAATTGAGTCAAAATGGAAAGAGGTACCAATTTGTGTTTTTGGTGAATATCTGGGCAACAATGCAAGGGGAGGTCCCCTTTTAGTTTTTGGTAAAAACCAAGTTAAAATGTAATGGGGTACCACTTTGAATTTTTGGCCTAAAAACTAAGTCAAAATCCAAAGGGTTACCAATTTGATCTTTTTGTTAAAAACTGAGTAAAATTGCAAAGTGGAACCTCTTTGAGCTTTTAGCTAAAAAAATAAGTTAAAATATGATAGGGTATCCCTTTTTTGTTTTTGGACAAAATCTGTAATAATTGTGATTTTAGGACTAGAGTGTGGAGTAAAATGGATGAGATTTGGATTGTTTGGCTCTGAAATGGGATGGCAGCCCAAACTTAGGATGTTAGACCCATGCATAGGCTAGTTGTTGGGTTGGCTCCGAAATGGGAAGTTTAGCAACTAGAATAGCTAGCTCCGAAATGGGAAGCTTAGGTTAAGAGGGTTATCCCAAATTCATTCATGTATACTTTAAGATAAAATTAATTCACAGTGGGTATGGGGTGGATGAGTGAACCTAAGCAACGTTTTAATCTCTATACATTTTCATACTTGTTAATTTTTTGAATTAAATACATACTCAATTCACTGTTATTAGAATTAAATTTCCTTTCATTGCATATTTTAGCTTTTAAAGTATGGACTATACAAATTAACAACTCATACACACTAAATTGGAAATTCTTTAGCATACAATTAATTTTCACAGTTTTCACACACATTTCCCTTGGGTTCGATATTTGCGGGTCCTAATTATACCCCACTTTATTACTTGTCGATCTAGTGCACTTGCTAGGGTTGCAATAAGTTTTTGGCGCCATTGCTGGGGAATTTGGCGTTGTTAGTAAGCTGTGATTATTGTTTGTATGTGCTTTCTTTTCCTTATTTTATTTTTCTTGATTCTTTTCAGGTGAAATTAGTGCATGAACAAAATAAGACAAGAGCAATTACTACCTTTTGATCCTGAAATCGAGAGAACCCTACACCAAAGAAGGAGAGCAAATAGAGATAACGAGATAGAGCACGATCCTCCTCTTGATGAGTTTCCTCCCGAGAATAAACAAGTGCCAAGGGCACATGAACAAATGTCAGGGGCAAGAAGAGAAGAAATGCCTAGGCTAAGAACCATAAGAGACTACGCTATGCTAAGGTGGAATGAAGATCATCGAACAATTGTATTACCGAGAGGAGTACAATTTGAGCTCAAGCCAGCCACCATTACTATGGTACAGAGGAATCCATTCTTTGGTTTAAAAGTAGAGGATCTAGCTCAGCATATCGATATATTTCTAGAAGTTAGTGACACTGTTCAAATTCTGGGTGTTAGTACGGATACAGTAAGATTGAAGCTGCTTCCATTTACATTGATTGGCAAGGCAAGAGAGTGGCTACAAATGTTACCATGGCAGTCAATATGGTCATGGGATCAGATGCAAGAAAAGTTTCTAATGAGATTTTTCCCTCCAATGAAGACTACAAGCATTCGAAATAGCATCATGGGTTTTCATCAAATGAATGAATAGCCTTTTTACGAGGCCTGGGAGAGGTTTAGGAGATTATTGAGAAGCTGTCTGCATCATGAGATAGGAGTTTACCAACTGATGACCATATTTTATGTTGGATTTATACCTCAAACAAGGTCATTATTGGATGCAGCATCAGTAGGATCGTTCTTAAACAAGCTATCTGAGGACGCTTTTCAGTTGTTGGATGAGATGGTGAAAAATGATTCTCAATTGACTGCCCCTAGATTAGTCCTAAGGAGACAAAGTTTACACAATGTGGATGAAGTGGCATTGTTAAAAGCCCAGCTAAAATTGGTAAAGAAGGAGTTGAGTGGCTTGAAAGTTCAAAATGTGGCTACAGTAAATCAAGGACATGAGCCATGTGAAAGTAGGCAAGTTATCCAAGAAGGAGGAGTTGTAGGAGATGTAAATGCATTAGGTGATTTTAAAAGGAATGATCCCTACAGCAATTCATATAATTCAGGATGGAGAAATCACTTAAATTTCTCTTGGAAGGATGGAAATCAACAAGCTTCACCTTCTCAACCACAAGCAATAGCCCCTTGCCACATAAATGCTTATCATAGTCATTCTCAGCTCCACCAACCATAAGCCACCAATCACTACCAAGCTCCTTATCCACCGAACCACCATCAAGGGCAAAGCTCTAATCATTCCCAACGTCAATCATACCACCCACCGGGATTCTAATCAAGACCACCCATTCAAGAAAAGAAGCCTAACTTGGAAGACATGTTTGCCAGCTTCATGAATAGCCAACAACAATTCATGATAAGTCAAGAATCAAGATGAAAATCTCAAGAGCAATGAAACCGAAACCAAGATGCTTCAATGAGAAATTTGGAGACTCAATTGGGTCAACTTGCAACTTCAATGTCAAATAGACAACCAGGGATATTTCCTTCAAATGTGGATCACAATCCTAAGGAGGAGGCCAAAGCAATTACTTTGAGAAGTGGCAAGGAAGCAATACGAGAGGCAGAAAGAGGTAAATCACCAACTTCATCAACTAATTTGGAGGAACCAACGCGAAAGGTAAGTATTTCTAACTCTAGAGTAGAGGTAGATGTGGATGCTCCAAGGAATGACAAGGAAAAAGTATTATGAATCTGAACATAGAGGATATTAATATCAATAGGTTGCCATTTCCTATTGTAGCTAGGAAGGAGAAGAAAAATGAGCAACTGGCTAGGTTTCTATAAATGTTTAAGAAATTACATATTAACTTGCCTTTTACTAGAGTCCTAGCACACATGCCCAATTATGCTAAATTTATGAAGGAACTTTGTTCTAACAAAAAGAAATTAGAAGGGTATGGAAATGTTTAACTCACTGAAAATTATAGTGCAATTATCATGAATAAGATCCCAAAAAAATTGAAAGATCCAGGTAGCTTTACTCTACCTTTTGAAATTGGTGAGTCCTTTGTTGGAAATGATTTATGTGATATAGGAGCCAGCATTAACTTGATGCCTTATTTCATGTGTTGGAAACTCAACTTAAGAGATCTCAAAGAAATAGGAATGAGTCTTCAACTTGCGGATAGGTCAATGAGAAAGCCGAAGGAAGTTATTGAGGACTTAATGGTGAAAGTGGGAAAATTTATTTTCCTTATAGATTTCATGGTCATGGAGATGGAAGAGGATAGGAAGACACCACTTATTGTGGGTAGGCCATTCCTGAACACTGCAAAATCTCTAATTGATGTCCATGGGCAAAAGGTCACTCTTAGATTCAACAACGAAAAATTGGTGGTAGATATGAACAAGTCTCAGAAATATCCATCAAGTGATCTAGAAGAGTCGATCTATTTCATGGATAAAATTGATGAATGTGTAGAGGAGATGCAAGAAAAAGTGTTGCTGAATGATCCAGTGAATTTAAGCTTGATGCATTCTTTGGAGAGTGAAGAGTAGGATAGAGTAGAAGAAAAATGGATAGCAGCTGTGGAGAAGGGATGTGAAGAGGAGAATCTGAAGCAAGAGAGAACTACTTTACAAGAGGGGGAGTTGAAATCTGAGCTTAAACCTCTTCCTCCTCATTTAAAGTATGTAATTTTGGAAAACGAAGAAAAGCTAGTAATTATCTCTTCTTTGTTGATAGGTATTGAAGAGGAGACACTGCTCAAGGTGTTGAAAAAACACAAAGAGACTATAGGATGGGAGACAGCAGACCTAAAGGGAATTAATCCAAGCTATTACACTCATCGGATTCCTATGGATGAAGATTGTAAATTAGTAGCTCAACCCCAAAGAAGGCTCAATCCGGCTATGCAAGAGGTGGTAAAGAAAAAGGTACTCAAACTACTTGATTCAGGTATAATCTATCCAATCTCTGATAGTAAATGGGTTAGCCCAGTGCAATGTATCCCTAAGAAGGGGAGAATGACAGTGGTAAAGAATGAATTAGATGAACTCATTCCAACTCGAACAATTACGGGTTGGAGGGTGTGCGTAGATTATAGGAGATTGAACCATGCCACCCGAAAAGATCATTTCCCATTGCCATTCATTGATCAGATGTTAGAGAGGTTAGCGGGAAAGAGGTTTTATTGCTTCTTAGATGGGTATTCGGGATACCTGCAAATCCCCTTAGTCCCTAAAGATCAGGAGAAAACAACCTTTACCTACCTTTATGGCACATTCACCTATAGGAGGATGCCTTTTGGCTTGTGCAACGCATCGACTACGTTTTAGCGGTGCATGATGGCAATCTTTCATGATTTTATAGAAAAATTTATGGTGGTATTCATGGATGACTTCACCATTTATGGGCTAGACTTTCAGAGCTGTTTAAAGCATCTTGATTTAGTATTGGGTAGGTGTAAGAAGACCAACTTAGTATTAAATTAGGAGAAATGCCATTTTATTTTCTGGATAATTTTGTGTGTTTTAGTGTCTCATCTTGCATGCTTTTAATGTTTTAATGCTAAAATATTTTTTCTTTTGTTTATTTTAGTCATTCCAATAAATTTAAAGTTTTTTGGTGATTAATGGTCTTAAATTTTACTTTATGCAGGAAATTTTGCTAAGGCGTGGCTGAGACAAACTATCCCGGCTGTGTCTAATGCAGATGGCAAAACTCACCATTTCACTAATGGCCACGGCTGAGACAAAGTGTCCCAGCTGTGCCGAATCCAGGAATCAAAGTGCACCATTTCGTTAAAGGTCATGGCTGAGACAAAGTGTCCCAGCCGTGGTAAAGTGCAGCCTGTAAATGCCTTTTGATCCAGAAGCTCGTCGTGGATGAGACAAATTATCCCAGCCATGCCTATGGAAATTATCACTTTGTCTCCTCCTGTCGCGACTGAGACAAAAGTGTCCCAGCCGTGGCCTCTTGGATAGCTCTATAAAAGTTGTGAAATTTTCTGCTTAAAGGAGGTATTTTTTAGGGTTTCGTGCTTAGAGTGTTTAGGTAGAGAAGAAAACGCAATTTTTCATATTTTGAGGGTTTTTCATACTTAGTATTAGAGTTTTACTTGTAAAAATCACTCTTTTAGCTTATTTTTACTTCAAGAACAAAAAGATAGTTACATTTTTAGTTTCTAGTTTTGAAGATTACAACTTACAATCAAAGTGTTATTTGGAGAAGAAGAGAAAGAGCTTTATCAACTTCAAATCTTCAGCTTCAAATAGGTTTTATAGTTTTCACTCTTACTTTGTTCATTTTTTATATTATGGATAGTAACTAGTTATCTTTGTTGCTTGGGGAAGCTTTGAATCACCTACTCACAATGTGAATATTGAGCATATTTTGATCTTTACATGAATGAATGGTCTATTTCACTGTTACTTATTTATATTTCATGGATTTTCAATCTATTGAGTTAATTTTATACATGGATGAATGATGTTCATCAAAGATTAAAAGGGGTATCCATTTGCATTTTATCTCATTTTTTCACATAAAACTCAAAGGGGTACCCCTTTCTTTTTTAGCTCAATTTTTTATTCAAAACTTAAAGGCATGCAACTTTGCATTTTGCCTTTGTTTTTCAGACTAAAATTCAAACGGGTACCCCATTTTGTATTTTTGCCTCAGTTTTTCAATCAAAAATCAAAGGGTTATCCCTTTGCATTTTTGCCTCAATTTTTCACCAAAAAAGAAAAGGTTTAGCCCTTTGCACATTTCTTTAAGTTTTTAGCCAAAATTCAAAGGGAAACGACTTTGCCTTTTTGCCTTAGTTTTTCATCCAAAAACTCAAAGGGTAACCCTTTTAATTTTGCCTCGATTTTTAAAATAAAACTAAAAGGGATACCCCTTTTAATTTTTCCTCAATTTTTCACCAAAAACTCACATGGGAACCTTATTCATTTTTTTCTCAGTTTTTTAGCCAAAACTTAAAGGGGTACCCATTTACATTTTGCCATAGTTTTTTCAGCCAAAACATGATGGGGTACCTCTTTGTATTTTGCATCGATGTTTTACCAAAAACTCAAAGGGGTATACCTTTTCATTTTCCCTCAGTTTTTCAGCCAAAACTCAAAGGAGCACCCTTTTGCATTTTACCTCATTTTTTCAACCATAACTCAAAGGTGTAATCCTTTTCATTTTACTTCAGTTTTCACCTTAAAAGTCATAGAGATATCCCTTTGTATTTGGGTTCAATTTTTAACCAAAAACTCAAAGGGTTACCGCTTTGGATTTTGCCTCCATTTTTGAACCAAAACCCAAAGGGAGCCTTTGCATTTTACCTCAGTTTTTTACCCAAAAAATTAAAGGGGTGTCACTTTACATTTTGCCTAATATTTTCAGCCAAAACTCAAAGGCCTACTCCTTCGTATGATTCCTCAATTTTTCACCAAAATTCAAAGGGATGCCCCTTTGCATTTTACCTCAGTTTTTTAGTAAAACTCGTGGGGGTGCCCCTTTGAATTTTTTCCTTAGTTTTTCAGCCAAAACTTAAAGCGGTACCCCTTTGAATTTTTGCCTCAATTTTTCAGCCAAAACTCATAGGGGTACCTTTTTGAAATTTTTTTCTCAATTTTTTAGCCAAAACTCAAAGGGGTACCACTTTGCATTTTTGTCTTAGTATTTCATAAAAAACTTAAAGGGTTACTCTTTTGCATTTTGAACCAATTCTTTAGCTAAAACTTAAAGGGATACCATTTTATATTTTTTTATCAGTATTTCAGCAAAAACTGAAAGCGGTACCCTTTGAATTTTGCCTCAGTTTTTCATCCTAAAACACAAATGGTACCCCATTACATTTAGGCCTTAGTATTTCAGCCAAAAAAAATGGAGTACCCCTTTGCATTTTCTTCTAAGTATTTTAGCCAAAACTCAAAGAGGTACCCTTTTTTATCTTGCCTTAGTTTTTTGACAAAAACTCATAAGGGTACCCCTTTAATTGTTTTCCTCAATTTTTTAGCAAAAACTCAAAAGGGTATCCCTTTGCATTTTTACTTCAGTTTGTCACTAAAAACTCAAATGAGTAGCACTTTGCATTTGACCTCAGTTTTGCAATCAAAACTCAAAGGCATATCCATTGCATTTTAGCTCTATTTTTCAGCATAAAACTGAAAGGAGTATACCTTTGCATTTTTACCTCAATTTTTCAACCAAAACTCAAAGGGTAACCCTGCGTACTCCTTTGTATTTTAGCTTAGTTTTTCAGCCTAAAACACAAAAGGATACCCCTTTGCATTTTGCCTCAGTTTTTCATCCAAAACTAAAAGGGGTACCTCTTTGTATTTTATTTCAGTTTTTAGCAAAAACTCAGAGTGGTACCCCTTTGTATTATGCCTCAGTTTTTCAGCCAAAACTCAAAAGGGTACAACTTTGCATTTTCGCTCTGTTTTTCACCAAAAACTCAAAGGGATACCCTTTTGCATTTTGCCTTAGTTTTTTAGCCAAATCTCAAAGGGGTACTGCTTTGCATTTTTATGTCAATTTCTCAGCAAAAATTCAAAGGGGTACCCTTTACATTTTGACTCAGTTTTTCACCAAAAACTTAAATGGATACCCCTTTACATTTTGCCTCTGTTTTTCACTAAAAACTAAAAAGCGTACCCATTTGCATTTTATCTCAATTTTTCACATAAAACTCAAATGGAGTATCCCTTCGCATTTTATCTTAGTTTTTCAGGAAAAACTTAAAGGCATGCCACATTGCATTTTACGTCCATTTTTCAGCCTGAAATTCAAACGGGTACCCCTTTTGCATTTTTGCCTTAATTTTTCAACCGAAACTCAATAGGGTATCCCTTTGCATTTTTCCTCAATTTTTAGCCAAAATTCAACTGGATTGACCTTTGCATTTTTGCCTTAGTTTTTCAGCCAAAATACAAAGGTGAACCCTTTGCATTTTCCCTCAGTTTTTTTTCTAAAAAATCAAAGTGTACACCTTTTAATCTATCCTTAATTTTTCAATAAAAATTAAAAGGTGTAGCCCTTTTAATTTTTTCTTAGTTTTTCTCAAAAAAAACTCCCCCATTCCATTTTTTTCTCAGTTTTTAGCTAAAACTCAAAGGGGCACCCATTTGCATTTTGCCTTAGTTTTCAGCCAAAACTCAAAGGGATACCTCTTTGCATTTTACCTCAACTTTTCACCAAAAACCAAAAGGGGTACCCCTTTACATTTTGAATTAGTTTTTTAGCCAAAACTCAAAGGAGTACCCCATTGTATTTTACCTAATTTTCAGCCAAAATTCAAAAGCGTACCCCTTTGCATTTTATATCAATTTTTCAACCTCAAACTCAAAGGGGTACACATTTACATCTTAGCCTAAATTTTTCAACCAAAACTCAAAGGGATGTCACTTTATAGTTTGGCTTAGTTTTTCACCAAAAACTCAAAAGGTTACCCCTTTGCATTTTACCTCAATTTTTCAGTCGAAACTTAAAGGGGTACCACTTTTCATTTTTGCCTTAGATTTTCACCAAAAAACTGAAGCGTTACCCTTATAGCCAACACTCAAACGGTTTTCAACAAAAATACAAAGGTGAACACCTTTAATCTTGCCTTAGTTTTTCATTTGAAAACTCAAAGGGTACCCCTTTACATTTTCGTCTTAGTATTTCATGCAAAACTCAAAGGGGTAACCCTTTACATTTTACCTTAATTTTTCTTCCAAAAACACAAAGGGATACTCTTGTACATTTTTACCTCAGTATTCCACCAAAAACTCAAAGGGATACCCTTTGTATTTTGCCTCAGTTTTTCACTAAAAACTAAAATGGATACCCCTTTGCATTTTGCCTTAGTTTTTCATCAAAAACTAAAAGGGGTACCCATTTGCATTTGGTCTCAATTTTTCACATAAAACTCAAAGGGGTACCTCTTTGCTTTTCACCTTTGTTTTTTAGCCAAAACTTAAAGGCGTGCCACTATGCATTTTACCTTTCTTTTTTAGCCAAAAATTCAAATCGGTACCCTATTTTGCATTTTTACATTAGTTTTTCAATCGAAACTCAAGGGGTTATCCCTTTGCAATTTCACCTCAGTTTTTCACCAAAAACGCAAAAGGTTAGCCCTTTGTATTTTTCCTCATTTTTTAGCCAAAACTCAAAGGGATACTCGTTTGTCTTTTTGCCTTAGTTTTTCAGCCAAAATACAAAGGTGTACTCCTTTGAATTTTGCCTCAGTTTTTCATCCAAAAACTTAAAGGGTAACCCTTTTATTTTTGCCATGATTTTTCAACCAAAACTAAAAGGGGTACTCCTTTTAATTTTTCCTCAATTTTTCACCAAAAACTCATAAGGGAACCCAATTCCATTTTTTTCAGCTTTTCATCCAAAACTCAAAGAGGCACCCATTTGTATTTTGTCTTAGTTTTTTATCCAAAACTTAAATGGGTACCTCTTTGCATTTTGCTTCAGTGTTTCACCAAAAACTCAAAGGGATACCCCTTACATTTTTCCTTAGTTTTTTAGCCAAAACTTAAAGGATACACCTTTGCATCTTAGCCTTAATTTTTTAATCAAAACTCAAAGAGGTACCATTTTGCATATTTGCTAAGTTTTTTACTAAAAACTCAAAAGGGTACCCCTTTGTATTTTGCCTTAATTTTTCAACTAAAACTCATAAGGATGCCCCTTTGAATTTTTTCCTTAGTTTTTCAGCCAAAACTTAAAGGCGTGCCCCTTTGTATTTTTTCCTTATTATTTCAACCAAAACTCAAATGGGTTTCCATTTTTATTTTGCCTCACTTTTTCAGCCAAAATACATAGGGTACCCTTTGAATTTTCTTCTCAGTTTTTTAGCCAAAAATCAATGGGGTACCCATTTGTATTCTTTCCTTAGTTTTCATAAAAATGTCAAAGAGGTATTCCTTTGCATTTTGCATCAATTTTTTTGCCAAAACCTAAAGGGGTACCTTTTTGCATTTTTTTCTCAGTATTTTACCAAAAATTCAAAGGTGGACCCCTTTGGATATTTCCTCAATTTTTTATCATAAAACTTAAAGGGATTCCCCTTTACATTTATGCCTTAGTATTTGAGCCAAAATACAAAGAGGAATGATAGGAGCTTGAAAAGCTCATAAATATTGTGTGTTAATGTGTGGTTTTGTCTAGTATTGTGTTTATTATTTTGGTATTTATCTATATTTTGTTGCTTTTATGTGTTTTTTTTTTGTGTGTGTAGTTGTTTTATTTTTTTTAGGAGAAGGGAATGATTTAAAGTTTAAAGGAGTTAAGTGGAGGAAAGAAATCCATATGAGCTACATTGAAGATGTCGCGAGCGCGACAAGGGGGAGAGCTCGCGACAGCATGAAGGGCGGAGAGCCAGGCCAATCAAGCATAGCGTGCCATGTCGCGAGGGCGACAAAGCAAGACTAGCTCGCGACAGCCAGCGGAGCCAGCCAAGCAGAGGCGTGTCTTGTCGCGAGTGCGACAGGAGTCGCGAGGCCGCGACAAAGTGCGGATGGGTAGTTAGAATTCTAAAGTGATGCAAATTTTTCATGAACAAATACAAATTTTGTGAAAAGATATCTTGAAGGGACATAACTTTTAGAGAGGCATATATATGCCAAGTGGACAGAATTTTAAGGGAGGAGAGAATTTTGATAATTTGATTTTGTGATCCAAAGAACAAGTTAATTTTCTTTTAGTACTTTAGTTTTTATTTTCATGTTTTGAAGAGGAGGCAAGAAGCAAGGAAGAAGAAATCTTGTGTGAAGGGAAAAGGGTTAAGAGATCCCCTTCTTCTTGTTCTTATGTTTTATTTTTCTTCCTTGTAATCTTTACATGAATATTTTGTTTGCATTTGATTATATATGAACAAATTTCTATTTCCATTTACAATATTGATCTTTGATTGTAGTATTTTCTATTAAAAGTTTATTGGTATCATTATAAGTTAAGGAAGACGACCTTCAATGTGCAATTCCTTTTCTGAAAATTAACAAAATGGTTATAAATAAGATAGTTAGCGAGAGCAACATCTTATTGAAAGTTAATAGAAAACTCATTATCGAAGTATAGTTAGAGAGATCACATGTGGAAATAATTGCTATAGGTTGGTAGATAATCTTAAAATGTGTAATTAAAATCCACTAGTTCATTAATGAGAGTTGAGAATTAGTACTTTAATTGCATGTCTTAGGCAATCTAATTCATGTCGAGAGAGTGGTTTAGAAATTTATTCCAACTTGGCTTACTAAAAAGATTAAAAACTATAATTAAAATGATGGTATCAAATGCATGATTATTTAATTTCATAATATTTATTGTCTTCTTGATTATACTATCTAGGATTTAATTAATTTATGCAATAGAGTAATTAGAATTAACTTCCATTTTTGAACACCGTAAACAAGATTAAAATTGAGTAGTAATAGTGAGTGATTGAAATCAACATTCCTCGTGGGATCGATATCTGAAGTACTATAATCGGTACACCGTATACTTGCGGTATTTAAGCTTTTAGAAAGACCATATCAAGTTTTTGGCGCCGTTGCCTGGGAATCTTGATTGATTTAATTTATTGCATTATGAACCTTGATTTAAGATTTTGGATTACGATATTTAATTTATTGTTGTTTGTTGTGACTTTTCAGGATTTGACTGTTCATACCGCATACAAGGAGTTCGCAGGAAGGACTTGAACCGTACAATCTGGAGATAGAGAGATTTTTATTGAGTAACCGCAAGTCAAATAAGAAGAAGAATCGGAGTAGAAGGATTATTATGGCTGAAGAAGGAAATCCACCACGTTTGATGGACTTTGCCACGCCAGCATTGAGTGGTGCTCAACAAGGAGTGGTAAGACCTACGGTAAATGCGAACCAGTTTGAAATTAAACCATCGCTTTTACAAATGATTCAAAACATTATCCAATTCTATGGTTTGGCAAATGAGGATCCAAATGCTCATTTGACAAATTTCTTAGAAATTTGTGATACTTTTAAGATTAACGGAGTTTCGGCGGATGCAATCAAGCTTAGGCTTTTCCCTTTTACATTAAAGGACAAGGCAAAAGCTTGGTTGAATTCCCTTACTAAGGGATCTATCACAACTTGGGACCAATTAGCCCAAGCCTTCTTGTCCAAATATTTTTCCCTAGCAAAAACTGCCAAAATTATAAAAGATATTACTACTTTTGTTCAACATGACTCTGAATCTTTGTATGAGGCATGGGAAAGGTTCAAAGAATTGCAGCGAAGTTGCCCACACCATAATCTACCAAGGGAGTTGCTGATGCAAACATTCTATAATTGTGTGAATCCCACCACTCGAGGAACCATTGATGCGGCAGCGGGAGGATCTTTGATGAGGAAGACCACGGAGGCTGCATTTGAGTTATTGGAAGAAATGTCAATGAACAATTGCATGTGGCCAATCGAGAGAGCTAGGGATAAAAATTTCTCAAATACAAGGGGAGTTCATGCAGTAGATTCAGTGGTAGCTTTGCAAGCTCAAATTGAGCAATTGACGCAAAAAATTAATAGCCTAGGTGTGGGTAGTAATCCAACTAGTGGGTGTAGTATATGCGGACAGTTAGGCCATGAAAGTGAAGGGTGTAATTTGGGTATGGCAAGTACGGATGAACAAGTTAGTTTCATCCAAGGACAAGGAAGAGGAAACCCATATTCAAACACTTACAACCCCGGTTGGAGAAATCACCCAAATTTTTCTTGGGGCAATAGTAGTAACCAAAATAGGGCAGTGGGGTTTCAACAACCCCAAGATCGATTTGGAGCGTTGGAGGTTAAAATGGATAGATTTTTGGAGGGCATCAATATGAAGTTCAATGCTCAAGAGGAGGCCCAAAAGAGGATGGAAACTAAGTTTGATCAAATAACCAAGAATCAAGCTTCCTCCATTCATACTTTGGAAGTTCAATTGGGGCAAATTGCTAAGGCTCTTCCGTCGCGAGTACCAGGGAATTTACCAAGCAACACGGAAGAATACCCAAGAGAACATTTAAAGGCCATAAAATTGAGGTCAGGAAAGTCTTACATTAATGAATTTATTAATACTAACAATTTTGGTAGTGTGCAGGAAACTAAAGGGCAAAATGGCCTTTGTGTCGCGAGCGCGACACCTGTCGTGAGCACGACAGGAGAAGGAGCTACCCCCATCGCGAGTGAGGTGGGTGTCGCGAGCGCGCCAGTTATAACGGAAGAGCCTTCTGTCGCAAGCACGATGGAGGGGGTTGTACCAGGAAAAATTCCAAGAATTTTCACACCACGGCCACCATTTCCGCAATGGTTGAAGCAAGAAAGTCAAGATAAGCAATTTCTATCTTTTCTTGATAAATTAAAGCATGTTCATATAAATTTAAATTTTATTGAGGCTATAACACAAATTCCTAACTATGCTAAATTTCTTAAAGATTTAATTGCTAAGAAAAGAAGTTGGGAAGATGTTTCAACCATTGAATTGACTGAGGCATGTAGTTCTATCATAACAAATAATTTGCCTACTAAGCTGAAGGATAGTGGTAGCTTTACTATTCCATGCATTTTAGGAGATGTTGAGTTTCCTAAGTGTTTATGTGATTTAGGAGCAAGCATTAACCTTATGCCATTATCTATTTTCAAGAAATTGGGGTTAGATTACGTTAAACCTACTTCAATGGTTTTACAATTAGCAGACCAATCCATTAAAAAACCATATGGTATAGTGGAAGATGTATTAGTTAAGGTGGACAAATTTATTTTGCCTGCCGATTTTGTCATTTTGGATTTTACATATGATGTGAAATGCCCTTTGATTTTAGGGAGACCTTTCATGAGAACAGGTAGGGCATTGGTTGATGTCTACGAGGGTTCATTAATTTTGAGAGTGGGGGATGATAGTGTAGAATATCGTATGGATAGGGCATTAAAATACCCCATGGAGGAGAATATATGCATGAGGATAGATGTCATTGATGTTTGTGTAGCAGCAGTATTTAATGAAGCAGGTGGAGATGAGGAAATCATTGAGGAAGAAGCTAGTGGGAAGGAGGAGCAAGAGGGTGCAAGGCCAGAACGATTATATCGGAATGATGCACCTATACCACCTTCAATTGTAAGTCCTCCTACGGTGGAGTTGAAAGAGTTGCCAAGTCATTTGAGGTATGCATTCCTTGGTCTAAATCATACTTTACCTATCATTGTGTCTAATAAACTTACTAGTCATCAGGAATCTTTGCTAATAGAGGTGGTTAAAAAGAGAATAAAAAGTATAGGTTGGCAAATTTTAGATTTGCAAGGAATTAGTCCTAATGTTGTTATGCATAGGATTAATTTGTTAGATGATTGTCAACCTAGAGCAGATAGGCAAAGGAGACTTAATCCAAACATGAAAGAAGTAGTTAAGAAAGAGATCATCAAATTGTTAGATGCTGGGATTATCTATCCAATTTCGGATAGTTCTTGGGTGAGCCCAATACATTGTGTACCTAAGAAAGGAGGTATGACAGTAGTTAGGAATGAGGATGGAGAATTGATTCCTACTAGAACTACCACAGGTTGGAGGGTTTATATTGATTATAGGAAGTTAAATTCAACTACTAGGAAGGATCATTTTCCTTTACCCTTCATTGATCAAATGTTAGAAAGGGTAGCTGGTCATTCTCATTACTGCTTTTTGGATGGGTATTCGGGCTATTTTCAGGTTTTTATATACCCTAGTGACCAAGAGAAGACTACTTTTACTTGTCCATATGGCACTTTCGCCTATAGACGAATGTCGTTTGGGTTATGTAATGCACCTGCAACTTTTCAAAGGTGCATGACCTCTATCTTTGGGGATATGATTAAGCACATCATGGAAGTTTTCATGGATGATTTTTCAGTCTATGGAGATTCATTTGAGATATGTTTAAATAATTTAGATAGAGTGTTGGCTAGGTGTGAAGAAACTAACCTAGTGTTAAATTGGGAGAAGTGTCACTTTATGGTTGAAGAGGGAATAGTTCTTGGCCATAAGATTTCTAGTAGGGGCATTGAAGTGGATAGAGCCAAGGTTGAACTCATAGAGAAATTACCCCCTCCCACTACACTTAAGGGCATAAGATCATTCTTAGGACATGCTGGTTTCTATAGAAGATTCATTAAGGACTTTTCACTAATAGCTAAACCTTTAACTAATTTATTAGTTAAGGAAGTACCTTTTGAATTTTCTGATGATTGTATGCATGCTTTTAATTCTTTGAAGAAGGCCCTTACAACTGCACCTGTTATCACTACTCCTAATTGGGAGTTACCTTTTGAGATTATGTGCGATGCAAGTGACTTAGCGGTTGGTTGTGTGTTAGGTCAAAGGATTGGTAAAAATTTGCATGTAGTCTACTATGCTAGTCATACTTTGTCACCTCCTCAAGTGAATTATACAACTACTGAAAAAGAAATGTTAGCTGTTGTCTATACATGTGATAAATTTAGGTCTTATTTGTTAGGATCTAAAGTTATAATTTATACGGATCATGCAGCTTTGAGATATTTGTTTGCTAAGAAAGATGCTAAACCTAGGTTAATTCGTTGGGTCCTTTTATTGCAAGAATTTGATATAGAAATTAAAGATAAAAAAGGCTCTGAAAATTTAGTAGCTGATCACTTATCTAGGTTAGAAAATGCTGAAGGACCATTAGGGGATAGTCATGAAATCAATGAATCTTTTCCGGATGAATCTCTTATGTCAATAAATTATAAGCATGTGCCTTGGTTTGCAGATTTTGCTAACTTTCTTGCTGCAGGAATCATACCCTATGGCTTGACATGGCAACAGAAAAAGAAATTTTTTAGTGATGTGAAAAACTATCTTTGGGAGGAGCCCTACTTATTTAGGATTAGTGGGGATGGTATCATAAGAAGATGTGTGAGTGAGGAAGAAACGGTGGATATTTTAGGTCATTGTCATTCATCGTTGTATTCGAGCCATAATGGTGGAGCAAAAACTGCTTCTAGGGTTTTAGAGTGTGAATTTTATTGGCCTACCCTTTTTAATGATGCTAGGATTTTTGTAGCTAAATGTGATATGTGTCAAAGGGCAGGAAACCTAGGGAAGAGAGATGAAATGCCTTTGAATAATATTTTGGAGGTTGAACTTTTTGATGTGTGGGGAATAGACTTTATGGGTCCATTTCCTATATCTTTTGGGAAATCATACATATTGGTTGGGGTAGACTATGTCTCCAAATGGGTTGAAGCTGAAGCTTTAGCAACCAATGATTCAAAAGTGGTGCTCTCATTTTTTGAAGAAACTCTTTTCACGGTTTGGAGTGCCAAGGGCTATCATAAGTGATGGAGGTACGCATTTCATCAATCGTTCTTTTGCATCATTATTGAATAAGTATGGTGTTCACCATAGAGTAGCTACTCCATACCACCCACAAACTAGCGGTCAAGTCGAAGTGTCCAATAGAGAACTTAAATGGATTTTAGAAAAAACTGTTTCTAATTCTAGAAAAGATTGGGCACATAAGCTTGATGATGCATTGTGGGCATATAGGACTGCTTTCAAAGCACCTATTGGAATGACTCCATATAGGTTAGTGTATGGAAAAGCATGTCATCTTCCTGTTGAGTTAGAGTATAGGGCATATTGGGCTATTAAGACCTTAAATTATGACATGCAAGATGCTGGGTTAAAAAGATGTTTGTAATTAAATGAACTTGATGAATTACGTCTTGTTGCTTATGAAAATGCACGATTATACAAGGAAAGGTCTAAAAAGTGGCATGATGCTCATATCAAATATAAAAGTTTTAAGACTGGGGATAAGGTTTTACTTTTCAATTCTCGCTTAAAATTATTTCCTGGGAAATTGAGGTCTAGATGGAGTGGACCTTTTGAAGTTACTCAAGTTTTCAACCATGGATATTTAGAACTAAAAAATAACAAAGGCGACTTGTTTAAAGTTAATGGGCATCGCTGTAAACTATATTTTGATGGAGCATTTGAGAGTAAAGAGGTATCTTTTATCTCTTTAGAATTGGCTTAGTGTTATTTATTTATTTATTTATTTACTTTCCATTGTTTTTAAGTAACTAATTTTATTTTTCTTTGATTATTACCTTATTTAGAATACTTACATATTTTTATTTTTATTTTATTTTACAGGTGTCTCTGTTTGCTTTATTTATGTTGTCTATATTTTAGTTAAAAAAAAGTGAAAAAAAAGCAATAAGTAATGAACATTTCATCATTGTCGCGAGCGCGACGATTGTCGCTAACGCGCGACAAGGATGAGTGGGACGGATCACAAGACTCTGTCGCGAGCGCGCCCTGTTCGCGAGCGCGACCATGTAATCTTGATTTGGGTAAATCGGCTTTGTCGCGAGCGCGACACAATCGTGAGCGCGACAGCTGCTTTCGAGGATAAGGCCTATACTCTCTGTCGCGAGCGCGACTTTCTTCGCGAGCTCGCTAGTTCAAATACCATGCCATGTCGCGAGCACGACAATTTCGCGAGGTCGCGACAGGACACGGGATTTGAATTTCTTAGGGTTTTAGCTGCCTTTTCACCTTCCCCTATATATAGTTAAAACCCTAAGTAAACTATTCCCCTTCTCCATTCAGCAGCTCTTGAGTTTTAAACGTTTTTCTCTCAAAATTTTGAGTTCTCGTCTCCTCTGTTCTTTCTCTTTTGTTTTTGTGGAGTATTTTTGCTGGCTTTGGTTCTTCTTCTACACTTGATATTGTGATTTCAGCTTGGGTTTCTTTATTTTCCATCATGGTGCGCACAAAATCCATTGGACGCAAGGATAAGCAGCCAGTTGTCGAGCCAAGTTCTCCACCAACACCACCTGTTGAGTATCTTCAGGCCAGGTTTGAGTGTCCCTTCCCTATCTATTCTGAAGACGAAGGGAAAAAGTTTAAGTTTTTTAACGCCAAAACCTATGTAGGCATGTTGCATCTAGATACTGAATTGCTTAATGATTTAGGTTTGACTGCTCAATTTGATAAATATCTCAAATACATGAAATGGGAGAAATTTTCTATCATGAATTTACCTATTAGGAGGGATTGGGGTGTAGAGTTTTTTGTCACATTGGCTTATGTTGATAAAAAAAAGACTCACTTTAAATTTCGACACCAGGGTGCTGAGTTTACATTTGGTTTTGACGAACTTCATGTTTGGTTTGGTTTTCCATTGAATGGAACACGCTTTAATTCAAATTTATTTGATCACCGACCAATTTGGACAACACTAACTGGCATGGCAAAATTCAATAACAAAAATGCCTCTAACCGACTTATTAAGGACAATGGCTTGTTTTTATTTCATAAGTATTTGTGCCATGCTTTATTTGGACGCGTAGAAAGTACCAAGGTTCAATCCAAGGACTTGTTTGTGCTTCATTTATTACTATCACGTAAAACACCATGCTCCATAGATTTTATCTTTGATGGGTTATACCATGCATCAATTGTTAGAACTAAAACTGTAGGCATGTGCCATATGGTAACTGGTATTATTTTGGGGTGTTTAGGTGATTTAGGCAATTTTGTTTTGGCTGAAAATGAACATGTGACTTTAATGGATATCCGTTATCTTCGTAACTCCCATGTTTTAGATAGACATGCTATGCCTCCGCAGTTTTTATCGCATTTTGTGCAGGAAACGAGATCTAGTCGTGCCAAGGGCAAAGGACAAGCACCTGAAGCATCTACTGCTACTGAACCGGATGATTCCAATGAGGCTGATGATGGAGAAGAAGCTGCTATGGCGAGTGATTTTGGTATGGGTCGTGATGATCAGGATGAGCCCAGTCTCAGTGCTGCGCAAGAGGACAATGCTGGATTACAGCGGGTCATGTCTCGGTTGGATGGGATTGAGGCTGCCAATCAAAGTATGGCGGCTCGGATGGATTCCCTTGAGACGACTGTCCAGCAAATGCACAAGAGTCATAAGAGCCTCAGCCGCAAGCTCCTTTCCTTCTTTCGCCACCACAATATTCCTTTCACGCCTTCTCCACCGGGGTCCCCAAGTGGGACCAATGAGTAATGTTACCTTCTCCTATTTTTAATTCTTTTCTATGTTTTCGTGCTGTTTGTGTTGTGCTTATCCGTGTTGTATGTATTGTTTTGTGGAGTCTTCCTTACACAATGAGGACATTGTGTTCTTTAAGTGTGGGGAAGCTAGTTGGTAGTATGCATATAGGATTAGTGTTAAATGTTTTATGTTTTATGTTGAGTTGTGTGATGGAGTTATTCTTTGTGAAATTGTTGCCTATTAACATATGTAATTAGTCTTTGCATAGTTAGTTATGAGTTGATTTGATACATTTACTAACTTAGGATTAAGGGTCTTTAGTTTTAATATGATTATGTTTCTATGGATAGGCATGTTTAGGTAAAGTTCTTTGGTATATGGTTCTTTTAAGCCAAGTTTCTTTAAGCATGTTCTTTAGAATAGTGAGAATGCATGATGTAGAGTTTTATCATAGCTATGGTGAGCTTTTGAGCCTTAACACATTACAAACATTTTTTGTTGAGAGCATTCCTCTTGTATTCATTACTCTAGAACTTGTGTTGGATAATTTTTGAGATCACATTTAGTATGAAATGTGCATGAAAAATGATAAGGGCATTAGATTACACCATTTTGGCTTACTTTAAAAACTTACCTTCTTGACTTTAGGTAGCCATTTTGAGCCTAAACTATTTTATTCATGCGCTTATTTTTAGCCTTGTGCCAATTTCTAACCAATTCAACTTTGAGCTTGACCCCTTATGTGGAAAATGTAGTTATGCTTTGATGAGTAGGATATAGTATTGATATATTTTAAGCATGAGTCTTTGAATATGTGTCTAATCCCTGAAATTTAAAGCCATTAGTACTTCCTTAGTTGATTATATAAAAAAAAGAAAAAAAAAACAAGAAACAAATATAGAAGAGAAGGAAGAAACAAACAATTACACTAGTGTGCTTTTAAAAGAAGGAAAACAAAAGTAAGGAAGGCAACTAGTTGAAGTTTGGTATCGGTGAAAACTAGTGGGAAGTGAAAAATTATTGCAAGGGGATGTGGAAATTGAATTAGTATAATTAGAAATCATGCTTTAGTGCAAATTTTGCAATACAAAATCTTACTTGTTTGAGTATTTGCTATATTTTCCACATGAATGAGCTACTTAACCAAAATTTTCCTACCTTAACCTAAGCCAAGCTATAACCCTTTTAAAGACCCTTTTGATTTTGTGCATTATTTTATGCTAGTGATGGAGATTTTTATTTAATACAAGCCTATGGTATGTGGGGGTACAAGAGGAAATATGAGTAAACACAATCCATTAAACACTTGAGTGAGGTAAGGTAGAAATTATGAGAGAATAACTCTACATTTTGTATTACTTGCTAGGATAGAGTACATGTTGTAAGAAATAAGGGTTTTTAAGAGCTTTATATCATTGTACTTTGTATTCTCTTGTTTATCTTATTTTGAGCATATGAGTATTAAACCTTATAGATCCAAGATTTTATTTTGGTATTTGTTGACATTGACTCATGATTAATATGTTAAAGAAACCTTGCGTGTGTTAATTTGTGAGAATTTTAAGAAGGACAACTCCATATTCCATGTTTTATGTTTAAATTAAATGTTTGAGCTTTGATGGTTTCTAGCATCTTGAGTTTTTGCTTGAGGACAAGCAAACGTTTAAGTGTGGGGAATTGATAGGAGCTTGAAAAGCTCATAAATATTGTGTGTTAATGTGTGGTTTTGTCTAGTATTGTGTTTATTATTTTGGTATTTATCTATATTTTGTTGCTTTTATGTGTTTTTTTGTGTGTAGTTGTTTTATTTTTTTTAGGAGAAGGGAATGATTTAAAGTTTAAAGGAGTTAAGTGGAGGAAAGAAATCCATATGAGCTACATTGAAGATGTCGCGAGCGCGACAAGGGGGAGAGCTCGCGACAGCATGAAGGGCGGAGAGCCAGGCCAATCAAGCATAGCGTGCCATGTCGCGAGGGCGACAAAGCAAGACTAGCTTGCGACAGCCAGCCAAGCAGAGGCGTGTCTTGTCGCAAGCGCGACAGGAGTCGCGAGGCCGCGACAAAGTGCGGATGGGCAGTTAGAATTCTGAAGTGATGCAAATTTTTCATGAACAAATACAACTTTTGTGAAAAGATATCTTGAAGGGACATAACTTTTAGAGAGGCATATATATGCCAAGTGGACAGAATTTTAAGGGAGGAGAGAATTTTGATAATTTGATTTTGTGATCCAAAGAACAAGTTAATTTTCTTTTAGTACTTTAGTTTTTGTTTTCATGTTTTGAAGAGGAGGCAAGAAGCAAGGAAGAAGATATCTTGTGTGAAGGGAAAAGGGTTGAGAGATCCCCTTCTTCTTGTTCTTATGTTTTATTTTTCTTCCTTGTAATCTTTACATGAATATTTTGTTTGCATTTGATTATATATGAACAAATTTCTATTTTCATTTACAATATTGATCTTTGATTGTAGTATTTTCTATTAAAAGTTTATTGGTATCATTATAAGTTAAGGAAGACGACCTTCAATGTGCAATTCCTTTTCTGAAAATTAACAAAATGGTTATAAATAAGAGAGTTAGCGAGAGCAACATCTTATTGAAAGTTAATAGAAAATTCATTATCGAAGCATAGTTAGAGAGATCACATGTGGAGATAATTGCTATAGGTTGGTAGATAATCTTAAAATGTGTAATTAAAATCCACTAGTTCATTAATGAGAGTTGAGAATTAGTACTTTAATTGCATGTCTTAGGCAATCTAATTCATGTCGAGAGAGTGGTTTAGAAATTTATTCCAACTTGGCTTACTAACAAGATTAAAAACTATAATTAAAATGATGGTATCAAATGCATGATTATTTAATTTCATAATATTTATTGTCTTCTTGATTATACTATCTAGGATTTAATTAATTTATGCAATAGAGTAATTAGAATTAACTTCCATTTTTGAACACCGTAAACAAGATTAAAATTGAGTAGTAATAGTGAGTGATTGAAATCAACATTCCTCGTGGGATCGATATCTGAAGTACTATAATCGGTACACCGTATACTTGCGGTATTTAAGCTTTTAGAAAGACCATATCAAGGCACCCCTTTGCATTTTTTTCTGAGTATTTCAGCCAAACACTAGAAGAAAAATGGCCTTTAACAAAGGGAAATTCAATCTTTAAAAGTTAAAATTCGATCATTAAAAACCTATAAAGATCGAAAAATTTGATCGATAAAAGTCCCAATGTTAAAGGTATATACGACCAGATATTTTTATCCGATCGTTAATGTATATAACGATCAAATCATATCCAGTCATTGAATCTTGATTTTTAGCAATTGAATTTTTCCCTTCGTTGATGGTTTCACTTTCAACTAAGGAAAATTCTGGTCGTTGAAAAAATTAATGACCATTTGTTTTTCAATCATTAAAGTATATTTCGATCATTAAAGGAATCCATGATCGGTAACATTCCGGTCATTAGCGTATATTTCGATCGTTAATATTAAATTTTCAAAATAACTAAAATATTTTTGAGTAATACCTATGCAAAATAATTAAAATATTTTCTATAGAAAAGATTATGCACAAAATTATCAATAATAATATACTTTCATTTAAAATTTTGTAATTAATTACAAATAATAAATATCATCTGAAAAATAGCACTGTATTTTTTACATAAGCCCTTGACCATCCCCTAGGAAAATACTATAGTTCTATTTCTAATATTCCTACCAAATCAACTTTGTATAAGCCTTTAAATCTTTAACTTTAACTTAAATCTCCAAATCTTGTAAAAAGTATAAACTTTATCTTGAAACTAATCAAGTTACAGAACTGCAGTACAACCCAAAAAGTCATATTGCTACCTCAATTTCGGAACCCTCTATCAGAAAAATCATTTAGAAAGCTCCCATCACAATCTGAAGACCAATGATCATAATAAACACGGGGCTCTTCTTTATGTGATTTTTTAATCACTTTCCATAAGAAATTGAAGCAAAAAAAATCATTGTAAGTTAATATTTCAAAATAGAAAATAACAAAAACTAAAGAAATTAATTAAATGGAACCAAATTAAAAAACAAAAACAAAAAAATGTAGAGTTATATATTTGGTCTGATTTCAACAACAATGAAAAATTAATTAATAAACCTAACACAATAATGTAACAGTAGGGTGGTGGGTAGGAAAAGAAGAGTAAAACCCAACACATGGTTTTCCCTCATTAAAAGTCACAACTATTGAACAAATTACTAATAAAATACACCAAAAAATAACATACCAGACTTCTAAAATTCCCCATACATTCATTTAAAATTTAGGATTTGAGAAGAAATAGAATAAAAATAACCTGATAATTAACGGCTTTTTTTTCTAAAGATCAGTAAGCAATAGTCAGCTAATAATAAGAATGAACCAGAATCCAAACAATTAGAAAGTGAAAAATAATTTCTTTAACAATTATTTCTAAAGGATGAACTCACATTTTTAAGTCAGAACAAAAATTTGAAGTAGAACCATCTAAGCATTAATCAAACTCCATAGATCATGGCACTTCCCAACAAGGTTTCAAAAATGTCGAGGATAAAAAAAATAATGTGTGAATAAAGAATCATTAAACCCTCACCAAATGACTCCCCAACCAACACTAGTATAAGGACAGGGGCAAAGTTATGCAAACTTCTCAGCATCACTAGAGTGGATTCTTCGGGATATTAGATCATCATATATATCTGCAAATTATTTGCAATTAATATCTCTAATTTCAATGATAAATAAAAGATGTAGAGAAGAAAGAATGATACATACCATAGACTGAAAACAAGTTGTTCATTACTTCTGCAATTGACATAATGATATTACATATATTTTCTACTGATCTCAATAATCAAATGGTTATAGAAGTAAGATAATAACAAAATGGGAATATATGATGGGTAAGCATAAATATACCAATGAAGAGAATGACATGTCGAAGAATATAGGTTTTTGTTGTTTCTTGCAATACCTAAACAACAGCTAGGAAAACAATAAACCTGGAATTGATTTTGTAAATAGGAAAAACATGATTAAGGAAATCTACAAAATACATCATAAGAGGGGAAGGTGGGAAATTGAAGCGACTTAGGTATCACTTACCAATAAAAAAACCTCGAAGTGTCCACTGTTCATTCTTATTATTCTAGTTCATTCACTTCATTGCGTCATCTGATTCTAAATGCATTTGGTATAAGTCTACAAGGACTTAGTATTGGTGTTATACCAATGTAATTCTTGTGTCCTGACTTGGTCTATATTACTTTCCAATTATATTTCTTAATCGAGTCAGCTTATGCTCCTAAAAATTTTTTTGTTCTGTTGCTTTAACTACAAGATTAGGGAGGACAAGGACATGTCAATCATGGCAAGTGTACATTTGAAGAAATTTTTTGCATACTATGAGGTATAAGAAATGGAGTTTGTTGATGATAGCTTGAAATGGTTATAGCTTTACTTGTTTACATAATGACATATGCATGACTAGCAAATAAAGAAAGTAACAAAAACAAGTTTATCTGGGAACTAAGAAAGGGCATAAATGGAAGAAAAAAAGGCTTGTTTGGAAAGTAGAAAGGTCGACAGGGGAAGAAGCCAAGGTGGTGAGAGGAGGAGCAATAGATCTAGTAACACTAGTTGTTGAACTTGCTCCTATGGAAATTAGAACCTTCCTTTTAGCTTTTCACAATATTTACAGCTCCAAAGCCATAACATTTTAGACCAGCATCTTCAACCATTCATCTCTTGCTGCTTTTAATGCAACTGGTGATTGAAGTAATATATTTGAAGTTTCTAAGTTCTTCATATCCAGATGTACTACTAATAAAATTCTCAGTTGCTTGGATTATCATAATGCTCCTATTATTTTTTGATCATCAAAAGACTTATACCAAATGCATTTAGAATCAAATAGCTGTTGACAAATAACTCAAAAGATTCATCTCTTTGACTAGTCCAATTGAAATCGAGGATAGCTCAATTGATTTTATCTAAACTCTAAAAAACCTAGAAATCAAAACCTACAATGGATTTTATCTTTGATCAATTGAATTAAAACAAAAGAAGAAAAATAACAACAATAACAGGCATCTTTATTTAATTCCTAAGAAACCAACATTAAATTGATCCAATAAGCATAAAATTACCTTGATTATCATCTGAAAGATGTCGGCTTAATTTCCCAAGAACACTTAACTTGTAAGCTTCCACTAGCCAAAAAATTGCTGGCCTTGAGAATACCATAAGAAAATGATGAGATATAGAGAGGAATATCATGGAATTTCTAGATGCACACACCATAAGAATACAAACCTCTCTCTGAGTGAAAGCCCCATGGCATCGATCCTCGCTTCTGTCATGGTAGTGGCGAGAGATTAAAGGGAAGAGAAAGGAAGGAGTTAGGGTTTGGAAGGATTGAAACGATGTAAGAGATGATAAATTTTTGGTAGATTTGAAATTGAATGAGAAAGAACAAGATTTTGAAAGAGGCAGATAGAATTTGAGAGAAGAAAAAAAACAAAGAAAATGATAATAATGAAGAATTAAATTAAGGGTTAATAGAGATGAAGATGAAAATAAGAGTCACGGGTGTAAAAGCTTTATTTTTTTCCATAAGTAAATTATTAATTTGGAGGAAAAATAAATCCCGCTATTTTTTAATATTACCCACATGAAATTTTAATTTTTAACCACCGAATTTAATCCTTTGGTTAAAATTTTGATATTTAATGATCGAAATAATTTTCTTTGCTGTTAGTGTATTTTAACAATCGGATTTTCAGCCCTTCATTAAATTTTTGTCGTTAAAAGACCATTTTCATGTAGTGAAAACTTAAAGGGGTACCCCTTTCCATTTAGCCTTAATTTTTTAGCCAAAAATCGTAGGGGTACCCCTTTGAATATTTTTCTCGATTTTTTAGCCAAAGCTCAAAAGGTTATCCCTTTGTATTTTTGCCTCATTTTTTCACCAAAAACTCAAAAGAGTACCACTTTGCATTTTTCCTCAATTTTTCAATCAAAACTTAAAGGCTTATCCCTTTGCATTTTACCTTTGTTTTTTGACATAAAACTCAAAGGGTTATCCCTTTTCATTTTTACCTCAATATTTCAGTAAAAACTCAAAGGGTAATCCTTTGCATTTGATGGGGATTTATTTGAACCCTTAGTCTCACTAGACTGCGTACAGGATGAGTAGGGTATCGTTCCAAAGGGAACAGGGTAAATTTTATATTGATGTAACAACAAGTAAATGGATAGGTAACAATTTCAATTAAAATCATGCAATTAATGTAAATACTAAACTACTTAAAATATATTAAGTTAATTTTGGATAATAGATTACTTAAAAGATGGGATGAACATACATTATAACCAAATAAACTAATTCATCTTTGAATTAATTAACAATTGTATGAATGGTATGAACGGAGAATTTAGACAAGATTCTTTAAAGAAATTCTCATTGTCAATAAAGATGTTCTTACTTAGAGTCTATAAGCATTCTCATGTCATTATAGAGATAAATAAAAACTATGAAGTTCTATGCCAATTCTTTAACCCCTCAAAGTGAATTCCTTATCTCTAAGTGAATTCAATGCTTTAAGTAAATTCATTTGTTTTTCCATCAAAGAATTCCAATTCTCATTGTGAATTAAATGACTAACATGCTAATTATGGTGATCAAGCATAATAAGCAAATCAAAGCACTCAAATAAACTTAAATCATACTTCATACATAAGGAGAATAAACATTCACTAGACAAAAATAAGTAGATGACTAACAACTTAAATTAAATAGTTATAATGTACCAAAAGAACTTAGCCATAAACAAAATTACAATAAAAATGAAATAAGAGACAAGAAAGCATCACTCCCCAGGGTTTACTTTCTATTTTGACCTTCTGATAAATCTCTTATTCCTTTGGCTTTGCTCTTTTGTCATCCTCTAAAACTAAGTAAAATGAAAAATATCCAAAACAACTCAAAATGTTTTTAAGAAAATATTAAAAGAATTCTTTAATTTTTTTCCATCATCCTTCTTTTAGAGTTTTTCTCCCATATATATAGAGCTTGACTCTACAGATATGTCCCTTAAGAAATCACAAAAGGTTGCTCTGAAAGGACATGATGTATGGCTGAAAGATCGGGTGCAAAAGATACAATTTTTGAGGAACAGGTGCGTTGTCCGACTCGTGAGCCTCCTCACGAGTCGTGATCTCTTGTCCTATTCTTCTGGACTCATGAGCCTGATGCCGACTAGTGAAGCTTTTCACGACTCGTGATTTCGTTGCCGAGTCGTGAGCCCTTCTTCTCTGCTTTACTCGTGAGCTTCCTTTTGTCTCGTGATCTCTTGTCCGAGTCGTGATCCCTTTCACGACTCGTGATCTTCTTCTTTGAAACTTCACCAGATTCTTCATTTTCTTCACACTTCACCAAATTTTTCCTAAAAACAAACAAAAACACATAAATTGGATATAAACATATAAAAATACATATAATATTACATACTTAACTACATAAATAAGAGAAAAACACATACTAAAAGGTAGACATTTTACATGATATCAGCATTTTGTCTCAGTTTTTCGCTAAAAACTCAAAGGGGCACCCGTTTGAATTTTGCCCTAGTTTTTTCACCAAAAACTCAAAGGGGTACTATAAGGACCATACTAGCTATCCGGATTCCTATTACTTATTTTAATATTTTTAATAAATAATACATATAATGCTAATGAGATGTTCATTTGTCATTCCATTGGTTATACTTTGACTTTATAATTCATACATTGGAAAAAGTTATATAAACATATACTTTGTTACATCATAATCATATTTTGAGTTAATAATTATAAAACATGTTCATTACATTATTTTTATAGAATTTACACAAATCAAAAAGATAAAAATAGTACATTTTAGACATCCTAACTCTTCTTCCTAGCTGGTGTTGGCCTTATCCTTGAAGCAATGACCTACCTTGAACCTACACGGATAAACACCCGTGCTAAGCTATAAAGCTTAGTGGGGAACATAAACCATATGAACAAGCACTCACGGTGATTGTTTCCAAGCACATAATAAATATTATTAATATCAAGATATTATAATGAACATGCAAGGGTTACAATATAACTCACATAGCAAATTTAATCTTATAACATTACTATATAAGGATAATACATAATAGACTAATCAATTCTTTATCAATATAACACATATACTATTCATTCCATACTGTGAAATGTCTGCTAAAGTCATGTGGGTGTGGATAACGAGTGTTACTGTACTGTAGTACCCGTAGGTACGAAAGGATACCCGAAGGTATCAATCATGGGGACCCAAATGGGCCAAATCATGGGGACCTACATGAGGCCGAATCATATGGACCTACAAGAAGCCGAATCATGGGGACCTATATAAGGTTGAATCATGGGGACCTATAAGAGGCCGAATCACGGGGACCTATATAAGGTCGAATCATGGGGATCTATATAAGGTCGAATTATGGGGACCCAAACGGGGTCGAACATATAGCAGCTATGACTGTAACCCTATAGGCATGCCTATCTATCCACAACCAAGTTCTATGTGCAGGCAAATAATTATATCACATATGTCATCAATTCATATTAATGCATTCCACTATAAAGTAGAATAATTCAAAATAATATAATATACTATAGTTCTCAACTATCACAATATATATATACACAACAATCACTGCCGTATAATTGTACTATATTCATACATTCACATTTGAGAAAACACATATAAGTATCATATACTATAACATAAACATTTCCTTTGCATTGCTTATACAATTAGCATAGTGAATGTTGTACATTATCTTATCATATCTATATGTTCAATATAATTTATAAGGCTTAGGAAGAGCTAAAGTAGCTTTAGGCCTCATAATACATCTTATAGTTTCAATTTTTGAATTATGGAGGAGGGTCACGGTTACTACAAATTCATGGTAACTATGGCCCAAGACAAGATATAGGAGTCATGATTACAACCAAATTCATGATAACCATGACCTAGGTTACTTTTTGGGTTTGGACTACGCCATACTACCTCACGGTCATTACCGTATGAGTAATAACCGTGGTCTATACTTTTTAAAGGAGTCACGATTACTATGAAAAGTTTAGTAACCGTGAGATAGGTCATCTTTAGGGTCTAGACTGAAAACTGGGGTAACTCACAGTTACTATGAAAAACCTAGTAACCGTGAGGCCCAAACCGCCCAAAGACAGATTTTCTGTCTCGACTTCTATGCCATTTTTAACCTATAAAACATCATTTTTATGGAAAAATTTCTTCTACAAAGTTGTATATCTATATGTCTAGTTTCCAAAAAAACAAAATCACTAAAATCAAACCTATAAATCTCAATATATCCCATAAAAACCACCAACTGCTCCCAGTGATAGGGCAGCAGTCCTAACCCAAATTCAAGTCAAATTTTCTCTATACTACAAATTGTTTCAAGCTTTGTGTTCTTCATATAAAATGAAGATATATGAGTCTATTTTTATATAAAACTATAATTTCTTAATTTCACTAACTGTAGCTCAAGATATAGTTAAAATAGTGCTAACCGGTCATGTGAATTCTAAAACAGTTTTCCTATCTTCAACCAAAACTTCCCAATTTCGGTTTTCAGTCAAGTATAACCTCAATTTTTTATGTTACTCACTTACTATAACATAATATATTACTATTATTGCATCATATACACATCAAACACACACACAAGAAAGGATAAGTTCACATACCTCTTTAAGCTTTAACTTGCCAAGCTTTGCCTTTCTCTCTCTTTTCCCTTCATCTCTTCTTGCTCCTAACCTTAAGTTGCTGTAAAAATCATTTGTCTTTCTCTACCATCTACAGCTCTACCCACTTAAAGCACAAACATCGTAGGCTTAAGGAGAAGAGAAGAAGCAAAAGAGAAAAGAAAAGAAAAGAAAAGAAAAAAGGACAAATGCTCTTAGGCCAAGAATGGCTGGCAAACATAAGAAGAAAACCATATTTATTTCTCTCTTTCCTAGCCTTCCATTTGTTTTAATCCCATTGGTTGCTCATAAAAATCTTGGCAAAGTTTCACCTTGGTCCCTCTCTCAATTTATGTTTCTTACTTTAATCTCTAACCTTTCACTTATTACATTTCTACCATAAAACTTTTACTTTTACCTTTCAATTAAATCCCTAATTTGTAATTTCCCCTTAATTAGCGACATAATCAACCTCTGTCTCATGCAAAATAACCATCCATCCCTCCTAGGGTACAATTAGGGGCATTACAGGTACCCTATTGCATTTTACCTCAGTTTCTCAACCAAAACTCATAGGCGTACCCTTTTGTATTTTAGCTTAATTTTTTGGCCTAAAACTCAAACGGATACCCCTTTGCATTTTTACTTCAATTGTTCACCAAAAATTCAAAGGGATATCCCTTTGTATTTTGCCTCATTTTTTCATCCAAAACTCAAAAGGGTAACCCTTTGCATTTTGCCTTAATTTTTCACTAAAAAATCAAAGGAGTACCCCTTTGCATTTTGCTTAAAATTTTTAGCAAAAACTCAAAAGGGTATCCCTTTGCATTTTACCTTCGATTTTTAGCCAAAACTCAAAGGCATATCCAATTACATTTTACCTTAGTTTTTCACCCTCAAACTCACAAGGGTACCCCTTTACATTTTTGCCTCAAGTTTTTAGCTAAAACTCAAAAGAGTACAACTTTGCATTTTGACTCAATTTTTCAATCAAAACTCAAAAGGGTACCCTTTTGCATTTTACCTCAGTTTTTCAGCCAAAATTCAAAGGGGTTCCACTTTCCATTTTGCCTTAGTTTTTCATCCAAAAACCCAAAGGGGTACCCTTTTGTATTTTTCTCATATTTTCATTCAAAACTCAAAGGGATACTCCTATACATTTGTATTTTTCCTTAATTTCTTAGCCAAAACACAAATGAGTACTCTTAAGCATTTTTGCCTTAGTTTTCAGCAAAAAATACCAAGGGAATCCCTTTACATTTTACCTCACTTTTTTGTCCAAAAAATCATACGATAGCCCATTTCATTTTGCCTCAAATTTTACGTAAAAACTTTTAGGGGTAACTTTTTTTTTTTTGCTTAATTTTTTAGCCAAAACTCAAAAGGGTACCCCCCCCCCTTTGCATTTTCATCTTAGCATTTCTTCCAAAAACACAAAGGGATAATCCTTTGTAATTTTGCCTCATTTTTTCACCAAAAACTCAAAAGGGCACCCATTTTCATTTTGCCTCAGTTTTTTACCAAAAACTCAAAGGGGTGCCCATTTGCATTTTGTCTCAATTTTTCACATAAAACTCAAAAGCACACCCCTTTGCATTTTACCTCAGTTTTGTAGCCAAAACTCAAAGACGTGCCCTATTGCATTTAACCTTATTTTTTAAACCTAAAACCCAAACGGGCACCCCCCCCTTTTACATTTTGCCTCAGTTCTTCAGTCAAAACTCAAAGTGGTACCCATTTACATTTTTAGCTCAGTTTTTCAACAAAAAAACAATGGATTACCCCTTTGCATTTTTCCTCTATTTTTTAGCCAAAATTTTTGCTTTAGTTTTTCAACTAAAATACAAAGGTGAACCCCTTTACATTTTTCCTCAGTTTTTCATCTAAAAACTCAAAGGGTACTCCTTTTAATTTGTCTCGATTTTTTAGCCAAATCTAAAAGGGATACCCTTTTTAATTTACCTCAGTTTTTTTCCAAAAACTAACCGGGGAACCATTATGCATTTTTTCTTAGCTTTTCAACCAAAACTCAAAAGGGTACCCATTTGCATTTTTCCTTAGTTTTTCACCCAAAATTTAAAGGGGGTACATCTTTGCATTTTACCATAGTATTTTAATAAAAAATCAAAGGGTTACCCCTTTACATTTTGCCTTAGTTTTTAAACCAAAACTCAAATGAGTACCCTTTTCCATTTTACCTCATTTCTTCATCCAGAACTCAAAGGCATACCCCCTTGCAATTTATCTCAATTTTTCACCCTCAGACTCAAAGGGGTCCCTTTGCATCTTAGCCTCAATTTTTCAACCAAAACCCAAAGGGATATCTCTTTGTATTTTGACTCAATTTTTCATAAAAAAACTCAAAAGGGTGCCCCTTTGCATTTTGACTCTATTTTTCAGCAAAAACTCAAAGGGCCCTTTGAATTTTGTCTCAGTTTTTCATCCAAAAACTTAAAGGGGTACCCCTTTGTATTTTACTTCATATTTTCAGCCAAAACACAATGGGGTACACCTTTGAATTTTGCCTCAGTTTTTCACCAAAAATCCAAAGGGGTACCCCTTTGAATTTTTCCTTATTTCTTCAGCAAAAACTCATAGAGGTGCCCCTTTGAATCTATCCCTTGATTTTTCAGTTAAAACTCAAAGGAGTACCCCTTTGCATTTTTATCTCAGTACTTCAGCCAAAACTCAAAAAAGTATCCCTTTGCTTTTTGCATCATTTTTTTAGTCAAAACTCATTGGGGCGCCTCTTTGAATGTTTTACTCATTTTTTTAGTCAAAACTCAAAGGGGTGCCCCTTTTCATTTTTGCCTTAGTTTTCCACAAAAAGAAAACGCAAAGGGGTACTCCTTTACATTTTACAACAATTTTTTAGCCAAAATTTAAAGGGATAGCCCTTTGTATTTTTGCCTCAGTATTTCAGCCAAAACTCACAGGGGTACCCCTTTGGATTTTGACTCTAGTTTTTCATCCTAAAACTTAAAGGGGTACCCTTTTGCATTTATGCCTTAGTATATCAGGCAAAACACAAAGGGGTACCCCTCTGCATTTTTGCCTTAGTATTTCAACCAAAACTCAAAAGGATGTCCCTTTTAATTTTACCTCAATTTTTCATCTAAAACTTATTGAGGTACCCCTTTGAACATTTTCCTCAATTTTTAATGCAAAACTCAGAGGCATACCCTTTTACATTTTACCTTAGTATTTAGGCATAAAACTCACAGGGGTACCTTTTTACAGTTTTTCCTCATTTTTCAGACAAAACTCAATGGGCACCCCTTTACCTTTTGCCTTAGTTTTTTACCAAAAACTCAGATAGGCACCCGTATGCATTTTGCTTCTATTTTTCACCAAAAACTCGAAGGGGTATCCCATTGCATTTTACCTCAATTTTTCAACCAAAACTCATAGGCGTAACCCATTGCATTCTACCTTATTTTTTCGGCTTAAAACTCAAAGGTATACCACTTTTGCATTTTTACCTTAATTTTTAACCAAAAACTTTACGGGATGATACCCCTTTGCATTTTGCCTCAATTTTTTAGCCAAAACTCCAAGGAGTACAACTTTGCATATTGGCATAGTTTTTCACAAAAAAAAAAACTTAAAGAGGTGTCCCTTTGCATTTTGCCTCAGGTTTTCAACAAAAACTCAAAGGGATTTTACTTTGCATTTTACCTTAGTTTTTCATCCAAAAACTCAAAGGGGTACCGCTTTCCATTTAGCCTCAGTTTTTTTGTTAAAACTCATAAAGGTACCCCTTTGCATTTTCACCATAGTAATTCAGCCAAAACTCAAAGGGGTACCCCTTTTCATTTTGCCTTACTTTTTCTTCCAAAAACTCAAAGAGATACCCCATTGAATTTTTGCCTCAGTTTTTCTCCAAAAACTCAAATGGGCATCCCTTTTCATTTTGCCTTGATTTTTCATCCAAAAACTTAATTGGGTACCCCTTTTCATTTTGCCTCAATTTTTATTTCAAAAACGTAAAGAGATACCCCTTTGCATTTTTCTCTAAATTTTTCTCCAAAAACTCAAATGGGTACCACTTTTCATTTTGCATTAGTTTTTCTTTCAAAAATTAAAAGAGATATCCCTTTGCATTTTGCCTCAATTTTTCTCCAAAAACTCAAATGGCTATCCCTTTTAATTTTTCCTCAGTTTTTCATGAAAATCTTAAAAGTGTAACCGTATACATTTTTGCCTAAGTGTTGTGCATAAACTCAAGGGGGTTCCATGTTGAATTTTACCTCTGTTTTTCACCAAAAACTCAAAAGCGTACCCTTTTGCATTTTTGCCTCGATTTTTCAGTCAAAACTTAAAGGTGTACCCCTTTGCATTTTTGCCTCAGTTTTTCACCAAAAATGCAAGGTTTTACCTCTTTGCATTTTTCCTCAATTTTTTACCCAAAACATAAAAGGGTACTCCCTTTGCATTTTTGCCTTAGTTTTTCAGCCAAAACATAAAGGAGAATCTCTTTGCATTTTACCTTAGTTTTCCATCCAAAAACTCAAAGGGTACCCCTTTTATTTTGATTCAGGATTTTAGCCAAAACTTATAGGGTTATTCCTTTGAATATTTTCCTAAATTTTTGAGCCAAATCTCAAATAAGTACCCCTTTACATTTTCGACTGGGTATTTTAGCCAAAACTCAAAGGGGTACCCCTTTGCATTTTCCTTAATTTTTTGACCAAAACTCATAGGCGTGGCCCTTTGAATTTGTTCTTCAATTTTTCAAATAAAACTCAAAGAGATACCCCTTTGCATTTTTGCCTCAGTATTTCAGCGAAAACTCAAAGAAGTACCATTTTGCATTTTGCATCAATTTTTCAACTAAAATTCATGGCGGTACCTCTTTGAAATTTTTACTTATTTTTTTAGACAAAACTTAAATGGGTATCCCACTGCATTTTTGCCTTAGTATTTTAGAAAAAAATTGAAAGGGATACTCCTTTGCATTTTGCATCAATTTTTTAGCCAAAACTTAAAAGGGTACCCCTTTGCACTTTTGCCTCAGTATTTAAGCCAAAACTTAAAAGGGTATCCCTTTGTATTTTTCCTCAGATTTTAATTCTAAAACTTAAATGGGTACCCCATTGCATTTATGCTATAGTATTTCATCAAAAACACAATGGGGTACCCTTTTACATTTTTGCCTCAGTATTTCAACCAAAATTTAAATGGGTACCCCTTTTTCATTTCTCCTTAATTTTTCTTCCAAAAATCATAGGGGTACCCCTTTGATTATTTTCCTCAGTTTTTAAGCCAAAACTCAAAGGTGTACCCCTTTTAATTATACCCCATTTTTTTGATATAAAACTCAAAGGTGTACCCCTTTGCATTTTTGCCTCAGTTTTTAGCTAAAACTCAAAGGGTACCTTATTGCATTTTGCCTCAGTTTTTTACCAAAAATTCAAAAGGGCATCTGTTTGTATTTTGCCTAAATTTTTCATCAAAAACTCAAAGGGGTACCCCACTACATTTTACCTCAATTTTTCAGCCAAAACTCATAGGTGTACCCTATTGAATTTTACTTCAATTTTTTAGCCTAAAACAGAATTGGATACCCCTTTGCATTTATACCTCAGTTTGTCACCAAAAACTCAAAGGGATACCCATTTGCATTTTGCCTCAATTTTTCAGGCAAAACTCAAAGATGTACTTCTTTGCATTTTGCTTTAATTTTTCACCAAAAACTCAATGGGATACCCATTTGCAGTTTGCTTTAGGTTTTTAGCCAAATATTAAAGGGGTTCTCCTTTACATTTTACCTCAATTTTTCAACTAAAACTCAAAGGCGTACCCCTTTATATTTTACCTCAAATTTTCACCCTTAAACTCAAAAGGGTAACCTTTTGCATTTTTGCCTAAGTTTTTTAGCCGAAGCACCAAGGGATACAACAATGCATTTTGGCTCAATTTTCACCCAAAACTCAAAAAGGTACCCCTTTGCATTTTACCTCAATTTTTCAGTCAAAACACAAAAGGGTTCCAATTTGTATTTTGCCTCAGTTTTTCATCCAAAAACTCACAGGGGTACTCCTTTTATTTTACCTCATATTTTTAGCCAATACTCAAAGGGATATCCTTTTACATTTTATCTCATTTTTTCACCAGAAACTCAAAAGGGTACCTTTTTATATTTTGCCTCAACAAAAACTCATAGAGGTACCACTTTAAAATTTTTTATCAATTTTTCTACCAAAACTCAAAGGGGTACCCCTTTGAATTTTTGCCTCAGTATTTCGGCCAAAACTCAAAGGGGTCCCTTTACATTATGCCTCAATTTTTTACCAAAAACTCAAATAGGTACCTCTTTACATTTTTCCTCAATTTTACACTAAAAATGAAAATGTGTACCCATTTGCATTTTTCCTCAGTTTTTCACATAAAACTCAAGGGGGTACCCCTTTGTATTTTACCTCAATTTTTCACGCAAAATTCAAGGGTGTAGCCTTTTGCATTTTGGCCTCAGTTTTTCAGCCGAAAAACTCAAAACGGGTACTCTTTGGCTTTTTGCCTCATTTTTTCAATAAAAAATCAATTGGGTACCCTTTGCCTTATATCGCAGTTTTTAATCTGAAACGCAATGGGGGTACCTTTTGGATTTTTGCCTTAGTTTTTCAACAAAAACTCAAATGGATTTTCCTTTACCTTTTGCCTCAGTTTTTCATCTAAAACTCAAAGGGGGTACCCTTTGGCTTTTTACCTTAGTTTTGCATCTAAACCTCAAAGGGGTTGCCCGTTAGTTTTTTGCCTCAATTTTTCAAAAAAAAAACTCAAAAGGTAATCCCATTGCCTTTTTCCTTAATTTTTTATCCCAAACTCAAAGGGGGTACCCTTTGGATTTTTGCATCAACTTTTCAACAACCACTCAAAAAGGCACCCTTTTGACTTTTTTGTTAGGTTTTCATTGAAAAATCATAAGAGGTATCCCTAGGCTTTTTATCCCTTTACATTTTCCCTCAGTTTTGAATCTGAAACTCAAAGGCAATGCCTTTTGTATTTTTGCCTCAGGTTTTCAACAAAAACTCAAATGGGTATCCTTTTTCCTTTCGCCTATATTTTCCATCCAAAACTAAAAAGGAGTACTCTTTTGCTTTTTTTCTTAATTTTTCAACAAAAAATTAAAGGAGTACCCTTCGCCTTTTGCCTTAGTTTTTAATTCAAAACGGCATGGGGGTATCTTCTAGCTTTTTGCCATAATTTTTCAAAAATAACTCAAAGGGGTTACCCTTTCCCTTTTGCCTCAATTTTTCATCCAAAACTCAAAGGGGTACCGCATTTCATTTTTGCCTTAGTATTTCAGCCAAAATTCAAAGGGATACCCCATTTGCATTTTGCTTCAGTTTTTCTTCCAAAAACTTAAAGGAATATCTCTTTACATTTTTGCCTCTTTTTTTCACCAAAAATGCAAAGGAGTACCCCTTTGTATTTTGCTACAGTTTTTAACCAAAAATTCGAATGGGTATCCCTTTGCATTTTGCCTCAATTTTATACCAAAAACATAAAGGGACACCCATTTGCATTTTGCCTCATTTTTTCACATAAAACTCAAAGGGGTGCCTCTTTACATTTAACCACGATTTTTCACCCAAAACTCAAAGGCACCCCTTTGCTGTAATGACTACACTAGATAATCCTAATTACTGTTACTAATTACTTTTATCTATACAATTATCTTTGTTAATTCATTATGAATTATCAGTTATCTATGCATATATGTGCGTGCACACACCATCATACTATATTATACATGTCACATTGAGAGTCATACTATCTGATATTACATATATCGCTTTAATATTTACATGCCTTTACATATGAATTTATCTTCAACTACCAAAAAGACACAATTAAGTTACATACTTCAGTGCACTCTTCCTAAATTGATGCTGGCTGAAAATTTTGTGGCCCTTGTCCCTGACTCAACATTTAATCCTGAGAACCTACACGGATGAACACCCGTGCTAAGCTATAAAGCTTAGTGGGGAACAACTAATATTTGCACATGAATATTATTCACAAGTATGCAATTATAAAGTATATGCACAACATATTAGAAGATTGATTAAATCAATGGATCATTTAACATAAATCATCAACTGTATACATATTCCATTTATCTTATTCATTTGCCTGCTCAATTTCCTATGGGAGTGGATAACGGGTACTGTGGATACCAAAGGTATCAAATCTGTGAATACCCGAAGGTATTAAATCTGTGGACCCTTTGGGTCAAAACTATGGTCTCATATAGAGACAACTGTGGACTCATGAGAGTCAGACTATAGCAGCTGCAACTATAACCCTATAGGCATGCCTATCTATCCACGACCAAGTCTTTAAGTGCAGGCTTAATTCAATTACTTTTCATATTTTGTGAAATTGTATTAACATATACAACTATAGCATTAACGAATGCAAGATATTTCTCTATCATATATTGTTATTCCATAATATAAAATCAATCATATAGTAAAGAAGTATCATATGCAACATCTCGTTTATGGTGATGGAACTTACCTTATAATTGAATAATAAACTCTTGAACTTTGAAAGGGTTTTCTCGCTATACATTACAACTTATGATGACTTAGGCACGTTTAAAGCTCAATTAGAGTCATAAAATACAAATATTAAAAATAGAAAACAAAGGCTTATTGTCGCGGTCGCGACGATTGTCGCGCTCGCGACACTTGTCGCGCTCGCGGTAATAATCGCGCTCGCGACAGACAGCGATGGCTTTGAATCACTCTTTCAAGTCGCGCTCGCGACATAAGTCGCGCTCGCGACAGACGGCAATGGCCTATATGAGCATTTCTTGATGTCGCGCTCGCGGCATAAGTCGCGCTCGCGACACAAGGCTTCCGTTTAATGTCGCGCTCGCGACATAAAACGACGGGGCAACCGCCTTAAAGTGATTATTGTTCAAAAATCCTGTAAATTAATGTACAAACTCAGATTGCATCTCAATTTCGACATACCAAACGGATTTTTCAGAAAACACTATCTTCTACAAAGTTTTTGGTTTACATTTCTAGTTTCCAAAACATCAAAAATCATTTCAATAGGACTTGTAAATCTTGAGATATTACATAAAAACCACAGGCTGTTCATAAGGGCATATTTTCAATCACAATCAGAAATCAATCCCGATTTTCACTATCATGCAGTGAGAATCAGGTTTTGGTCTCTTCTAACAAAATCAAGGTTTACAAGTCTAGTTTCTATACCAATTAAAATTTCATCATTTGAATAACTATAGCTCAAGATATGAGCAAAAGTATACAGACTGGTCAAGTGATCCTTAAGACAGTTTTCATATTTTCAACTCAAACATGCATTTTATCAACTATAATCCATCTTCAAGCTTATAATCATCCACAAAATACAGGAGAGAGACACTCCAGACCTCTCTCATGACAAATCACAAGACTTTACACACAAAGAAAACCCTAAGTTCCCATACCTTGTTTGAGCTTTCTCTTCTTCAACCTTGAAGAGTTTCCTTCCCCTTGCCTTTGCTTGGCTCTACTTCTATAAACATAAGACAATTATATGAAACACTAACAAACTAATCCATGAATCACACATATGAAAGCTTAAGATTATTACCTTAAGCCCAAAACCAAGAAATTATTTCTCTTTTCTTACCCTAATTCAAAGAAAACTCTAGAGAGAAAGAGGATAAGAGAGAGGAGAGTTGGAGAAGATGAAAATGGAGATGGAGACCCTGAAGATGGCCGGCTCTCTCTCCAAAATATCTCTCTTTCCAATTCTCTAATTGGTCCAAATGTCCCTCACAATAATTCTTTTGAAATTTGTCCCTCAACTTCTTTTATTTCTATTCTTACCCCAATTCTTTTACTTTAATTTTTCAAGTAAATCCCTCCACATGTATTTACACTTATTTAAACATGGATAACAATAATTAATTAATGATAATTCTTCTAGGGTACATGGAGGGGTATTACATTTGCATTTTTACCTTAATTTTTCATTTGAAACTCAAATGGGTACCCCTTTGCATTTTTGCCTCGGTTTTTCACCCTTTGCATTTTTTCTCAAATTTTTAGCCAAAACTCAAAGGGATACCACCTTGCATTTTTCCCTTAGTTTTTCAGCCAAACCATAAAAGGGAATTTTTATGCATTTTGCCTCAGTTTTTCATCCAAAAACTCAAAAGATGCCCCCTTCCATTTTGCCTTAATTTTTTAGCCAAAACTTATAGGGTTAGCCCTTTGAATTTTTTCCTCAATTTTTGAGCCAAAACTCAAAAGGATACCCCTTTGAATATTCATCTCAACATTTCAGCCAAAACTCAAAGGGGTATCCCTTTGCATTTTACCTTAGTTATTCTTCCAAAAACTCAAAGGGATACCTCTTTACACTTTTACCTTAGTTTTTTACCAAAAACTCAAAAGGATACCCCTTTGTATTTTACCTCAGGTTTTCACAAAAAAACTCAAATGGGTATCCCTTTGCATTTTTCCTTAGTTTTTCACCAAAAACTCAAAGGGATACCCATTTGCATTTTACCTTAGTTTTTCATATAAAACTCAAAGGTGTAACCCTTTGCATTTTACCCCATTTTTGATAGAAAACTCAAAAGTGTACCTCTTTGTATTTTTGCATTAGTTTTCAGCTAAAACTCAAAGGGTACCTTGTTGAATTTTGTCTCAGTTTTTCACCAAAAATTTAAAAGGGCATCTATTTGTATTTTGCCTTAATTTTTCATCAAAACCTCAAAGGGGTATCTTGCTGCATTTTACCTCAGTTTTTCATCCAAAACTCATAGGCATACCCCATTGAATTTTACCTCAGTTTTTTAGCCTAAAACATAATCGGATACCCCTTTGCATTTATACCTCAGTTTGTCACCAAAAACTCAATGGGATACCTATTTACATTTTGCCTCAATTTTTCAGCCAAAACTCAAAGATGTGCTTTTTTGTATTTTACCTCAATTTTTCACCAAAAACTCAATGAGCAACCCTTTGACTTTTTCTTCAATTTTTCATTGAAAAATCATATGAGGTATCCCTAGCTTTCTTACCGCTTTACATTTTTTCTCAGTTTTTAATCCAGAACTCAAAGGCGTTGCCTTTTGGATTTTTGCCTCAGATTTTCAACAAAAACTCAAAGGGGTGCCCTTTTTCCTTTCGCCTATATTTTCAATCCAAAACTCAAATGGAGTACTCTTTTGCTTTTTTTCTTAATTTTTCAACAAAAAATTAAAGGAGTACCCTTTGCCTTTTGCCTCGATTTTTAATTTGAAATGGCATGGGGGTACCTTCTAGCTTTTTATCTCAATTTTTCAACAAAAACTCAAAGGGGTTACCCTTTCTCTTTTGCCTTAATTTTTCATCCAAAACTCAAAGGTGATTCCTTTTATCTTTTGCCTTAGTTTTTTATCTATTTTTCACCAAAAATGTAAAGGAGTACCTCTTTGCATTTTTTCACAGTTTTTAACCAAAAATTAGAATGGGTACCCCTTTGTATTTTGCCTCAATTTTACACCAAAAACTTAAAGGGACACCTATTCGCATTTTACCTCAGTTTTTCACATAAAACTCAAAGGGGTGCCTCTTTGCATTTAACCACAGTTTTTCACCCAAAACTTAAAGGCGTGTCCTTTTATATTTGTACCTCAGTTTTTCAACCAAAATTCAAAGGGGTACGCCTTTGCATTTTAGCCTCATTTTTTCACCCTTTGCATTTTGTTTTTTCAATTTTTTAGCCAAAACTCAAAAGGATCCCTTGCATTTTTCCCTTAGCTTTTCAGCCAAAACATTAAAGGGAATTCCTTTGCATTTTACCTCAGTTTTTCATCCAAAAACTCAAAGGGTTCCCCCTTCCATTTTGCCTCAATTTTTTAGCCGAAACTTATAAGGTTACCCCTTTGAATTTTTTCCTCACTTTTTTAGCAAAAACTCAAAAGGGTAACCCTTTGAATTTTTATCTCAGCATTTCAGCCAAAACTCAAAAGGGTATCCTTTTGCATTTTTCCTCAGTTATTCTTCCAAAAACTCAAAGGGATACCTCTTTGCATTTTTGCCTCAGTTTTTTACCAAAAACTCAAAGGGATACCCCTTTGCATTTTGCCTCGAATTTTCACCAAAAACTCAAATGGGTATCCATTTGTATTTTTCCTTAGTTTTTCACCAAAAACTCAAAAGTGTACCCATTTGAATTTTACCTCAGTTTTTCACATAAAACTCAAAGGGGTACCCTTTTGCATTTTATCAGTTTTTCAATCAAAACTCAAAGGCATAGCCCTTTGCATTTGACCTTAGTTTTTCAGCTTAAAACTCAAAAGGGTACACCCCCCCCCCCTTTGCATTTTTGCCTCAGTTTTTCACCTAAAATGCAAAGGGTTATCCTTTTACATTCTTACTCATTTTTTTGGCCAAAACTTAAAAGGGTACCCTTTTGCATTTTTGCCTTAGTTTTTCAGCCAAAACACAAAGGGAAACTCCTTTGCATTTTGCCTCAATTTTTCGTCCAAAAACTCAAAGGGTACCCTTCTCATTTTGCCTTTATTTTTTAGCCAAAACTAAAAGGGGTACCCCATTGAATTTTACCTTTATTTTATACCAAAAAATCAATGGTGTACACCTTTACATGTTATCCCAGGTTTTCAGCCAAAACTCAGAGGGATATCCCTTTACATTTTTGCCTTTGTTTTTCACAAAAAACTCAAAGGGGTACCACTTTGCATTTTATCTCAATTTTTTAGACAAAATTAAAAGGGGTATCCCTTTTAATTTTTGCCTCAATATTTTAGCCAAAATTCAAAGGGATACCCATTTACATTTTGCCCCAATTTTTCTTTCAAAAACTCAAAGAGGTACCATTTGCATGTTTGCCTCAGTTTTTCACCAAAAACTCAAAGGGGTACCCTTTTGCATTTTGCCTTAATTTTTCACCTAAAACTCAAATGGGTACAACTTTGCATTTTTCCTTAGTTTTTCACCAAAAATTCAAAGAGGTACCTATTTGTATTTTGCCTCAGTTTTCCATTAACAACTCAAAGTGATACCCCTTTGCATTTTACCTTACTTTTTTAGCCAAAATTCAAAGGTGTAACCCCTTGCATTGTACTTCTGTGTGTTGGCCCAAAACTCAAAAGGGTACCATTTTGTATTTTTTCTCGGTTTTTCATCCATAAACTTAAAGGGACATCCCTTTGCCTTTTGCCTTAGTTTTTCATCAAAAACTCAAATGGGTACCCTCTTATTTTTTGCCTTTATTTTTAACAAAAATTCAAAGGGGCACCCCTTTGCTTTTTGACTCTGTTTTTCATCCAAAACTCTAAGGAGGTATTCTTTGGCATTTTGCCTCAGTTTTTCAACAAAAAAATGAAAGGGTTCGCCTTTGCCTTTTGCCTCAATTTTTATCCAAAACTCAAAGAGTGTAAATTTAGGAATTTTTTTCTCAGTTTTTCAACAAAAGCACAAAGGGGCACCCCTTTGCCTTTTGCCTCAATTTTTTATCCAAAACTCAAAGGGGCCACCCTCATGCTTTTTGCCTCATTTTTTTGAAAAAAAAAACTTAAAGGGTAATCCTGTTGCCTTTTGCTTCAGTTTTTTAACCATAACTCAAAGGAGGTACCCTTTGACATTTTGCCACAATTTTTCAACAAATTAAAGGGATATCCTTTTGCCTTTTACCTCAGTTTTTTAGCCATAACTCAAAGGATATACCCTTTGGTATTTTGCCTCAACTTTTCAACAGAAAGTCAAAGGGGTACCCTTTGGCTTTTGCTTTAGTTTTTCATCCAAAACTCCAAGGGGATACCCTTTGTTTTTTGCTTTAGTTTTTCATCCAAAATTCAAAGGGGGTACCCTTTAGGTTTTTACCTCAGCTTTTGAACAAAAAAATTCAAAGGGTTACCCCTTTATATTTTTTCTCAGTTTCTCATCAAAAACTCAAAGGGGGTGCACTTTGGCTTTTTACCTCAGTTTTTCTCAAAGGAATAATAATTTTTCTTTTGCATCAATTTTTCATTCAAAACTCAAAGGGTACCACCCTTTGGATTTTTACCTCAGTTTTTAAGCAAAAACTTAAAGGAGTATCCCTTTACCTTTTGCATTAGTTTTTCATCTAAAACTCTAAAGGGGTGCCTTTTAGCTTTTGGCCTCAATTTTTCAACAAAAACTCAAAGGGGTACTACCCCTTTGCCTTTTGCCTCAATTTTTTATCCAAAACTCTAAGGTTGTACATTTTAGCTTTTTACCTCAATTTTTCAACAAAAACTCAAAGGGGTACCTTTTTATCTTTTATCTCAATTTTTCATCCATATATCAAAAGGGATACCCTTTGGCTTTTAGCCTCAATTTTTCAACAAAAATTCAAAGAGGTACCCTTTGTCTTTTGCCTCAATTTTTCATCCAAAACTTAAAGGGGATACCCTTTGACATTTTACCTGAGTTTTTCAACAAAAACTCAAAGGGGTACCCATTTTGCCTCTTGCCTCAATTTTTCTTTCAAAACTCAATGGTGGCACCCTTTGGATTTTTATCTTAGTTTTTCAACAAAAACTCAAAGGGATACTCCTTTGCATTTTATCTCAGTTTTTCATCCAAAAATCTAAGGGTGTACCCTTTGGCTTTTACCCTCAATTTTTCAATAAAAACTCAAAGGGGTGCCCTTTTGGCATTTGCCTCAGTTTTAAATCCAAAACTAAAAGGTATCCCTTTTGACTTTTTGCCTCAATTTTTCAATAAAAACTCAGAAAGATACCATTATCTTTTGCCTCTGTTTTTCATCCATAATTCAAAAGAGGTACCTTTTGGATTTTAATCTTAATTTTTCATTAAAAACACAAAGGGGTACCCCTTTTCCTTTTGCCTCAATTTTTCTTTAAAAACTCAAAGGAGATACTCTTTGACTTTTTACCTCAGTTTTTCAACAAAACTCAAAGGGTACCCCTTTGCATTTTACCTCAATTTTTCATCTAAAACTCAAAAGGGCTCTTTGTATTTGTATCTCAGTTTTTCTACAATAACTCAAAGATTACCCCTTTACCTTTTACCTCAGTTTTTATCCAAGACTCTAAGAGGGTACCTTTTGGCTCCTATGGGATTGGAATACACAAGCCAAAGTTCTTCAAACTTTAACCAATAAAATCATAATAGCAAATTCAATAACAATATTGACAGAAATAGAGATGGATTTTACTTAAAAATCCTTTCAAGCTTTTTAAGTCTAGAAGAAGGAGATGTGAAGCAAGATGATAGAAGTATAGGTCTACTAAAGAATGTGAAGTAGGGGAGGAACAAGCGATGTCAGAGGATGACGATGACTAGATGATGGAAAGGGACAAAGGTAGCAAGTGGGAGGATTGACAAAGAGGGAGAGAATGCCACCTAACTAATCATTTTTTGAGAGAATTGGATTAGGCAAATTTTAGGTGAACTAGACAATTAGGAAGAGACCTGTTGGGCATTTGTTCCTGACCCAAACGAGTTGAGGTTAGAGTGGGTTATTTTTGGTTGGCCTAATGCATTTTTAGGTTGGGTTTAGGTCATTTTTTAGGCTGATTTGAGTGGTGTTTTGAGTTTGGATCAATTTTGTCAAGCCTAACGACTAAGGATGGTTAAAAATATATTAAATTATTATTTACAAATATTATTATAATATAACATGCCAATAATATATTAATGTAAAGAAAAGTTTAATTTTATAAAATGAAAAGTAGCATTACATAAAGGTTCAAATATTTGGCCTAGGGCATAATCACTAACGATATTTACATAATCCCCTACATATCCCTAATCCTTGGACGCCTACAAATTACCCAAAAACAATTTACTTTAAAATCCCACCTAACTGTAGCTATTAGGGAAAATAGGAATTGGGAAGGAGGGGTGATTCGAACATTTTAAAAGAGCCGGCTTAATAAAGGACAACCCTCAGGATTTTGATAGTAGACAAAGAGCAAAGAGGAATAAGGTGAAAAAGGGATAAATGAAAAATTTTTGAAATAAACATATTCATATAATAAAATGAGATATTTTTGAAAATTAAAAATGCAATTATGAAACTATAAGAAAACTAAGTAATTTTGAAAATAAAAATTTAAAAAGTGAATGTGTAATTTCTTCAACAAAAAATCTTGCCAAAATATATCTAAAACAAGCATATTTAAATCCAATTCAATCTAAAAAAATATTCATATGAACCAATTCAAAATGACAATTAAATTTTAACTCAAATGGACAAGCCACTTATAATTCATTAAGGATCAACTATATTGAATGAATCAAAATATCAAATTTATACTAATTACAATTTTTTTATTCCAAATTTAAGAAGTGAATGTGTAATTTCTTCAACAAAAAATCTTACCGATATCTATCTAAAAAACGTATATTTAAACCCAATTCAATTCAAAAATATATCCATACGAACCAATTCAAAATGACAATTAAATTTTAACTCAAATGGACAAGCCACATATAATTCAATAGGCATCAACTACATTAAATGAATAGAAATATCAAATCTATACTAATTACAATTTTTTATACCAAACATGTCTAATACGAATTAGTTACACCATTGGTGGTGGAAGTAGTGGAGCAAGTAATAGACAAATTTTTTCAAAAAAAAAATTATACCACATTTGTATGTTGTGAAATCTAGGGATGAGCAAAAAAAAATCAAAAATATGGTTAACCGTACAATCAATTCGAAATTGAACCGATTTTTACGGTTAACTGATCCGATGAATTCAGTTACAATTTTTAATTTTTATATTTTTGGTTAATGGTTATGGTTTAGATTTTTAAGTACCGATTAACCGGTTTTTATATATATATATATTCAATTTTTTCTATTTCTCTCTAAAATTTATATAAAATAATACTTTAAAATATATTTAAATTATATTTATATTTTTATACCTTAATTTTTTATATTTTTCTATGAAATTTTTATAATATTTTAAAATAAATTTATATTATATCATTCTCTTTAATTATATAGCAATCTTTTATATATAGTATCCAATTAACTTTTATATATTTTTTTTTTATCATATATTGGTGTTCATATTTTACTTATAATTATTAGGAATGATCACAGGATGGAAAATCCCTGTCCTCGATGGGAAATCGTCCCGAATGGGACGAAAAATCTTCGAAAAATTCAGAATTCGGGGCGGGGATGGGGATTGTGGTTCCCGTCCCGAAATTTTTTCGCCTCTGAAATTTAATTACTAAATTTAATTATATTTATATAATTTTGTTTTAAATTATATTTAATTTTAGTTTTATCAATTGTTAAAATTTATATTAGTTTGATTTGTAATTTAATTTATATTTTTAATTATTAAATATTATATTTCAATTGCAATTAATTATTAAATATTATATTTTATTTATAATTAAATTTTTTTAAAAAATAAAAATATTTTTAATGCGGATACGGGGATTCCCGCTGCGATGGGGATCCTCACAGGGACGGGATAAATTTGTTCTCATCCCCGCGGGGACAGGATAAATTTTTCCCCTATAATAATATCGGTCTCCGCCCCGCCCTTGCGTGGGGCAGTAAGTGGGGAGGCACTCCCTGCCCCACCGCACCTCGCAATCATCCGTAATAATTACATTATTATCTAAAATTTGATTTGACTTAAAATCAAACATAGTAATTTTCAATAAATATCAAATATATTTTATAATATTAGCTATTAATTTATAAAACATAAATTTTTACTAGTAAATTAAATTTATTTTGTAATTTTTATATTAAATTATTTTACACATTAAAAATTGGATTGAACTGTCTAATTTTTTATATAATTATATATTATAAATTTTAATGGTTAACCAAACCAAAAAACCGAAATCGATGAATTGATTAATTGAATATAATAAACTAATTAATGATCAATAATTTTAAAAAATCGATATTAGTGAACTGATTAATTTTTTTTATTCATAAACTGACTAACCGATCCATACTCACTCCTAGTGAAACCTACGTATTTGGTATACACGAGATGGCTACAAAAATTTAAAATTAAACCGTTTGGATTTTTTTTTTGGTCCAACTTTTTTAATGTATTTAATTAATCTTGGAGTTGCTTACAATTTAGTGACTTTCTAAATTTAAAATACAGTTGGGATTGTCAAAACACAAACATATGTACAATAACGCATATTGCATATATAACCGAATAAATATTTGAACATGCTTCCAAGGAAAATATCATTCAACAATGCAAAAACAAACTAGAAGAACTAAAGCTGCGTTAATCAGAGCTCTGAAAGAATCGCAGGAATATAATGAGATAGTTCCGCTGTAAGAGACTGAAAGCCGTTTACAAGTTGCGTATGGAAATCCTGGTCTTCGTCTCCAATTAATCTGAAGTGCACACGTATAGCACGCTTACAAACAGCCATGAATTCTAGAAGTGCAGCAATGAGTTGTTGCAGTTCTTGCGAACGTAACCTTGTGGCCGGTTCACCAGACAAGAAGGCTGTGCAAACACCCAAGACTCCACTATTTACCTACAAATATGCAGTTTACTATGAGGTAAAGTAACATCTCCTTGTCCCATATCACAACAGATAATAGTCGAACATCAATATGAATCAGAAATCAATTTGGACCAAGTTTCTAAAAAAAAAAAAAAAAAAACTACCAAGTTTAGCGGAGAGCATAATATAAGAGACATCAGAAACAAGTAAAACCACACTTACTTGAACAGCAACACTGCCCTGTAGGATTCTCTGCAGACTCTGAAGGCGTGGTAGTTGATCCCCTTCAGAGCTACGGGGCTCCTCAAGCTCATTTCGTAAGGCAGCTGTTCGTGTTTCAATCATCCCTATTGCATTCTCCACAGGTGAGAACTCAAGCGACTCAGATTTTATTACCAACAGCCTATTCACAAGCGCAGGGAAGGAGCCTTCATTCTGAAGAACAGTCCTCCTTTTCCACTGGTCTTCTAGACCTCCTTGGGTTTTACCATTTTTGGTAAATGGCGTGTCAAATAAGAACCTGTCAAAGACTCGTGCACGGACGCTTCCAGTGGAAAGAGAAAATATTCTTTCCCGTCTACTACCTAAATCTTCATCCTCCATTACTGGATCAACAGCAGTTATCTGCAGGTAGCAAACACCAGGCTGCAATTCATCTGCCTTTACTTTTTTAGAATCAGGGATAATGTGCAAAGTGTGATTGCCATCCATCCTAGACTCATAAATATGACTTAACTTCTCCATTATGTCACCTAGCCGAACATCACGGGGTTCCCGGTATACATATTCCTTCTTGTCCAGCTTCCCAAATCTTTCACCATAGAATCCCACCCTATAGTATGTGGCATCAGTGAATGGGATTGGGCTTGATTCCTGCTCAAGGATTGATTCATAGATATTAGTGAGCAATGTATGACATTTAGCCAGCTGTCCATATGCCCTTCTGCTTTTATAAACCGGAATTACAAGTTCCAGAATGCTTGCAGAGAAATGAAAGAGCTCAGCTTGTGAAAAAAGCTTATTTGCAAGTTGTAGATATTTAACAGCAGAATCAACTGTGAGTTTTGAAGCACCATATCCCTCCACCTCTGCAGCAGATGCCTCAGAAGAGATCTCGCTGCTGACCATTGGACAAATTTTACGTAGAGCAGTCACATGATCTTTGGTCCAAACACCATCATTTCTAGTTACAAGGGCCTACATGGATTCATTAGACAATAGTTAAAGTGGAGAATAACAATATAATTTAGCAAGACATAATAGGGACAACAGCAGTAAGTTCTACGTGGCACTGAAGAAAGAGAACACTAACATTATGGAACAAATAATGCAATAAAATGATTTTACTTAAAATTCATTGCTGGATAAGTTTGCCTAAAATATATACCACTAAAGAAAAATAATTTCTCAACAACTCATTTTTCAGACAAAATTGAACCAGTAGGCAAATTATCTTGAAATCAAGGACAGAAGCTCATACTGCTTTCAATTTCCAACTACCATGAAGAATAAATAAACATAGCAAGAGTTCAACCAAACAGACAACCTAGCAGACAACAAACCCAGTTGCACATTCACAAGCTTCTAGATTATGGCAACTTGCAAGTATTTTGGATAGCATCTAATAAAGATTGCATACACAGGTTGTTTAGGAATTAGTAGTTTCGAAACATCCTGTTGCAAGCAAGTAGATCAATGGATTACCTGCATTACAACACCAGCAACAGCTACAGCACATTGGGCAGCTTCTGCCCATGACTGCATTTCCTGATGAGCATCACAAAGATGCAATAGCCACATAATGTGAAGGTCGGGAACAGGAGCAAATGCCATTGCAAGTTTATAATAGCTCTCTGCTGCTGCATATCTATCGATAGTCATCATAGAAGCCTGTTTAAAAGGATGCAACACAACTTACTCAGCCAGATCAGAGCAGTAGAATTTGTAAAGCAGCATGCATCAACAACAAACAAAAAGGGAGTAGGATAAGGCAAACTTCTCCCAACAACTAAATCTTGTAAACGGTGTGGGAGATAGTAGTTATAAATCAGTGGAGTACAATAGGAGTAACAACTGACATCCCTGCTTGATTTATATAGCATACTTACCAAAAGTGCATGTTCCAGACTGGCATCTAGGGCCAAAATTAGGCTGTCAGAGAGATATTTCACCTCTGACCAGGACCAACGATTTTCGGCCAACTTTTCTGTGATTTCCTCTAGGGCATTTTCAGGGAGCCCACATTCCTTTAATAAGCTGGTGCTCTGATATTCATCAGCCATTTCCTCCAAGGACTTGCGAAGGCGTCGTGCTTCACCACTCTCTTCCAGTGTTCCATCAGACTTCATTTGAGTCACTTGCACATCAGACATCAGCTCTGACAATGTGATAGTCAGCATGACCCGCAACCTTGCTGTCTGCTTAAAATAATTAAAAGAGCTCTGCGAAATTGAAATAAACAATTTATGTGAGAAGAAGATAACACTGAGAACAAAAATGCTAGAAAAACTTACCCTCACAAGTATCTGGAGTCCTATGATAGCTCTTTTCCTTATGCTTTCATTTCTGAAAACAGCAAGTCGAAGAAGATGAAAAGCAACCTGCTTTAGAAAGCGATCATTCTCCCTCGCCATCAGTGTGGCCCCATGAAGATCAAAAACACTGTAGAATACAGGAAACAAAGCCTTCCAAAAGGCCAATGGTTGATTTCGAGAGAAGAAGCCCATAAATATGGATGTAATACAGTCCAGTTTTCCATAGTCTGTAGCAATACTATGGGATGCAGCCATCAGGGAAAACTTTTCAGATATTTCCAGCACCTGAAGACTCACAGCAGCACTCAAGTTTTCTTCCCAAAGCTCCTGCAGAGAAAGCAAAAATTTATACACGAATAAGAGCTATTGCATCATACATACAGACACACATTAAAAGTTCTATAATAAAGTTACCAGTTTTTGTCTTAATATAGGATGCAAATTAAAAGTTCCATAATACAGTTACCAGTTTTTGTCTTAATATAGGATGCAAAGATTCTCTAAGTGCTTGGGCTGAAGCTCCAATTCTTGAGGATTGGGCCTGAGCAAGAGCTTCTCTCAAGGAATATGGTTGGCTAGGGGAGCTTAGCTGGGAATTCACTCTCTGCCACAAATAACCATTATCAGGTGTTCCTTGGGTCTGCATAAGAGAGATTCAGAATTTAATAGGGAGAAGTGAAAATTTAATTTCCCTAAGATTTTAAGTGACACGATACGAAATCAATGGAAAAACTTCCAATACAAAGAACAACAGTTAAAATACAAGAAAGAGCTTATTGTTGAGCAGTAAATAGAAAATATCATCCATTGATGCATAAAAGTGTAAAAATATCAGAAACCACAATGCAAAGAGAAAATTTTAGCTTACCCTGACTTCTTGTCGTGATGCCTCGGATAGATAGTTATTGATTGCAGGAGAAAGCCTATCAGAGTACTTTGGGGAAGAAGGTCCCTCTGTGACAGGGCTGCGAGAACTAGAGCTCATAAGCAGGCCATCAGCAGGTTTTCTGTGCTGTAAAACATGTCTCATGGAATTAGCAACAGGTGCAAAATGAATAAGATAACAGCGACATCTAATATAGAATATCTTGGGTCCACAAATAACAATATGATACAGCACATTCATTGATATTCTCTTTGCTAAGGTAGGCACCTATAGCAACAAATCAGAAAGCCGGAGCAGGACAGTGGAGGTCTCTGCATCCAATATGCAACGACACCAAAGTTAGGCCACAACTCAATGCAATAGCAACCACTACTGAAATACAATGTAGTTAACAGCAGGTTTTGTACCACATTTGTGCGACAAATTCATAAGCTTATGTTAACAGGTTGAGACGGATATACACTGCATAAACTCTTGCACTTCCCTAATTCTATCAAATAGCTCCTCTCCTTATTGAAGCTACTGATCAAAAGTATTTTTCAATTTGGCAAAATACTAAGTTTAATACTTTGGACCTCTGGTGAAAGATGGTTTACTGCAGACCAGACTCCACCTTTGAATCACAAAAATGGTTTAATTGACACAATCACCCATATAGCATTACAAATATGAATTTACAATAGCTATGCAGCAGCTAAATAATTGGCCAATAATCCAGTACACCTGTCTACAACAAATGAGCCAAAAGAAAGCTAAAATTAAATACACATCAACCTCAAAAAGAACAAGGCATTCCTCCAAGAGTTTGAAAAACAATCTAGTTCGAGCAATGCTTTGCTGCCAGGCCTTGACAAGTGATGTGTCATCCAGATTGCGCATGATTTGCAAGATAACAATTAGAACTTCACGCTTTTCAACAGCATTCAGGTTATAGAAGACAGGCATCTCATCTAAGATCTGCAAAGGCCAAAATATAATATACTAGTTAGTCCTTGCATGCTTTGCACGCGATAAGTTATTTTTAGTAAATACTACATTTTTAATGACTTTAAGACATGGAAATAAAAATTACTGTAATAATTAAATTCAAGTGTAAATGCAAAATAATTCGTATATTTAAAAATATTTGCACATATAAAATAAAGATAAATAAAAGAATGTGAGGCTTCATCGTACAAAAATAATTATATTTTGTAACTTTATTAATATTTCCTTTTGCATCAATTGCAAATCCTATAGTTTTCTTGGTAAAATTACTTTTCATGGTAAAAATCAAAATTTTACAATTTAAATAAAATCACTAAATCCGGAAAAAAAAATAAGTATTTTACAACTTTCATAGTTATTTTTTTGTACAAACCTTTAATTACTATAAGAGGTAGAAATAAAATGCTTTATTTATGAATGGATTAAATAAATAAATAATTATATATTGTTCAAAAGATATATAAATACATGAATTTAATAGATTTTGGACATTTTCTTGAAAGGACTTGGAATAAAAAACTCTGTTCGAACAATATTTTTGTGAGTCATCTATAAAAATAATAATGTACAATTGTTATTTATTTAAAGATAATTCTAAAAATAATTTATCAATAACATAAAAGGCAAATGATATCTACAAAATCATTATTTATTTAAGGATAATTTTGAAAATGATTTTGTCAATTATATAAAAAACAAAGGATACCGTAAAAAAATAAAAGAGTTGATTGAATGTTTGGATCGATTTATATTTTTATGATTTAATATAATAAGAATTCAAATATGATATGGTTTCAAAAGTTCACATTGAAAAATTGGTATTAACCAATGACTTCTAAGTTTTATCTAATAAGATAAAGATAATATCATAATAATTACTTTTTCATTAATTTGTAACAAGTTCCTGTACAGTGCTGAATATTAGAAATATTTTAGTTTTTTAGTACAATCTAACTTCTATCCAATAAACTAGAATATTTCTTTTTCTTTAATTTTTAAGAATTATATTTAATTGTTTAATATTATAAGGATATTTTTGTCTAAAAAAATCTTTCACCTCCTTCATACTTTTATATATAGTACAGATAGAAGTACCATTCTAGAAGAAATAGAATCAAAGTTACTATATATAGTACTGCAGCCAATGCAGGTATATATTACTCTAGTGTTCTTCAATTGCTATATTTGTATAACTAACTTTTAATTTGTAAGGAAGTGCAACAGATTAGAAACAATAAAGTGATGGCTGGAACAACAGAATGGCTATAACTACTCCAAATATTAGTTCTTGTACAGATGTGAAAACTAGTTATTTTCATTTATACAGCACCACACTTGTTTATCACTTCAACAAGCTACAGTAAGATTAATCATGAATATATATATATATTATTGCTCAACTTCTTTCTGGGTTTTGAATGCATGAGCAAAATGATATTTAATATCGAGCCGAATTTCAGGCCTACTGAATTGATTTCAGCCATATATCACTATTATGATTACTGCTCAAATACATAATCAAGTATATAAGACAAAGTAAGACAGCATAAAATTAGATAATGTTACCTTGCTTTATTCCCTACAATAATAGAAAAAAGAAAAAGAAAAGAAAAATCATGAGACCAGATTTTAGTTCATGCCAGGATTACAAATAAGACAACATCTAAGTCAAAATCCTATAGTAGAAGGGGTCGGCTATACAGATTCTGTCTTCAATCTCTCTATCCCAAGCTAGATCAATCTCAATATCTAGTACTTGTAGGTCCTCAAACACTCTCCCTTCACATGATCCTAGGCCTATTGCTACCCTTTTTCCTACCTTCTATAGGGGTCAACACAGCATATGTCTGAACCATTATGTGCTACATGCACATTATGTCAGACGTATTTATCTCTTATCTTGTCCAACCTAGTGACACAACTCACCCATCTTAAAAATCACATTTCTGCCATATTCATCCTGTGAATATATTGAATTTAAGTTGCCCAATACTTGCTCCCATAAACAATGGCTGATCCAACTAACTTCAACAGAACATTCACTCAACTTTGTGGGGGATCTTGTCACATATCACATGCAAGCCACCTCCCCATTTTAGCCATTCAGTTTTAATTATATAGTTACATCCTCATCTATCATCCCATCATATTGGAGAATGGACTCTAGATATTTCAATTGGCTACATCTAGGCACTACTACAACCTCTCATTTCCCCTCCATCCTATTACTTAAGCCGAAATCATTACATAACTCTTGCTTGTACTTAATTTCAAATTTCTGCACTCAAAAGTATCTATGCCCATTTCTAACTATTGGTCGAAATATACCACCTCTCACTTCCACGCCATCCCTCTAACTTGAGATGAAATTACAATGCATGTGATATGTCTTGCTTCTACTTAAAACTTTTGTATTCAAAAGTATCACTCTGCACTTCTAACTTTTAGTTAACTTTGGCTATGTGAGTGTAGCTAGTCCCAAGACTAGATAAAGGAGGAGGGTTGCATTAAGGGGACACCAACATAAAATCCAGTCATACTCTATGATATGGATTCTCTAGATTACAAACGAAGGAGAGATAGAAGAAAAATAAAAAGAAAAAAAGACTTGCACACTTGGTGTTCCAATTCCTCACACTCACTTTGAAACCGTTTACATCCATAACCTCACCAACAACCTTCAACATACTCCATCACAAGCGCCCCCAACTTCCAATTTAAAGATGGGTAACCTATTTGTTCTTAAGGATTAATTTTACTTCCCCACCTATCTACTCTAAAGGTTGGGGGATAGGTCCATGTGGGAAAGTTATAGATACATTTCCAAACTTTGTATCTATAGTTCACTTAATTTACTGTGTAGTATTAGGCTTTGGCTACAACTTCAGTAACTATTAAAGCAAAAAGTAACATGTATATCTTCTAACAAAACCATTTTGATTAGTTGAAAAGCACCTAAAAGATAGGATTATATAACGGATTCTTTGTAACCTAATAGGCCAAAATCCATAGGAACAATCATCATAGGGATGTATGGATTGTAAAAGTGGAATCCATAATCTTACAAGTTACAGGCACGACATTCATTTAAAGAACTCTTAGGACACTTATAGTAGATTATTTCAAGAAACTTCACCACTTGAACAGAGAGAAAATTGGCGCTTAATACTTTTCAATATCTAACACAAATATAGCTCTCCGTTCTCTCTTCCCAAAGAAGACTTCAACCAAACAAATATTTTGATCAAATTTAGTTTCTTTCCAACATCCAATGCGCACTCATTACAGGCATAGAATGGTTGCATCTATTCAATGAAGTTGTATTATGTGTTTGGTATCTGCCTAGAGATTTGGGGTGCCAGGTAATTATAGTTTTGTTAAAGTTGTGCAGAAAAACCTCAATGGGCTAGAAGTTACCACTTGCAAAAGATGCCAATAACAATTTATGAAGGCTTTCTACTTAGCAGGTATTAGACTATGAATGTAGAATTTCCGAGGTCATGTCCATCCATACGAATTTGAAGCAAGAAGGTTTGACAAGGTGCATTTAAGCAATTCAATAACAATCAAGCAAGTAGACAAGCATATAAACGAGCTGCTTGCTACACATTTCATGGAAGCTTTCACTGGATAATTTCCTTGCTACGAGATATAAAAAGATTGACAAGCAAGCATGATGGTACTGGTGAAGCAGATAAACTTCTGAAATTCCCAACCAATTGCCTAGAATGCTATACATTTCACGAGGATATTTTACACAATGCATGATATATTATGGGATTAGGAAATGTTTTATTACGAAAGTTAGGTTAAACCTGGCCAATAAGAGGAAAATATAGTTGGGCAATATATAATTTATCTTCAGGCTTCTGGTAACGAGCATCAAACTCGTGCTTGCACAATAGAACTACTAACATTCTAGCTGCCTGAAAAGACCAAAGAAAGAATATTTTACATTGTTAGGATTATGAATCCCAAATAAGAACCACTTGTGAACATTGAAACGATAAATAAAGTAAGAGCATGTTCTGCTGTGATTTAAGCAAGCAGCATTTTATATACAGTTGTGACAAACTAACCTTTGATCGCTGAGATAAATCATCATGATCCCAAGTAAGGAAAAGCTCTTGTATTAAAACAGATGAAAGGTAGTTTCTGCAGTGTAAATATGAACTCAATTAGGCAAATATTCCTTCAAATAGCTATTTCAAACAAGTACAGGAGCAGGAAAATCTCCTAGCACAAACAAAGTAATATCAGTACTTAGGAAAGCCAGAGAGAGAGAGAAGTGCCACTTCAAAAGGGATTTTCGATTTAATTTGTTTACAGAGGCAAGCTACTAACAACTAGGGCTTACTTTTGAGCCACACATACAACCCAATCTCACACCAGTTGGTCAGTAATCCCTATGAAGTGATTTAGATATAGGGTTTTAGTAAAGGTCAATAATAGTGACCTTTAGAACCACATATCCACTGGCTTTAAAATCCAGCTAGGCAGTTCAAGATTCAATCATATGCTCTACCACTGACAAGGCCTGCCATTAACCCACTAATCCTTGGGTTATAAGAACCCATCTCACACCAGTTGGGCAGTAATCCCTATGAAGTGATTTAGGATATAGGGTTTTAGTAAAAGTCAATAATAGAGACCTTTAAAACACATATCCGCTGGCTTTAAAATCCAGCAAGGCAGTTTAAGATTCAAATGTATACTCTACCACTGACAAGGCCTTTCAGTAATCCACTCATGCTTGGGTCATGAGAAGGAACATCTATAACCAAAAATCATGACATTGTCACTTTTACTTAATAAGCATGACAACGAAGAGTTCACTTCTACATCAATTCGATCACCTCAATCAGGACCTAGCCAAGATTAGGTGAGACCTACTCACCACCCAACTCTTCCTATTATCTGTTCCATTACCTTTATTCTCTTTGTGGCCTAAACTAATTATGTTGCTTGACCTTGAAAAAAATATTAATTATGTAAATCAAATTAGAACAATAAATAGAATAAGAAAAGCAAAAACAATTACAATAAAAGAAATAGAGAAATCGACCATATCAAATAGAATGTGCATCAAAAGTAGTTGTTTGCCTAATTGTGCATGAATAATTTAAATGATACGAACCTGTCTGAAGGGTCTCTCCCAGGCATTTCCACAAAAAGATCATGATCGCAGACAATTTGTAGAAAGGTTAGCTTGCAATCATGTAGAACTGGTTGACACACCCCAGAAAATTTGTCCAAATACAAAGAAACCTACAACAAATTGAAACAACTAAGAAGTTAAATTGGAACACAGCTGGATTACAGAAATTTGAGAAGAAGCAAGATCCCTTGGAATGAAAAAAGTTTAATGGGGCTTTTCCAGCAAGTATATGGGATGTTTGACATACCTTAGTGATGCAATCGGGGGGAAAAAAAATCTTGATCCAAATTTAATTAAGAAAATTTAGTTCTTTCCATTTACACTTTAGATTTTGGGATCTATATGCAACTTTGGTGCAGTATCTTCTCTGGTAACTTGAGATTTTTGCACGTCATATTATTTAGTATTACAAGGAAATTTCATGGTTAAAAGTGGTGGTCCTCTTTGATGAAGGTAAAGCAATCTTATAAGTATTTTTAGGCTTAAATGCATACATGTCCATTTAACTTGTCAATAGTTTTGGAATTATCATCAAAACTCAATTTGTCCTGGCAATTCAAGTCAACTTTCATATTTTTTCATTAAGGTAACCAGCACTAGATTTCCAATTGAACTTTAGGTCCTAGTTTTATATGTCAACCAAATAACTTTTCTGATACTGTTCTACAATTCAAAATATGCTTAGGAATCTTTTTAAGATGCAGGTTTGCAAATGTTCAAGAAGGTGACATGGTTATAACCCTTATTAAACTTTAGCAGTTTGCAAAGGGTGCTTACAAGAAGCTTGCATTTAAGAGGAACTGGTCCTGATCGTGTTTTGAAGAAAATCATTAAAAACTAATGCTTATGTTCATGAGCAGCCTGATGACATGGGATATTATACCTTCATTATGATATTACTCCATATAAGGACATGATAGTGATATATCTAATGAGGAAGTTTCCACTTGACTTCCTCCAACACCCAATCTAAGAGAGCAAATTGATAATATTCTTGATTATCAAGTGCCTTCCACTAAAGGCAGTGGTAATGAAAAGTTTTTTGCTAATTTGGGTGAGAAGCAACAATCTAACTGCAGATAGATAACCAAAAAAGAGTTCCAATAACTTGCTCCCAACCTTCAGGAGCAGTTTTGGCTTTTAACTTGGGGTCAAGCTTCTTAAAGCCAGGGAGAAATGTTGCAGCAGGATCTTGACTTGTTCCTCAGTCATATTGTCAAGCATAAAATCTAGTTAAATTAAGAGTAGGGGCATTTTAAGAATTTCCAGGTTTTGCTATAAATAATCTATTAGTCTTTTAGTCCTTCATTTTATTTATTTATTTATTTATTTATTTATTTATTCCAAATCCTTGTTGATTTAGGGTTAGCATAAAGGTCTTGAGTTTAAAATCTTGGAAGTTTTAGGATTACTAATTCTATAAATATTCAAGTATTTAATATTTTAAGAATTTAATAAATAAGCAGGATTCCAGCAATTTTAAACAAGTTGTGTGAAACAATTATCTACATGTGTGACATCTATGAAGTTTGAAGTGCGAATCTAAGAAACTGATTTCTTTATCAAGTTATACTGTAAACCAGCCTATTCACAAGCTCAATCTATATTCCTGACCATCATAAAACCCTAAAATTACATACCTTACAATCTGTCCTCCATTAACAAGCCAATCAAGTTCAAAATCCTAGTTTCACTGAAAAGCTCATCTGCACTGTTGCATTCCGTATGCTTAACGCTAAACATGTGATTTAAGACAGAATTCATAATGGTCTTCTCTTCTCTGTGTTGTTTGTTTTCATAATTATAAGATTTATTGCAAAATCTACCACCTCAGCACAACATCCTCATTTTTTTGGGGTGTGTCATCACAGTGCTCAGACTTCTTGGCAACTTCTCAACAGTGTGCTGTTCTTTGAGTTCTTAAACAGGTTATTTCATATAGTTGTTGAAAATATGGACACAAAAATTGCTCTGATGAGTTAATGTCAGACCTAATAGTTTTTCTTGCTTGTTCGACATTATTGTTATACACACACGAACAGAGCACTTCTACATACAAAAAGCTTATTGTTTCCACAAACAGATTTGGAAGTCCTTAAAGAGAGCATACCAATTCAAAAACTTGGCGAGGTTCAATGATGGACAAAAGATCATAACAAAAAAAGGCCAGACTGCTGTTCAAGTGTTTTGCCAAGCTTGAACCTTTCTTACATCGCTCGTGAACTTCTGTTAGAAGGCAATCATACAGTTGCATTATACATCTGAATACACCTTCCTTTAATTGCATTGGCGGAACATCTTCCCCTGAAACACAAAAAGTGAGAATATAATATGGAAATATACAAGCAATTGTCCACATATTTCACATTTCTTTTTTACATCTTTATCATCACATTGAACATGATCTCAGTTGCACCTAGTATACCTAGTGGAAGACTATGGTAGAAAAGACGAGTTTGCTCCAATGCCATTGACTTGACAATGAGCTCAAGAAAAAACCAAGCCATTGCCAAAACATCATCGTATACTGGCCCAACACGGTAGCCTTTGGCCTGCAAAATGATTAAGGGAAAAAAAATTGGAGAGGCTAAGAAAAGTGAAAAGACAGATAATTGAAAATGATGAAATGAAGATTTTTCAATAACTGCAACAGACAAGATAAAGCGTGTTAAAAAGATCAACTATAGGTTAGATTGAAATGTAATAAATGGATTTTCAGGAGAGGACAAATTCCTATTCTTAGGTAGAGATGATAATATTAACATGGCATTTGTAATGTTATACATCTTCTTTTTTGGGTCGCCAATCTTTTCTTTATGATTATTATCTTGGTTTGCTACACCTAATGAGGAGTTGAGTAAGAAGAATCAAGATGTCTCATGACTAAATGCTACGAAAAGCAATGAAAGATATTGAAATAATACACCTTACTACGAGCCAAGCTTCCCCAAACAGTAGTCAGACCAGGATACACAGGAGGCTGACGACCACCAAAGTCATCAAAAGCATAATCAACATAGTTAACAAGAAAACGATTTCGTTCAGCATCATCAACTGATTCCTGCTGCACCCTACAAAATGAACTTCCAAGTCCTTTTAGCAACCAAATCCAAAGAAGAAAATTGATGCTTTTACACCTCATGGCTTTTTCCAATATGTACTGGTCAAATATAGTAAACAATGACCAGAAATATGTAATGGTAAAGAAACTAAATTGAAGAATTTACAGCTCCACAAACTAAACCAACAAAATTCTTTTATGATAAAGTGTACATTATTTGTTAGGTATAACCGGAGGGCAAAGATGTAAAATTGCCCTAAGTTAGTTAAGTTAGTTATGGATATTAGAATAGAATTTCAGAATTACTTTAGATTTTTCTTTTCTGGTGCACACGCCATTTTGGCTGTTTTGCACCTCAGCAGAAAGTTGTTGCTCATGCTTTATTTGTACTAGACCTTTGGGACCACTAATCATTACGGAATCAAAAAAGCATTCTCCTGATTTTTTCTCTTTCTCTCTTTTCTCGCTCTCTCTCATTTTCTGCTCTCTCCCGTTCTATCTTCTACTTCTTCTTTTACAACTCTACTCTTAATCTCTTTTCTGAATTTCAATCCAGAAATTAATTATTCAATTCATCTTTTGTGGGAATTAAACCTAACAAACTGGTATCAGAGCAGTCACTATCTCTGGGTTAGATGGCGAAGAACACAGCAGCTAAGAGAAGCAAGGAAACTGAGGAATCGATGGTGTCTATGGGGGAGCTTGAAGAGCAACTTCGGTTTTTGAGTTCCAAGTTCGAAGAACAAATGGAGTACCGATTCAGTTCCTTAGAATCTAAGCTACAAGATATGATGCTGGATCAAACCAGTATGAAGGCAGAGCAAAGGAAGAACCAAAGCCAATACGAAGAGCTCAAGCTGGAAAACCAAAAATCGGTGGCTTACTTGGCTCAGCTAATCCAAGGCCAAGCTCCAACACCGGCATCCAGCAGTAGCACTCCATTTCCTTCTGCTAACAGAGGTAAGGACACTATTAACTTAACTTCAGATGTTAGGAATGGAAGGGGGTTATTGCCTACTCCTCAGGAAAGAGAAGGAGTAGAGGAAGTGTACCAAGGGAAAACGTATTATAATAAGTTACTACCAAAGCTGGATTTACATAGCTTTGAAGGGACTGATGTCCAGAGCTGGATCTCTAAGTGTAGGAAGTATTTTCTTGTGTATGATGTTACACCCGAGAAGCAGGTGGAATTGGCTAGCCTTTATCTACAAGGAAGGGCTGAAACATGGTACCAGAATTGGAGTAGACAAAGGGAAGCAGTAGACTGGAAAGAATTTGCTGAAGCACTTGCTAAGAGGTTCAAGGAGATTGGAGAAGATAATGTGGTGGAAGAAATGCAGCGGCTCAGACAAAACACCTCGGTTGATGAGTATTTGGACAGATTTGAGCTCCTTAAGCTCAAAATGGAGAGGTTATACCCCAACCAGCCTGAAAACTACTATGTTTACAGCTTCATTGGGGGCCTTAAGGATGAGATAAGATCCCTTGTGAAGATGTTCAAACCACCCAGCCTTTACACTGCCATTGAACAAGCCAAGCTGCAAGAGTCTCATTTGGAGGCCCTCAAACCTAAACATTCCTACAAGCACTCTACCCAAACATGGAACCCAAACAGCCAGACTTCCTTTAGCAGAAACTTTCCTCCAAACATGTCCACACCTAGACCACACAATCAACCCCCACCATCTACTAACCCAAGAACTTCCCAAGAACATAAGCCAAACACTGCTAACACCCAGTATAACCAGCCTAGACCCAACCCCTCCAACATGAATAGAACCCCAGGATCATGCTACAAATGCGGGGACAGGTATAGACCAGGCCATCAGTGTAATCCGAGAGGATTGAGGGCAGTACAAGTCATTGAAGGAGATGATTCTGGAGATGAAGATTGGCAGGAAGTTGAAAAGGAAGAACCGCCTAATGTGGAGGAGCATTCCGAAGAGCATATAGCACTATCCTTGAATGCTCTTGAAGGGGGACTCAACGATTACACCATTAAGGTTAAGGGGCAGCTCAATGGGAAACCTGTGATGATCCTAATTGACAGTGGAAGTACTCACTGTTTTGTGGACTCTAAGATGGCTAAGAGTCTTAAACTCTCCTTCACCACAGTGCCTCCTGCTACGGTTGCAGTGGCAGATGGAAGAAGGGTCACGGTGGCAGTCAAATGCAACGGAGTGAGCTGGTTGATGCAAGGCAGCAAGTTCGAGTTTGATATGAGGCCATTGGAATTAGGAGAGTATGACATCATACTAGGGTCCGATTGGATGAAGTGTCACTCTCCAATAACTCTTGATTATGATGCCAATGAACTAACCATCAAGAAGGACGGCAGACCTTTCAGAATTAAAGGAATGACCGAACAATTGTCCCTCAAGGCGATTACAGCCAAACGCATCACTAAGGCAGTGCAACAAGGCTGGAAGGGTCTCACTACTAAGCTGTTTCTCATCAGCTTAAAGCCTGAAATTAAGGAGGAGATGCAGTCGGAAGAAAGTGCCATTCCTACTGAAATTTCAAGGTTGTTGCAGCAACATCAGGCTGTTTTCCAAGTTCCCACATCCCTACCCCCTCCTAGATCCCATGACCACAAAATCCCACTCAAACCTAACTCGGATCCAGTGAATATCAAACCCTACAGGTATTCACACCAACAGAAATCTGAAATTGAAAGACTGGTGGCCGAAATGTTGGAGAACAACATCATCCAGCCTAGCACTAGCCCCTATGCCTCCCCGGTTTTGCTGGTCAAGAAGAAGGATGGCACTTGGAGATTTTGTGTCGACTATAGAGAGCTCAACCAGCATACCATCAAAGACAAGTTTCCTATTCCAATCATAGAGGATCTCCTAGACGAATTACATGGGGCAGCCTATTTCTCCAAGATCGATTTGCGGTCTGGTTACCACCAAATCAGAATGTGGAAGGGGGATACGTTCAAGACAGCCTTCAAGACTCACTCAGGGCATTACGAATTTCGAGTTATGCCCTTTGGCCTAACCAATGCCCCGGCAACCTTCCAGTCACTCATGAACCACATCTTCCAGCCTTATCTTAGGAAGTTTGTGTTGGTTTTCTTTGATGATATCCTAGTCTACAGTCCCTCTTTGGAGCTCCATCTCAAGCACTTACAGCTAGTCTTCAAGAAGCTGCAGGAACATCAGCTATTTGCTAAGGAGTCCAAATGTGAGTTTGGCCGAGACAAGGTGAATTACTTGGGGCATGTGATATCTTCTAAGGGAATATCAACTGACCCTAGCAAGATTACAGCCATGCTTCAATGGCCTACTCCTAAAAACCTGAAGTCTTTAAGGGGATACTTGGGGTTAACGGGTTACTACAGAAGATTTATTGCTGGATATGGGGTCATTTGCAAACCCCTTACTGAGTTACTTAAAAAAGATCAATTCCATTGGACTCCGGCTGCCCAAGCAGCATTTGAAGACCTCAAGAAGCTCATGACGCAAGCACCACTGCTAGCACTACCCGACTTCAAGGAGCCTTTTGTTTTAGAGTGTGATGCTAGTAACACTGGTTTGGGGGCTGTTCTAATGCAGAAGGGAAGACCCTTAGCCTATATATCCAAGCCATTGAGTCCTAGAAACCAGCAATTGTCTGCCTATGAGAGGGAGTTAATGGCCATCATACTAGCTGTGACAAAATGGAAGCATTATTTGGAAGGGTCCAGTTTCATCATCAAAACTGACCATGAAAGCATAAAACACCTCCTGGAGCAGCGGCTACATAACTACATTCAGCAGAAGGGGATCTCTAAGTTGCTCGGTTTGGACTACACCATCCACTACAAGAAAGGGACTGAAAATAGAGTGGCCGACGCCCTGTCTAGACAACATGAAGGGGCTTCTATACAACACCTCAATCTCTCTACATACACCCCAAGTTGGCTAAAAGAAGTTCTCAATTCTTATGAAGGAGATGACGTTTTTCGAGGGCTGATTACCACCTTATCTATCACACCTCAGGATCTTCCTAATTACTCTCTATCCAAAGGCCTGGTTAAGTACAAAGGGCGACTGTATGTTGGCTGTTCAACCTCCCTAAGGCAGCAGCTACTTGCCACTTGCCATGATTCTCCCATAGGCGGCCATTCGGGAGTTAGGGGCACACTGCAAAGGCTGCAGCAAAATTTTTACTGGCCAGGTATGCAGAGGGAGGTAATCCAGTGGATAGCACAGTGTGATGTTTGCAAAAGATGCAAGTCGGAATCAGTGGCATACCCGGGACTTCTTCAACCCCTACCAGTACCTTCCCACATTTGGAGAGATATCTCCATGGATTTTATTGAGAAGCTTCCTAAATCGGCTGGCAGGGATACTATATTAGTAGTAGTTGACAGATTTTCCAAAATGGGCCACTTTCTTGCCCTCAAACATCCCTTTACTGCTGCAGAAGTTGCTCAGCTATTCCTGGATCAGATTTTTAAGCTACATGGGATGCCTAACTCCATTGTTACGGATCGGGACAAGGTGTTTACAGGAGGATTTTGGAGAGAGTTGATGAAGCATCTAGGAACCAAATTGCTTTTTAGTTCAGCCTACCACCCCCAAACCGATGGCCAGACCGAAAGACTGAATCGGTGCCTTGAAACCTACTTACGATGCATGACTTTCCACCACCCCAACCACTGGTTCAGATGGCTTAGCTTGGCAGAGTACTGGTACAATACCAGTTACCATTCAGCACTCAACATGAGTCTTTTCCAGGCTGTTTATGGTTACGCCCCTAATTTACCAAATCTGCCAACCGAAACCAGTTCAGTAGCAGCAGTGGAGGATTTCTTACACGCAAGAGACTCTTTGACAACCTATCTCAAGGACCGTTTGGCACACTCTCAGAACAAGATGAAGCAATATGCTGACCGGGGAAGAACGGAGAGGGAATTTGCTGTGGGTGATTGGGTTTATCCTAAAATTCAGTCCTATAGACAGACTACCCTAGCTTTAAGAAGGTCTCTCAAGTTTGCTGCTAGATACTATGGGCCATTCCAGGTGCTCCAAAGAGTAGGGAAAGTGGCTTACAAGTTGGAACTCCCTTCCAACTGCAAAATACACCCAGTTTTCCACGTCTCCCTGCTCAAGAAGAGGGTGGAACCTAATTATCCAGTCCAAGTAACTCTTCCTCCCCACACTGAGTCCGAGTTTGTGATTCAACCAGAAAAGGTCCTTAACACAAGAACAACTCTGATTAATGACTCCCACATTCAACAACTCCTCATCAAATGGCAGCTCCTTCCAACTATTGATGCCACATGGGAGGACCGCGCCTTCATCCAGCATCAATTTCCAGAATTTTATCATTCTTGGGGACAAGAATGTGCAAAAGGGGAGGGTATTGTTAGGTATAACCGGAGGGCAAAGATGTAAAATTGCCCTAAGTTAGTTAAGTTAGTTATGGATATTAGAATAGAATTTCAGAATTACTTTAGATTTTTCTTTTCTGGTGCACACGCCATTTTGGCTTTTTTGCACCTCAGCAGAAAGTTGTTGCTTATGCTTTATTTGTACTAGACCTTTGGGACCACTAATCATTACGGAATCAAAAAAGCATTCTCCTGATTTTTTCTCTTTCTCTCTTTTCTCTCTCTCTCTCATTTTCTGCTCTCTCCCGTTCTATCTTCTACTTCTTCTTTTACAACTCTACTCTTAATCTCTTTTCTGAATTTCAATCCAGAAATTAATTATTCAATTCATCTTTTGTGGGAATTAAACCTAACATTATTTTGGTTAAATCCAATACCAACACAATCTAATATGCAACAAAGCCAAAACAAATCAGGAATAAATGCATTCACTTGCAATTCTAACGGAAAAATTGACTCTAGTAATAGAAAATAAACTATGTAAAAACTTATATATATTTGCAAAAAAAAAGCCCATAATTTTCCAAATTATATTGTCCAAATCAGAATTGGATGTATTTTTGAATTATAGATTTAACAACCAAGCACTTTTTGCTTAGATTTACATAGACTACAGTTGAACAAATCAAGATTTTTGACACAGTAGTGAATCACTCAAAAGTGTGCCAAATAAAAACTAATATTTTGTGTATTTTATAGAGCAATTCTAATTTGGCCCATGTAAACGGATGAATGTGGGTGAAAAGCAGACCTAGTTAAGATATTGACCATAGCTCTGAAGGCTGCAACCTGAATGATAAGAACAATGGAAAAGAATGAGATGACAGCAAACGGTCAAAAAAACCAGGTACAGCAGAAATCTAAAAAGGAAAAAAAAAACACAGTGTATGCCTGAGGAAAGATACTGCCACAACTTAAAATCGATTGAGATGCATATCAACAAAATCAATAACAAGAACTATTGAAGAGGCCCCTTTCAAACTAGAGGATGTACCTGTAGAGTTTCTCCACCACTGCCTATAAGATGCAGAAGCATATTCAAAATTGGATGGAGAAACTGTAGCAATGCAGTAGAATCAACATTCTTTAGACTGTTTATGGCCTGCATATCATCAGTAAAACAGTATCGAATGCTCTTCATTCATTTACACTGTAATAATTGCCTAGCCTGTAAACACTGCTCGCTATACCATATTAAAAGATTAATAAGGGTCCAAATTAGCATTTTAATCAAAGGGCTTCAAACTAAAATATCTATAAATGAATTAAAAGTCGTATGAATATAGAAATCTTTCAAATAATATATAAAAAATCATAAAAATAAACCTTCCCTAATTGGGTAATAAATTAACTCAAATATCAAATTTTGTCCACTAAAAACTTTACCTCTTTTTTTAATGTATAATACAAAAAATTTTTATGGTATATAATGAATAGTTCCTAGATGAAGTTATACTGTGTGTCGTATAGATTTTAGAAAATAGTGTCAGACCACATGTTATGAATATAAAGAAGGAGATCTGAATATTATTAATTTATGAATAAATCAGAATAATACCTCCAGAAGTTCAGAACCCCAAGGTGGACTTGTTCGAAGAGTGTGCCTATCATATTCAAGGAAAAAATCTCTAATGCGCTCATTTATAGGGTACAAAGAAGAACAAAGTCTCAACCGTAATTTAAAAACATTCTTTCCATCTTCCAAGTAGTCCAGCCTCTCCTGCCAATAATGACAAGTAATTATCATGTTCAGCAACATGACTTTCTATCTAACAGAGTTAAGATTAAGCCATCAGTTAACATTAGCATCAAAAAATGTTTGAAACAGATGCAAAACGTTCACAAACTATGTAACCCCAAAAGTGTTCCACAAATTGTCAATTTGGAGGGACAGTTGTCAGCATAGAACAAGAAATTGATCATCCATCACTATAAAACAACACCAATAAATAAACAGATAATCAAGATGGTAATATGGTTTAAAAAAAAAAGGAAAAAAGAAAAAGAAGAATAATAAAATAAGACAATGAAACTAGAAACAATCAATATATATAATATGTTGAGAGAATTTACGGTTTAGACACACCTTGCCAATATCCTGAAGATAATGCGGAACCAGCTCTCTCATGATTGGTAAAGAAATTTCAGATCTAGACCTGAAAAAAAGTAGCACATTGTACATCTTGGGTGCATATTGGCCAATAATTATACTTGCAACAAGTATGGCAATCTCTGCAAATTTAACAAGTATATAATTGCAAGTGAAAATGTAACAGTCAAAAACTAGTACTGAGCTTATTAAGCTTATGAGTTTACAACTGGTGTAATTAAGAAGATTAGACGATTGCTAGCTGTTCTAATTAAAAGACTAGGTGGTAGTTGGAAATTAACTAGTACTTATAATTACTTAACTATGTATAAATACAACTTGTATTCAGAAAATAATCTAAGATTAAGGAGATTCACTCTTCTTGTACCTTAACCTTCTAAATTTCAGAACTATATCACAGTCCAAAACATTTCTTAGTAAAGCAACGATCTAGTTTGCCTTTTTAATTCTGATAGAATGAATCATGCGACCAGCAATTCATCAAAGGAAGCAAAAGAATTTCTTCTGGAATTGTATTTTCCAAAAAAGAGATGCAGAGCAAAAAGGGCAAAGACGAGAGATTATATCTCCAAATTAACCTAACAACATGCCTTGGCTGGTTTCATAACTATGCAATATCAAATACTATTTTGTCAAAGGATAATCTTCTTTAATCCCACTAGCTAGCGCTCCTATATCTGTCCTGAAGTCTAAAGTTCAACCATGCACTAATTTATAAATAAGATAGTTCTGCAGCACATGTTTTATCCAATGAAATATAAAAGTGAATGGCCCACTCAATTGGAAAAATGACAAAAGTAACATGAAAAAAACGATAGCATTGTATTGTTAGTATTTCTAAGAATAAATAAAAAAAGACAAAATTTACAGCTATTTACATACTGAGCATGTGTAGATAATGGAAGTGCTGCATATCCAATTACCACCTGAGAAAGAAAAATGGAAGGAACTTATGTTCAACAGGATACACACGACAACCTTGCAGAAGCCTCAGAAAATGGGTAGTGGAGCACTAATATGGTTTAAAATTAATGAAAAACTTAGAAATTAGATAATTACAACAAAATCTGAACAGCAGTCAGTCAGTTCAGCAGAATCCAGCTCTATAGAGATGGCCCACAAGAATATTACATGTAATCTATAAAAATTAATAGAACTAAAAATAATTTTTTGAAAACCATTTTTTGACAATATAAAGGAAAAAAAATGGTTTAAATTTCCTTTCAACTTAGCTTCAAAGTACCAGCACAAATAAACCACCTAAGTTATCACTGATCAAGTTCTATATAGCAACCAATATCCTACATACAATGATCTAACCAAAAACTTGTTTGCAAGCTATTCAAGTCTCATAATCAACATTATGACAAACTTGTGATAACTACCTTTCTTTACAAAAAAAAAATAACATTCTGAAACTTGACAATGTTATGATAAAGGAATCAGGTAAATGTTAAATAAAGATGAGAAAATAACTCCCCTGTTTATCAACAAAAATCCAAATGACTTTTGGGTTATTCAAGGCTAGTGAATTTATTATTGTAGGATTCATATCTAAACATGATAAAGTATGTGCCAACATAGTTGACCTAAGTTTGCTCCACCTTTTGTTCCTGTGGAAGCTTTAACCACCTTCAGGTTTAAATATTTCTTTTTTTTGTTTTTTTTTTTTTTTTGCTTTCCTAAATTGAAAGGAGGATTAAATATGACAGTTTATTATTTAGAAAGATATATATCTTGCCACAAGTCAAGCATGGCAAGAAAAAACACCTCCAGAAGATACCAAGTACTTGAACCACACAAATAACTTACATTCGACAAAGTTTTTAGTTATAAAAACCAAAATGTCATTCCCTGTAGCCCATCATGAAAAATAGGATTCCACTAACAGTGCTATAAAAAAATCAAACTATTTGTAAGTATGCATCATATATGTCGAGATATGAAAAACATTACAAATGACTTACTGGTTTTGGAGCTTCCAACTTAGTCTGAAGATCAACATGGAAGAAAGTGAACAAGAGGTGATGCAATGGTGTCCAGATAGCAGGAAGGGAAAGTTTAATCTCGTCATGGTAGCAAGCCACTCTAGTCCCAACCGCAACCTGTGTGTGAGCCCACTTTTGAAGCGATGCTCCCGGTTCCCTTGGATACATTGCCTGATGACATCAGACCCCACATTAAACAAATAAAATGAAATTCCTAATGCAGATTGTTTCAATGACTAACAATAGTCACATCACCTCCAAAGGCTGCATACGAACATCTGCATCATCCTTTCTTAGATCAACTCGTATGAACAAATTCCTCTTCCGACTCAAAGTAATAGTTAAAGGATACACATACAAGCAATGAAAAAGCTGCAAGAAAGGCTCATTTTGCATTGTTGTACGAAAGTCAAATGCTTGGAACTGCATGTCAATTAACAGAGCCATTTAGACTTGCAGATTTTGAAAATAAAATCCACCAACATGTTACAGGGAAGCATAAGACTTGCAAATGCACTAAATGAACCATGTTTCTTACAAAGTTGTCAATATCTTAAGCAATAGCCACATTGAGGCCTAATATAGTAAAGAAACGAGATGCACTTACATCATCAACACTAAAGTCTGGGTATCCACAGGCACCCAGACTTTCTTTCCCATCAAAGCTTTTCGATCTAGAGCTGCTGGTTTGAGGACAGTCAGAACCATTACTGGGACATATTGGGAATGTGGAATCATTACCCTGATCTCCAGGATCAACAGATTCATTGGTCATGCTGCCACCTTCAGACAGGTTTTCCAAGTCACAATAGCCTGTAGGGTGCTTGTCAATTTCTAGCCTTAGAATACCTTTAACAGGTTTATGAACCTTGCGCTTTGGATCCTGAAGATTGAAAACAAAATTCATTCATTTTCAAATCCGAACCAAGAATATAAAGTTTCTATTACTTCGAAGAAAAAAATAAAATAAAACAATCAAAATATAAAAAGCAGGGGATGGAAAATGGAAAACAAGATGATACAGTAATAATGCATCATTATAACAATGTAAAAAAAAAATGTCAGCTAATAAATGATGCGATTATTGTTAAGCTTTCAAATACTTCAAGCATCCCACATTAAGCAACACTATGTTAGGCCCCCTATTACAAAAACTTACACTAGGTGCAAGGGCAGAATGGGCAAGAATAATACAGAGGACAAATAGGGAATTCAGTTGCTGCTGGTGAGTTAGTTAGGTTTGGGGATTTGTGTTTTCGTTTTTTACAAATAGGGGATGGAAAACATGGGAAGGGAAGGAAAGATTGAGTCTCCTATGAGTGGAGAGAGAAGAGACTCTCGAATTCCTCCCTATTTCATTGTATTTCTCTCTTGACAATATCAAAACACATTAGCCATTCTTTTGGTTATTTCATCTCTTTTATTTGTTATCTTGTGCTGCGGTTTTGTTTGTTGTCTTATGGGAACCTAACAGTGGTATCAGAACAACCGATCCCTGCATGGAAACCAGGCATCAGAAGATGAAGAACAAGGTAGAGGCGCTAGAAGGAATAGTGGGAACTATACAAGCAGATCTTCAACAAGTTCTAGCCCGATTAGACCGCCTGAAATGCTTGAACGTCGAAACACTCAACAGTTCAATGGAATGACTGCCACTGATTGAAAATAAGATAGAACAACTTCCATTGATAGAAGGAGTCAGATCCATTTTCCGCAAGCTCAATCTAGAGAGAGTGGAAAAGGCACCGGTCACACCCGAACCAATCCAGGAGATTTCATAATTGGATTCCGGCAACCTTAGATCCGTAGAAACCAAAGGGGGCAAGATCATAAGGTGGAAACCGGGGAAAACTCCAACTCCATGTTTGTTTAGCCCACATTGGAAGGGATGCCGCGTAAGCTAGAACTCCCTGTGTTTGATGGCCAGAATCCGGATGGGTAGATATTACGGGCTGAACGCTATTTTGATCTCAACGGTCTCACCTCGGATGATAAACTCCGATCAGCGGTCGTGTGTTTGGAAGGGGAAGCATTATTGTGGTACTATTATGAGTACAGTCGTCATACCTTCCATGGGTGGGATGAGTTCAATAAGCTAATGCTCGGGAGTTTCTGAAGTACCCAGGCAGGAAATTTGATGGAGCAACTCTTGTCGCTCCGGCAAACAACAATTATGAGTGAATATAGGCAGCACTTCAAACTGCTGTTTGCACTTTTCCATGAGCTTCCAGAGGCAGTAATGGAGAACACTTTCATCAATGGGCTCCAGGATGATATAAAATCTGAGTTGAGGCTTTGAAAGCTCCATGGATTGGGCCGGATAATGAAGGTGGCCCAAATGATAGAAGATAAGAATAAAGCAGTTAGGTCCAGGGCTCTATCCACCCACAGTGGCCTGATTAGCAGACCTCGGCTATTAACAGGTACGCCTTTGATTACCAAAACCTTGGTTCCAAACTCCATTCTCAAGTCCAGCAATCTCTCTCCTAAGGCATTATCGCCTACTTCTCCTCATTCTCCTACTGCTGTCTCTATCACTGCCTCCACTTCAGCTTCTCACCCTCCCCATAAATTTCGGCGGCTCACGGAGGCTGAGATGAAATGGAAATAGGAGAAGAGCCTATGTTTCCGTTGTGATGGGAAATTCGATCCAAGACACCGATGCCCAAATAAAGATTTGCAAGTCTTGTGGGTGGAAGAATCTGAGTCGGTTGTTGAAGAAGATCCAGTAGATATTGGGGCAAAGGAAGGCGGCTGATATGGGCGATTTGGACCACTTGGAATTGTCTCTTTCCTCCTTGGTCGGACTAACAACCCCCCACACCTTGAAGATACAAGGTAATGTTATGAATACTAATGTTGTTGTCTTGATTGATTCAGGTGCATCACATAACTTCATCTCCTCTACTTTGATCTCAAAACTCAACTTGTCGGTATCCCCTACCAAGCAATTTGGAGTAACTTTGGGCACGGGGAAACAAATCAGTTCGACAAGGTTGTGCCAACAAGTCTGTCTCCAACTCCCTGGGGTAGAAGTTGTCGCCGATTTTTTCCCCCTCCAACTGGGCAATACCAACTTAATCCTCAGGTATCAATGGCTGTTGTCTATAGGAGCATCCTACATGAATTGGGTAGAGATGTCAATGGAATTTGCAGTGGGGAATAGGAAAGTGACGCTAACAGGGGATCCCGACCTGTGTAGAACTCAGGTGTCTTTGCATGCCATGGAAAGGACTGTCAAACGGGAAGGCCGTTGTATATTGTTGGAAGGTTGTAGACTTGACTTGAATCATATGGATGTGAACACGGAAACTACAGAAGATGGCAATCACCAATCCACTCCTTTGCTAGAAGAGTTCCAAGATGTGTTCCACTTACCAACTGGACTCCCACCAGTGCGACAACATGACCATGCAATTACCCTGAAATCTGGAACTTCCCCCATTTCGGTCAGGCCATACGGATACCCTCACATTCAAAAAGTAGCAATAGAAAAACTAGTAGCAGAAATGCTAGCTGTAGGGGTCATCCATCCAAGCACCAACCCTTTTCTAGTCCAGTTTTATTGGTCAAAAAGAAAGATGGGAGTTGGCGATTATGTGTAGACTACCGGGCCTTGAATCGAGAAACTGTCCCCGACAAATTCCCCATACCAGTCATTGAGGAACTTCTGGATGAGCTTCATAGGGCGGTCATCTTTTCCAAAATCGACCTTAAGACTGGATATGTCCAGATCCGAGTCCGGCCTGAAGACATTCCCAAGACCGCGTTCTAGACCCATCAAGGGCATTATGAATTCAGGATGATGCCATTTGGTTTGACCAACGCACCATCAACCTTCCAATCCCTGATGAATGAGGTATTCCAGCCTTTCCTTTGCAAATTCATACTAGTTTTTTTCTTTTTTTATGATATACTTGTGTACAGTAAAAGTATGGAAGAGCACAAGGAGCATTTGAGGCAGGTCTTTGCTTCCTTGCGTGCCCACCAGCTTTTTGCCAATAGAAAAAAGTGCATGTTTTCCCAACCAAGAGTGGACTATTTGGGCACATCATTGACTCTTCAGGAGTATCAGCCGATCCTACCAAGATACAGGCAATGGTAGACTGGCCTACTCCCACTTCTTTGAGGTCTCTATGGGGATTATTGGGCCTTACAAGTTATTACCGACATTTTGTTCGAAATTACAGTCGGATAGCTTGGCCACTTACGCAACAACTTCGCAAAGATGCTTTTACTTGGGATGTTCCTGCTCAACAAGCTTTCCAACAGCTCAAGCAAGCTATGACACCCTACCAGTTTTGGCTCTGCCTGATTTTTCCCAGCCCTTCACTGTGGAGACCGACACCTCCGGGTTTGGGCTTGGCGCAGTATTAATGCAGCAAGGTAGACCTCTTGCCTTTTACAGTCAGAAGCTAAGTCCAACTGCTCAAGCCACCTTAGTTTATGAGAGGGAACTGATGGCTATAGTCTTTGCAATCAAGAAGTGGCATCCCTACCTGTTGGGCCATCGTTTTATAGTGCGGACAGAGCAAAGAAGTCTCAAATTTCTGCTAGAACAGTGTATTGTAGATGGGAAGCATGCTAAATGGCTTTGGAAGTTGATGGGATTCAATTTTGAGATCGAGTATAAACCGGGAACCGCAAATTCAGCAGCTGATGCTTTGTCCCACATCCCGAATTCACCCACCCTCTCCTCACTTACTGCCCCCATCCTACTGGATTTTCATGATGTTCCAGCACAAATAGCAACTGAATTCCCTATTTGTCCTCTATATTATTCTTGCCCACTATGCCCTTGCGCCTAGTGTAAGTTTTTGTAATAGGAGGCCCAACATCCTTTCATCGCCGTGAAACACCCTTTCACCGCCCCTATTATTGCTCGGATCTTCTTGCAAGAAGTGATCCGCCTCCACTGCATTCCGAAAAGTATAATCTCCGATAGGGATAAGATTTTCATGAGCAATTTTTGGTGGGAATTATTTCGCCTTCAAGGGTCAGAATTGCATCGTAGCACAGCCTGCCATCCCCAAATAGACGGGTAGTCCAAGGTTGTAAATAAAGGCTTAGACACTTACTTGCATTGTTTCATCATGGATCATCCATCTAAATGGTCCTCATGGCTGGCATGGGCAGAATATCACTACGACACCGCCACTCATTCTTCTCTTGGTCTCACTCCATTCCAAGCTCTTTATGGATGAATTGAAGCAACAGTTACAGTGGGCCCAACAAAAGATGCGCCTTTATGCTAATGGCAGGCGTCGTATGGTTGAATTGGCAAGAGGAGATTTGGTTTATCTAAAACTACAACCTTACCGGCAGTCTTCCCTTGCTACCGCACAAATGAAAAGTGGGCTCCCAGATATTACGGACCTTTTCCCATTGAGAGGCGTATTGGGCAGTAGCTTATGCACTTACGCTTCCTGCTCACACCCACATACACAATGTCTTTCACGTTTCACAGCTTTAAAAGGCTATTGGTACACATCCCTTCTCTTCCACCATCCCTCCCTCTCTCACTGGGGACAGAACTACTGGTAGAACCACTGGAAGTGCGTGGAATCAGGTCTTCTCCTACTGCTGGACCCAATAAGATGGAGGTTTTAATTAGGTGGAAGGACCTGCCTCCCTTTGAAGACTCTTGGGAACCCTTTGACACCATTACCCCCCAATTTCATGCATTCAACCTTGCGGACAAAGTTTATCTTTGGGCCGCGGGCAATGTTAAGCCTCCTATTACAAAAACTTACACTAGGCGCAAGGGCAGAATGGGCAAGAATAATACAGAGGACAAAATTTAGTTGCTGCTGGGGAGTTAGTTAGGCTTGGGGATTTGTGCTTTCGTTTTTTACAAATAGGGGATGGAAAGCATGGGAAGGGAAGGAATGATTGAGTGTCCTTTGAGTGGAGAGAGAAGAGGCTCTCAAATTCCTCCCTATTTCATTGCATTTCTCTCTTGACAGTATCAATACACATTAGCCATTCTTTTTGGCTATTTCATCTCTTTTATTTGTTATCTTGTGTGCTTGCTGCAGTTTTGTTTGTTGTCTTACAGGGACCTAACACACTAGAACAATAGCAAAAGGCACTATTCTCAGAAGAAAAGGAGGGGATAAGTATCAAAAAAACAAATTTACACGGCAATAAATTTGAAGAAAGGCAACTTAGGTCAAAAATATTAGTTGAGCAATGCACGTGTCCTAATTTGGCCCCAAATTGCCCAAGTACATGGTCAAATCATCAATAAACATATATAAGAAGCACATTTGCAAGTACAGGAGAAGCAAAGCAAGAGGGAACTTTTTTTTTAAACAGCTAGTACACCCAATCAATCAAGAGGCAAGTTTTATGATGCCAATGATTATATCTTGGTTAAATTGCTTTATTCCCTTCTCAACATCAACTTGATGCATCTTATATTTCCTTCAGCATCCACATCAAAGAGTTCATAAGTGATGGAGAAGTGCCTTCATTGAATCAAGTAAAAGAAAATGCATTTCCTATGTAGATCACATGCATTAGAACCTAGGTAATCTAAGTTACAAATTTAAAAATCTCTAATTATTTACCTAGGTTTCTGGCTCTAAATCTTCTAAATCAACCCAACAGCCCAAGTGAAACTTTAGCGGCAAGCACATAAATAAAAGCAGAATATATGATTTGAACTCAATGAAATTTTCTGAGAGTATGCTAAAGTCAGTGGCAAAAGTAAACAAACAACTGCTAATATATGCCATAGACAAACAAAAATAGAATCAAGAGTAAAAAGGTAGTATATTAAAAATAAGGCATGAAGCATACATAAGCTATCAAATGAGAAACACAAAAAGGGCAATATACTAATATGTGAACAGGAATCCAATTGCAAAAGACGGGTTTACAACATTGTCACCTGTATTTCTGGAAAATAAAGCAAAACTCGGAAGCTTTCTACCAAAAAATAAAAATAGTTGTCCAAAATGATATCCATGAGTAACTACACTTCCTAGTATAAAGAATACGCATGAATCCAACAAGAACCATTATGTGCTCACATGCTAGAAGCAACACCACAAATGCCTTTAATAACAAACAATTTACAGTAATAATTGTCTCTATATCCATCAGCAGATATGGACTCATTAACCACCACAAATGCCTTTAATAACCAACAAATTAAATAATTTGCAAAAACAACAAAAGAACTCATAAGGATATTAAACTCAAGACTAAACTTGCCGCACCTGAAGCGAGTCCTCTGTATAGCTTTCTTTAACTTTATTTAAGTTTGATATTTCAACCACAACTGAGCTTCCACCTGAGTAACCTAACTTCCCATCCAATGTGATATTTGCTAAAGGCTCAAATACACCCTCAAGGGAACTTGAGCCAGACACACTTGGAGCAAGTGGGCTGCTAGGGGAAGCAGGTCCTCCAGAACTCGTACCGACACTGTTATCAAATAATGGAACAACAGCCCAGGCAAAAGACTGTCTATAAGGCATTAGTCGAGACCAAACCTGCAATTTCTGCCTCTCTCTCTCACTTAAGTGCACCTGCTCATATAGAAGGAAGATTAAGTAAGTTATTCTGGAGTTTCTTTAATAGATGAGCTAATTCATAGAAATCATACCTGCTAACACAAAAGCAAAATATGCTTGTCCTATACACCTAAAAGCTATTGTCTTCTCAACCGACACTTATTTCTTTATTATTACAATGCTAAAAAGACATATTCGTCAAGTGGCATCAGGTGGAATCCAAGAGCAACCACTACATGGTCTAGATTTGAATGAAGGAGTGAGGATTGAGTAACTGATATGTACACACACGCAAAGGATTACCTAGATTGGGAAACTAGTTTGAAGAACAACTTTGAATGGAACCCATGACTGAAAAACTGAAGGTGCTTTTTGTGAAGCTTAAATTGAAATGTACTGCACTCTAATGGTAGAAAAACAAAAATGCAAGCTTAAAATCAGCACTTGAGATGAAAACTAAGCTATAAACAAAAGTTTTAATATGGATTGTACAGTGAAATTTTTTGAAGAAAAAAACGAATGCTGCAGTTCAAGTTGTCCAATCTGAAAGTAATAAAAAATTACTTGTTACATTGTGATGCAGAAGCATTTTTAATAGTACTAAAATTTTCCTTTCTTTCATCATTATTTAGTGAATTGTTTTATTTTGAATATTTGAAATAGGATGCAACATGGATTTGTTTGAGAATGGATGGTGTTTTTCAAAGACAGCAATGGGATTTAGTACTTTTTTTTTTTTTTGAGAGAGAGAGAGAGAGAGAATTTAGTACTTTCTTACTTCTTATAGATTGTTTCTCAAAAATGGCACATTCATTCCATGTTCTAAAACCTTTAATGGAACTCATGTTGCTAAGCTATTCTATGGAGAGGTTGTGAGACATGGTTGTCCAACATTTTTTGAACTCATCAACATACATCCAATACATCGTGATAGAATTTCTATGTATCCTCAACATCTAAAACATTTAAGAAATTATATAATGGGAGCCCTCAATGACTTCAGCAAAAAGAACATAGAGGAGAGATTAGTTAAAAACACATACAAATAAATAAAATCACACAAGTATAAATTAAGGCAATACCTGCTGGAAATCAAATTCAAAATAGCAAGAAGATATGTTCACATCAACCAACCTATAAATATAAAAATTTAATAGGACATACAGGTTCTTTACGTGAATAAACAGAAGGAGTAACCCCTCCTTCTTCTGTGGCAGGCTTCTCTAGCTGGATCAGCAAACAAATTGATGACGACGGGGAATCTAAATAGAAAACTCCATGAGGTTCATATGAGAGTTTGGCCTGGAAGATAAATAACAGAACTAGAATTAAGAACATTAAAAACAAAGACCAATGAAAAAATGAACCAATAAAAAAATGAGTTTAAATGTTTCAAAAAGAAAGATGACACCAAAAAGAAATGTGGTACCATGTCAACTTAAATTAATATGGCCTCAAAAAAACAAAGGCCTCAAAATATTTAGAATCCCAATTTTAACCCCAAGAAAATATTTTTTGCTTCAAAGTCTCATCAATTTCTCAATGATAAATGAGATGCTTTTAAAAAGCTATTGTCAAGCAAACTCAGTTTACATGGACATTACACAAGATGCATCGCATTTAGCTTTAACTATAAAACTTCAGACTAAAACTCTAATATGATTCCAATTGTAACAAGTCATTATTAAATTTCTTTGTATAACATCAAACAAACAACATCAACCATTTATAATAAATAAAATAAACTAAAATACAAAACGTATTGGGTTTGAAGTGATATACTTAAATTGTTCAAGTTTGTTATGATAACTTTAAAATGTTCGCACCTCAATTGAAACAAACTCCACCATACAATTTATATTTTTGCATTTTCCAAGGGAGAAAAAATGCTTATTGATTTGTAGCTTACATCGTTTGTGTTTGTAGGCAGCACTGAAAAATAAAAGTCCTCTGATAACTTTTCTCTTCTCTCCTTATTGTATATGCAAATAGTACCATAGAATGGCTCTGAAATACAAAATTCTAAGTCAATAACAAAAAATTATAAGAACATAAAATAAGTATAATGAAATTAAAATTCCGTCTGTCTATATCTACATGTCTAGCAACAATATGTGGATGCAATATAAAAGCATTAACGTTTAAAATTTGTTTCTTGCTTATTTGGTTCATATAACAGTGGTCTCTTTTCTTCAACTCTTATGTTGCTTCAACAAAATTATAAATAAATGTCAGTTTTTTCAGTTTAAACCAATTTTAACAGTCTAAGAAAAGAGGTGTTGCACCACATCATTCTTTTACACAATTGAAAATCACACACATACAAGATAAGAAAAGAGGCATCACACAACGTCAGTTTTCTACACAATTTAAAATCTATCCCCTCCCTCTTGCACACATACACAATCAGAAAATTAGCCACTGGTTCAGCAACATGGTTATTTCACTCACCAATTAGTCCTGTTTGAAATGAAAGGGACAGCACTTTTACTGAGATCTTCAATCCCCTGAGAACATTTCATTCCCAAAAGAAATAAGAAGTAGAACATCATTGAGAAATCTGAATTAATTACAGCCAAAAAAGATGAAAACAGACCTGCCAAATGGTCCAATCATTGTCTCTGGAATCCTTTGGCCAAATATCGCCGATCTCTCATTTTCCCAGTCAAAAGCTGGTTCATATGGAGGGAGAGGAGAAAGACCAAAATGCTGAAAACACATTATTATGAGAAAGAGGAAAGGAAATGAATGACAGAAGGAAAAAACAGTCCGAAAGAGCATTTAACTCATTAAGAACAATAAACAGATCATATAAGGAAGTTAGACTTATGAAATCAATAAAAGTACAGTTACAAACAGTTGCAACCTTTGGAACATGTGACTGTGACAAGTCAGAGTTGGCCTCTCTTAATTGCCTCCCTGAAGTACTTGGGGTGTCATCATCAGTAGTATCTTCTGCTTTCGAGCGTCTTGAATTGGCAAGCTGCAGTTCTGTAGAAATATCGAACAAATGTCATAAATAGTTAAGGATCTAAACAGAAATAACAGAGATTGAACTCATCTTGATATGTTTATAGGTAATTCAATAAACTACCAAAAGCAAAATATCCGTGGAATATCCTTGAAGGTATATGAAACACACAATCCAGAATTTGAAATAATATAGGTTAAGTATCCCTGGCATTCAGTGTCGAGGTAAGAGGAGACACACACACACACACAAACACAAACACAAAAACAAAAACAAACAAAAAAAAACCCAACAGCAAAACCTTACCAGTCTCTATATCAGTATCAGGTCCTTCAAAAATATGGTTTTGAAAAGATACTGGAGCAGTGCTTTCGAAGTGGCCATACTTAATTTCATCCTTGACCCAATCAGTTCTACAGCATTGAACAAGTTCATTAAGATGGGGCCACTGGTCAAGGTTTTCATCAAGCTGGAGGAAAAAAAAAAAACAAAAAGAGAAGGTGGTGTAAGAAACCTCGTTTGTAAAGCCCTGTGCTACAACCAAACTGCAATTAAGCATTTCAAATTCCATATTCATGGTCCTCAGTAGTCAGATGCCAGTCCAGAACAATTTCATGTTGAAATGGCAAGTAACTAAGCTTATCAGAAAACACAATGAGCAGATACTACAGAAAAGAAACAAAAATAAAATAAAATTCAATGGCAGTGATTACAATACTGGCGGACTTCCCCATGATAAACTTGCTAACTTTTTTCAGACTGCATCTAAATTATAAATATGCCATGCTGATTACCACACAATCAAACATTCCTACACTCAATTTCCATCTCTGCAGAAATGCTTAGATAAGCTTATGGCTCTATATCAACCGACTTAAGCAAACATACATTTCAAGGGAATAGTAAAAAATCTGATCAAGTTATGTTTTGGAGGAAGAGTTTAAGTTCATAAGCGAAGAAGCTGAGGCATTCATCCAGCCCATACATGTAATTTTAACATGTGCATGGGCATGAAAGGACCATCCTTCATAAATCTAAAGTTAGATTCCATATGAAAAACCTTCACGAATTAAATTCTTGTTCCCAGTGCAAGCCCAACTTGCCTAGACAGTAATGTATTGGTACACATTTAGCACATAAATTGAGCAAAGGGATTCTGTGCAGGCTTTGTTCGAAACCATAACATCAACAACGAGCAAGTTTCTCATTACATCATTTAGAAACTGCAGTGTGTGAAGAATTTGTAGCTATTTATCCACAAACTCGGAATGCAATCATGGAGGGAAGGCATGGCAACAGCAATAGGGTCCAAAATACATCTGTGCCATGAATATTAACCCAGCGGATAAAGTTAAGAGAAAAATTGAAGTTTCAAATAAAGCAAATAACAGAAAATCGATTTGCTTGCAAACCTCAAATTCTCCTTTAACTAGTAAACTGACTAGAAACAGAATTCCAACGACAAAGCAATAGTATAGTAGTATTTCCACTTACCAATGGATCCAATTTGAGCCGAGCTAGTGATTGACGAGGTATTCTGCGGAAACGCTGGCCAGCATTGATACTACTGTTATTATCCATCTATACAACAGCAGCAACCTCCTAGAGAAACACAGATATCACAACTAACTCTGTCGATCTATTTGGACCAGAGTAAGTTGTAATGTATCAAGAACAAAGAAAGGAAAATGGAACAGCAAGAATATATGACATATCTGGTAGATCTGAAAATAGTGAGTTGGATTTTGAGAGAGGGAACAACTACCTAACTTAAACAGAGACAGTGAACAGAAAAATTTCAGTTGATTTGCCGCTATAGGAAAGTAGTAAGAAATTAACAGGCAAGGGTACTGACAACCCTAAAGAAAGAGGAAAGCTCGGAGAGAGCAGAGCCCAGGGCATAGGAGTCAAAATGAAGTAAAAACAAAATGATGTAAGAGAGAGAAAAGCACGGAAATTGCTAAACGTCGACGTTCTGCTTCTTTGAGGAGTCAAAAGACTCAAAACAAAGAAGAAAAATATAAGAAAAAGAAATGTACAAATCAGACATCGAAAATAAAGAAGAGTTTTGAGTTTATAAGGTCTACAGAAGATCACTACCGATTTTAAGTTTTCTTCTCTGTTCGACTTCTAGCTGGCCGGGGACGCAAAACTCTTTCGAACAGAGTTGGGCCTGTCGCCAGGAGTAGGGAAAGGCTGGGCCTAGAACAGAGCATGGGCCTGGACCTTTGTCTAGGGTCCAGTCCGGTTCATTTTAAATATATTAGAGGAAATTACATATATTGCCAGTTTTTTAATTTTACTCCATAGTTTTCTGACAGTTTCATAAGTGCATTTTTTTTTTCAAAAATATCCCCATTTCATTATATTAATATATGTGTAATAAAAAATAAGTTATTGCTAATTAAAAAAAAAGCAACAAAAAATGAGTGAATAAAAAATCAAAATTTAAAAAAAACCACATATATCTATTGATATAAAATAAGAAAGAACGCATGCATTATTTTTGTGTATTCATGTCCAAAATAAATAAGAATCTAACAATCTTTTGCATTGCAAAATATTCGACCTCAAAACCACAAATACCACTTCTCAGAGTATTGTAACTTGCTTTCGGATTTGAGATTTTTTCCCATTCTTTAGTACTTAGTATGCAGACATAATATTTCGAAATTGTTCGATTTTTTTCATCTTTCACCAATACAAATAAGAATATCTTGCTGCTTCAATTTATATAGGAACTGGTAAAAAATTAGGAGAAAGATTGTGATTTGAAGTTGAATTATGGATGGAAATAAAGGTTGAATAATGTTTGTTATTTTTTACATTTTGCGGAAAAAATTCAGATAAAATTAATTTGGAGGCAAAATTTTGTCAGAATATTGGAAAATGGGATATTTTTGAAAGAAAAATTTTTTAAAATAGTAATTATAAAAGAAAAAATTTAAACAATAATATTTAAAAAAAAATGGAACTGCAAATATGAAATGTTTTTTTTTTAATGGCATTTATGTATATTTTATTTTTGTTTGACCGAATTGGCATCCTCCAAAAAATAAAAATAAAATACACATTGTTTTGGACCGAAGAGAAAGTCTACACAATGAAGTGGGCGCGACGACGAGAGTTATCGTCTTGCTGTAATCAAAAGAAAAAGAGAGCAAGTGGTGTAAAACAGCAACATAAAGCAAACGGTAAGTGCCCTTATTTATCTGTATCTGGGTCAATCCTGGAAGTACTCAAGAAGCAGATTTTCAATTCCTTTTATCTCTACATCTTTTGATCTAGAGCCTTTAAATTCGCATTTTTTTATACAGAATCCAAGCAGAATATTAGAAGCTGTTCAATTAATTTTAAAGCAAATGCCTTTCACTGCCACTCTCCCCGCATCATCATCTTCTTCTTTCCCACTTTCGGCTCCATCTTCTACTTCTAGTTGTTATCTTGGCAAATTCTCTACTAATTTTAAGCCCAAACAACTCTCGTTGCCTTTTTCTTCGCGCTTTAAATTCCCTAATAAATCAACTCTCATGATACGATCTGCCCTTTCAATCGAGAAGGAAACTCCGGAGACAGAGCGCCCTCCCACATTTCTCCGCGAATCTGAAGGCGGTCAAGTCCGAGCGCGCTTCGAGAAGATGATAAGGGAGGCTCAGGATAGCGTTTGCCTGGCTATCGAGGCCGTTGATAAAGCCGGCAAATTCAAGGAGGACGTCTGGTCCAGACCCGGAGGTGGGGGAGGCATCAGCAGAGTCTTGCAAGATGGTGCCGTTTGGGAAAAGGCTGGGGTCAATGTCTCCGTCGTTTACGGAGTTATGCCCCCTGAAGCTTACAGGGCTGCCAAGGCTGCTTCTTCCGATCAGAAACCAGGACCTATTCCATTTTTTGCTGCTGGGATTAGCTCTGTAATCTCTGAATTTCAGCTAACAAATTTTCAGTTTCTTGTATTTATTTATTGATTTCATATTTTAATTTACTCAATTTCTTTAAGGTTTTGCATCCGAAGAACCCTTTCGCCCCAACACTGCATTTTAATTATCGGTACTTTGAGACAGATGCTCCGAAAGGTACTATCACACGCTTCCTGTGATAATAGCACTTGTCCAGAAACTATCGTGTCTTATATTTAAAGGATAATATCTTCTCAATGTAAGTAACTGCTTGATTAATTTGAATTCTTACGTTTCAATGCCTTCGTGCTCAATTGGATAGTTTAACTTCCAACAATTTACAATCTTACACCGAGGTTAGAAATCAACTTTTGATATTGGGCAGATTGCTACACCGAGCTACCATATAGCATTAGGTTTTCCTTTTCACATCTTCTTCATGCATTGGAGAAATGGAGGGTAGTCATGTTACTGTACAAGCTATGAGTAAACTTTCATAAGCATGAGCGAACAGCAACTTGGCTTTTCTTCCTCTGTCATTAGCTGCCAGTCGGAAATTTAGGACACACATTTTTTACTATATTGACATTAAAAGTGAAAAAAAAAAAATTTGTGCAAGTGTTGCTTGATCCATTTTTCTCGTGATATGCAGATGCTCCTGGAGCACCTCGACAATGGTGGTTCGGTGGTGGGACTGATTTGACTCCCGCTTACATCTTTGACGAGGATGTGAAGCACTTCCATTCAGTAATTCTCCAAATTATATAACTTTTTTATGTTTTTCCATGTCTGAATTGTTGTTTCCATCACCAAACAAAAGAGGAAAAAATTAAATAAATAAATAAATCTTTTTTCTATGGTTCATATCAGAAGTTGAGCATCTTGTTTCCTGTTACATACTTCTTGTTGTTTGTATCATCTGAAGGGAGTAACTGGAAAACATAGGAAGCCGAAAAAAAAAGAAACAACAAATTGAAAGGATATTCACTCTAATTTGAAGTATCTCCCCCCACAGAAACAATCATATTTCTTCATATCTGCACAGATCTTTGTTAATAGCTGCAGCCTATTTGATTTGAAATTACTGTTTGTCTGGTGCTATAGATTCAAAAAAATGCCTGTGACAAATTTGATTCTACTTTTTATCCCCGGTTCAAGAAGTGGTGCGATGACTATTTCTATATTAAGGTATACATTGCTAGACCTCTAAATCCTACTTTTTTTTCTTTTTTTTCCCCATCATGATATATTTACCTTTTGCTGCCAAATTTTAATGAATAATATTAACCAGCTAAAGTAATTACCCTGTGATTTTAATATTGTAACGTCATAGATCTAAGCTAAGCTGACAGCTTATTTAATTAGATTTTATGTTGATTGTTAATATTATATGCAGCATCGAGGTGAGAGGCGAGGACTGGGGGGAATATTTTTTGATGATCTAAATGACAATGATCAGGAGATGCTTCTTTCCTTTGCCACTGGTAATTATTCGATGACTGATGCTAATTCATCTTGGTTGATTTTATTTATAATTGTACCTATTATGTAAGGATCCAAACTTAACTTCATGTGAAAAATTTTGTTGTTAAATTGCAGAATGTGCAAATTCTGTGGTACCTGCATATATCCCTATCATAGAGAGAAGAAAAGATATGCCTTTCACAGAACACCATAAAGCATGGCAACAGTTGCGACGGGGACGCTATGTAGAGTTTAACTTGGTATTATAATTTATTCGTAATTGAATTCCTTTCTAAAATATTATAACTTCTGAAGACCATTCTTTGAATGCCAAATTGCTTGACTTTTCCAATCAAAGGTTTATGATCGAGGCACAACATTTGGGCTGAAGACAGGAGGTAGAATTGAAAGTATTCTTGTCTCCCTGCCACTAACTGCACGGTGGGAATATGATCACGTAAGTTTCCAAGAACGTCTTGCAATGTATTCCTTAGTGAATTGAGTAATGGAAATTTATGAGCTGACATTAAAAAGGTTTTTTGTTTGTTTGGCATACAGAAACCTGAAGAGGGAAGTGAAGAGTGGAACTTATTAGATGCCTGCATCAATCCAAGAGAATGGATCTAATATTCTTTCAAATACCTCATATTTCAATCCTTCTGTCTTTTTCATTTAATATTTGCAGCTTTTTTGTATTCCCTCCGTCTCTTCTTTACCAAGCGTTTTTGTAGTTGAGTAAGAACTTAGCTTCTTAGTTGCATGTAATCTACTAACCATGCAAGGAAATAGAAGATTTTGTTGTAATCCTCTCATTTTGTAGCAGCCACGAAAATAATATTTTAGGCGAGCAAGTGCATCAATGTGCCTGATTTTGTGCTTGATGGGTGAGGAAATGCAAGTTGTTACTTTTACTTGCGAGTAACATGCTTTGTGATTGTGTTTAATGTGGTCGAGACAATAGTTTGGATTGTACATAACTATTTTGCAAGTCCACAAGAATGGTTATACATCTGTAGACTTCTTTTTCAACATTGACTGGGATATTTCTATTCCAGTTGTACTTTGAAAATTTATCATGTGAAACATGAATGACAATCCACAGAACTAATTCTGCTGAATTCGGATGCTACCAAAAAAGTTTCACGGGCGAAATTATTTAAGCCACCTTGATTTAACCAAGGGCAAACGGGGTAGGCGGTATAAAGTTAAAAAGCAATAAAGTTACGGTCTTCTATTCAATTATGGCGCGCCAAAATAAGAGAGCGAAGCCTTGGCAAGACAAACTCTCATAAGAACACAGTTTGTCTCTCAAACTGCGGAAGGATTGCAGCCAATGTTGATTTTCAAATGTAATAAGGCTTTCGCCGCATATCTGACATTCTCCAATCTATAACTAACAAAATTACCAAATTATGTCGCAAGCTCATAAAGCTTCTCTTTTTTCTTCCGGGGACTATGTAATCCATGCAAAGGCCGAATACATCAGCTATAACCAAACCGCACGCAGCAAAAAAAAAAAACATCAGTACTAGAACTAAGGACATCAAGACAAAAACCAAAGCTGAAACTTTATCTCCTTATAACGTGACAGAGCGCCAATAACAGTGATTTTTGTTTTGTTTTGTTTTGGCTTTGTTTATATCTAATTACAAAAGAAATTGGGGGTTAGAACATTAACCGAACACTTTTCCTAAAGCAAAGCAAATCAAGCATCTTGGCAAACGATAAAACAAAACAGAGGGGAAGAGAGAGTGTCTGTGATGGCTGCAACCAGCATTAGCTATCAGAGTCAAAAAGTAGAGGGAATAATCAAATGTTTCCCCGTCCATTACAGGCTTTTCCAGGTGGCCAATCAAGGAATTTGTAGCCCACAAGTGAGGATGGGAGATAAGTTTGTATGGCAGATGGATTGTGAGGTGGGTAGATGTAGCCGTTTCCATAGCCAAGATCTTTCAATAACTTAGTAGGAGCATTTCTTAAATGGAGCGGCACCCCCTCGTTTTGTCCAACTGATTCCCTAACAACTTTCTGTGCAGCCTCTATCGCTTGATATACAGAAATGGACTTAGGAGCCAAAGCCAAGTAAGCCACACATTGAGCAAGAATCACATTGCACTCAGGCATCCCCAAGAAATGGCACGCTTGGTAGCACGCAACAGCCTGGTTAAGAGCCAGGGGATCAGCTAACCCAACATCCTCACTCGCAAACCTTATCAAACGCCTAGCAATATACAGAGGCTGCTCGCCTCCTTCTAACATCCTTGCCAACCAATAAATGGATGCATTTGCATCACTTCCTCTCATTGACTTGTGAAGTGCACTGATGAGGTTATAGTGCTCTTCCCCTGCTTTATCATAAGCCAAGTGCTTGGATTGAAGTGCCTCCTTAGCATCATCCAAACCGACATTGGCCGAAAGTGGGTACCTTTCATCGGATTTTAGCCGGGCAGCAGCTGTAGTAGCAGAAATTTCTAAGGCATTTAAAGCAACGCGTGCATCCCCGTCACAATTTTCAGATAAAAATTGAATGGCATCCTCAGAGACATCAACTCTAAGCCCTAGGCTTTTAGAAAGCCCCTTATCTGAATCATTGATTGCCCGGTTGAGAAGGATTTGCACATGTTGAGGCTTCAAAGGGCAAAGAGTAAGAAGCCTGCAGCGTGAGAGAAGTGGTGAAATCAAATGGAAGGAGGGGTTCTCAGTGGTAGCACCTATGAAAACGATGCTGCCATCTTCAATGACAGACAAGAAAGAATCTTGCTGGGACTTGTTAAATCTGTGAACCTCATCAACAAACAATACAGTTCTTTTCCCGTTCTTTAATTTAAACTTCCTAGCATCTTCAACAGCATCCCTCACATCCTTAACCCCACTGGTGACAGCCGAAAGAGAAACAAATCGATAAGCAGAGGGAGTGGAATTCGCAATGGCTCCAGCAATGGAGGTCTTACCAGTCCCAGGTGGACCCCAAAGAATAATTGATGGGAGGCGACTGCAATAGATAGCAGAGTGGAGGATAGAACTTTGGCCAAGGAGGTGATCTTGGCCCACCACGTCGTCGACGGTGCGAGGCCTCATGCGTTCCGATAGGGGTTCGTGGTGAGAGAATCTAGGGCGCTTGGAGGGGGGAACTACTTCATCGTCTCCACGATCTTTCTCTGGTTGAGCAGCAGAGGGAGAAGTAGAGGAGGAGGAGTTGGGCTTCAGTTGGGACTGAAAGAAACGCTCAAGCTTTGGCTGGAGAGGAGAAGGGTTTGAGCTAGAAACAGGATTAGGTTCAGAGGAAGAAGGCGATGATTGGTGAGAGAGAATCCACTCGGTTGCTTTAATGGTGGATTTTCCACCGGTGGCCGCCAAAGCTTGGGCAGCCAAATCGCTTGGGAAACCCATGCTTATCAGCTGGTCCATCTCCAATTTTTTTTCTTTGTTTTACTTTTCGACCGCCATTGTTAGTGAATTTGAGCGAGGGATAAGCTTTCTGCCGGTGCCGGTTGAAGAATCCAAAACCATTTTATAGTTTCATTTGATGTTGGGCCTTAGTTGATATGGGCCCAAAATGGTTTTTATTTTTTATTCTCGGCTTGCCATTTTAAATTTTGTTTTCGTTCTTTCTTGCATTTGAAAGATGCCATTTCCTCATCCTCCCGACACCCGATGGAATTATCACCGAGATACGGTAATAATTTGGCAAACCAGTCATACAGTCTTCAAACCACCATACTATTTTATGGCAGTGCCAATTGAAAATTAAACATACATTTTAGCAATGGAATACGCTACAATATATTGGTTAAAGATGTGATTTCATTCCCTCAAAGTCAAAGATGAAAATTAGATCACCAAAAACATAAATTATTCATAACAGCTAAAACATTAAGTTTAAAATTAAAATATTTGACTCAAGAAAGTGGAAATCGTGATCAAACTAAATAATTTAGTCGACTTACCAAGTTACTTTGAAAGAATTATTTATGATTATTGAATCATTTACTGATACATTTGAAAAGAAATGGAAGGTGAGAAAGTATTATATATGATGTAATTAACGACAGTATTATACTTGAGAAAATCAAACTGGTCAATAGACCATAAAACCTTTGTGGATTCACTTGCTATATATTCTAAAAACCTACCATGTAATAACGTAACTTATATATTCTAAAAGCTACTTGTTACTCTTTAAACTTTTGCAAAATTAAATCTCTCTCACTCTCTCTCTCTCTCTCTCTCTATATATATATATCCATCCATCCTTGATTGCAAAGAGGCAGTAAATGAACTCAGTTCTTCTCCATGGAAAATTAAGTAGGCTTGAATTATCCACACATTTATATCTTTCATTTCTTCTGCCATGCAAGTATTAATTAATGCTCGAGCTTCCATTGTTGAAAGCCGCACATTGCCACCCCGGCCTAGAGACCTGCCCTCCGGCACTGGCGGGGCATGCCGTCAACCCCAACCGTGGGAGTGGAAGGAAGCAATTGTAAGACAAGCATAACGACACCGTTTGAGGCAATATTGGTGTTTGTTCCAACGGAAATTCTGTTATAAAATTGTGTTGCAAATACAGAGTTCTAGTGGTACCTCTCTTCAGGCTATCAACGTACTCCTCTGGAACCTTCCCAATCAAATGGTTGTTATTCATGAACAAAGTTTCCACGCCTGCCAAAACCGGCGTTAACTCTCCTGTGAGGAAGTTGTGGCTCAAATCCACCACGGATCCGCCGCCGTAAGACGAAGGAGGTCCAGAAATTGATGGGACCCCACCGGTCAAATTGTTCCGTTGCAAGAGTAATGAAGAGAGGGAAGGACGAAAGAGAGAGAAAGGGATGGTCCCATTAAAATAGTTCATGCTTAGATCCAGGTATGCTAACTCCAAGAGCGAGTCTAGTCCGTTGAGCTGGCCCCACATCTGGTTTTTTGACACCGACAGATAACGGAGAGATGACGGCATCTTTAACGGCAAACGCCCTGTTAACATGTTACTTTTCAAATCCAAATGCAGCAGTGGAGTTGATACCGTTGTGGGCAACTCCCCGGACAAGGAATTGGAGGCCAATATCACCACTTTCAAGTCGGTCGAGCTTTGGATAAGAGCTGGCGGTATCGAGCCCGTGAGTCGGTTGGAACTGAGATCCAGAGTGTGCAAGTATGGAAGCAAAGACAAGGAGGTAGGGATTGAGCCGGTTAAGCGATTGTTGGCGAAGGAGATGACACGGAGGTTCCTGAGCTGACCGAGTTCAGGAGGAATGGGACCGGTGACAAGGCCCGGGTAGAGAATGAGCTGGGTTAAGGAGGTGAGGTTAGAGAGAGAAGGGGAAAGTGAGCCAGCAAGAGAAGGTGAGTTTGAGAGTGGGTCGCCAAGAGCGAGAGAAGTGACTGATGGGTTGAAAGATGAGCAAGTGATGCCGGAGAAAGTGGAGCAGGGATCTGGGGAAGTGAAATCCCAAGTGGAGAAGAAGGTAGTACCTGGAATGTCAGTGAGAGTGTCTTTTATGGCTGACAGAGCTGCAAGATCAATTGGGTTCATACTGTGCTGTTGCTGATGAGATGGGCAACCCATCCCACTGATTACCACTACCACTACCAGCAACAGCAAGAGTCTTTGTGAGGTGGCCATTGTTAGATTAGATCCGGGAGAGAGATGAAGTGAAACACACAAAGTCAGACAATATATGTTCATATATGTATGTAATCTAAATAAGAGTGAGAGCATACAAATTAAGAAACTGAGAATATATATATATCAAACACTGCCACTCTGCCGTACGCAGTATCCTTGGAACTGTAATGTAAATAAATATGTGCGAGTCAGCACCGTAAATTGGCAAGGGGTAACTGAACTTGTATGGGTTGTGGTTCATATGCATTGAAGAATAAAAAACAAAAAGAAATAATTTTAGAGAAGCGGACATCAACTGTGGGATTAATACAAGCGTAGGCATAAATAATACAACGGTCAAATTAATAATTTAAAAAAAGGGTAGCTGGGCCTGTATAATTTAATAGGAGACGCATGCGAGAAAAGAAAAGAGAGAAGCACATGACGAAACCTTACAAAATTCCGCCACGCTATTTGAATGGGTATGGATTGAGAGTATGAGTGTGCAATAGCACAGTTTACACAAAATACATGGTTTTATTATTTGTTTATATAGAGATCTCAATCGAGAGTTGAGAATGTAGTTGTAGGCGGCATGGTTATTAAACTCGGATTGACTCGATCGGTCGGATCGGTTGGACCGCGATTCGGCAAACAATCCGAGTTGATTCAACATGAAACTCGAAAATAATAAAAATTCGATTTGGCTCGTAAAAGATCGGATTGGCTCGGAACTCTTCGACTCGGACCAGACTCGGGTTCAATTGCATTTTGAGGGAAATTACGCTAAAATAAATCTCTAAATTTCTTCTCCTCTCTGCCTTCATCTCATTTCACGCCGCCCTCTTTGCCTTCAGTTCCTTTCACGATTCTATCACTCTCTTCTCTGAGTTTCCTTGGCCAGCCACCAATCAAAGCCTCGATCGCGGATCACCTTTCTTATTTTTCGGTATGTGTAGCTTTTTTTTTCTTCTCTCTCATTCTTCAATTAGTTTTCATTTGGTTTTGGAATAAATTGGTCTATATTCTTGACCGATTCTTTATAATGTGATGGTGATATTAATTATTAATTCAAGAATGGTGGTTTAAGGCAGAGATTAAAAGACTAGCTAATGAGAATTTAATTTCAAACCACGTCCTTCTCTCGTTTCTTTTTTTTCTTTTTTTTAATTTTCATGGCTTCCTTATGTATGTGACTAGCTAATGAGAATCTAATTTCTTGCGTGAGCTTTTGTTAGTGTTTGGTTGCTGAGAAACTATATGAAAATGTGGGAATTGGGAACGTATGGTTTTGAAGAATTGCTCTTTATTTCTCTTTTTTTCCTGCTATCAAAGAGAACTTGACATTTGTTTTAACTTTTTAAGTCTAATGCTGATTCAAAAGTATACTATGCATCAATAGAGTTCTTTACCTTCTTTACTATTTGTTCATTTTATGGCAGTGGAGGTCCTTTATTGGATTCTAAGGGAAATCTAATTGGGATCAACACGGCAATTTTTACTCAGACAAGTAACCTTAGTGGTTATTCTTCTTTGTATTGTTTGTATAGCATCCTCCGAACAATCTTTTTAATTTTGCAAATTGAGTTACTCAATATTAGTTGACACATTGCCTTTGTTCAATCCTCTGAGATTCTTTTGAAGGGATTGAAAAAATTAAGTAGTATTGCTTTTACGGCAATCCTGTAGGAGTCTTAATTTCTTTCCTTTTTGTTTCTTTTGTTTTTTTTTTCTAGGGACATCAGCTGGGGTAGGATTTGCCATCCCATCCTCAACAGTGCTGAAGATTGTACCTCAATTAATTCAATTTGGTAAAGTAAGTTTTGATGTCATGCAAAAATGTCTACCTTTTAGTGTGTGTTTTTCTCTTATTTATGTAGTTAAGTATGTAATATTATATGTATTTTTATGTGTTTATGTCTAATTATGTGTTTATGTTTGTTTTTAGGATAAATTGGTAAAGTGCGAGGAAAATAAAGAAGATGGTGGAATTTCGGACAAGAGTTCACTAGTCGTGAGGAGGCTCACTAGTCGTGAAGGGCTTCACTAGTCGTGAGGAGAATCATGACTCAGGACAAAGCTTCACTAGTCGGCCTGTGTTCACGAGTCAGGAAGAACAGTTGAAGATCACGACTCGTGAAGGCATTCACGAGTCGTGTATGACGCCTGTTCCCAAACGTTGCATCTTTTTCCACATGATTTTTCAGCCAACCATCGTGACCCTCCATGGCAACTTTTCACATTCACAACCATTATGAAGAGACGTGTTTGTAGAGTTTTCTCTCTATAAATATAGATGGCATTAATTGAAGAAAAGGGGGGAATCAATGTTTTAGTTTTTATGGTTTTAGATAAACATTTTTACTTAGTTTTTAATGGCAAAGGGACATAGCCACAATAACAAGGGATAAGTTTCTTTCTCTTGTTTATCTTTAATTCAAATATGTATTTGGCTAGTTTCCTTTGTACATTATAAATATGTACTAGTATTTGTTTAAGACATGTCTATTTTTATTATGAATGAAGCATGATTTACATCCATTTGTATGCTTTTATTTGCTATGTATGATTGGCCACCATATTTGGCATGTTAGTCAATTTATTTGCAACGAGAGTTGGAATTCTTTGATGGAAAAACAAATGAATGTACTTGAAGCATTGAATTCCTTTAATTTGACTTAAGGAATTCACTTTGAGGGGTAAAAGAATTGGCATAGAGCTTCATAATTTTTATTTATCTCTATAATGACATGAGAGTGCTTATAGACTCTAAATAAAAACATCTTTACTGACAACAAGAGTTGCTTTAAAGAATCTTGGCTAAATTCTTCAGTCACTTTATTTATATAATTATCTAGAACTTGTTCTTAGATGAATTACTATTTCATAATTTTTAATGTATGTTCATACCATCATTTAAGTCATCTTTAATCCAAATTAATTTAATATATCCAAAGTAGTTTAGATATTTAGTTAAATGCATGATCTTTATTTTATTCGTTACCTATCCATCTAGTCTTTGTAATTTCAATACAAAATTTACCCCGTTCCCTTTGGAACGATACCCTACTCATCCTATACGCAGTCTAGTGAGACTAAGGGTTCAATCAAATCCCCATCAGATTTTGGCGTCGTTGCCGGGGAACGGTTCAATAAATTTTTATTGATTGATACGAAGTAGTAGATGCTTTAGGATTATATGATATAAATTAGTTATTTTGATATATGAATTTTGTATTGTGTTTGTTGTATTTTTTTTGTAATTAGAGTTTTTGTAATGATCTTAGACCAAAAGTATTTGTGATTTTAACAGTTAATTTATTGAATTCATTTCTTGCACAATAATCTTTTTGTTTAGGATTAGTTTTTGTTTTTTTAGTTTACATTGTATTTGTTTAGGATTATTTTTGGTCATATTTTCAGTATTTTATCATTTTCATGTTAATTGATTTATTTTTCTTTTGTAATTTTAACTTTTGGATCGAGGTTGGTATGATTTTGCAAAAAAAAATGAAGCACTGTCATGTTCACGAGTGCAGATCGACTTGTAAACATGTTCACGAGTATTCCAGAGGCTGCAGCATATCGAGTCGTGAATCTCAGTTCTAGTCGCAAACTTGTTTCACGCGTAGCACAGAGAAGAATTCTTCACGAGTCGTGAAAGGCTGTCCGACTCGTGAACCTATTCCTCAGATGCCTACATTTTGTTTTTCACGAGTCGTGATTCTCAAGCCGACTCGTGAACATCTCCTCTTGTGTCACAATTGCTTCATTTTTCACGAGTCGTGATGTTTATGCCAACTTGTGATACACTGTTCCCAATCTGCGAGTCATAATTTTTACTTCATGTTCTTATTTTTAATTCTTTTTTATTTCTTTCTTTAACTCTTATTTCTTTTAATTAATCATATTTGCGGTTTTAATTTGGATTAACTGCCCTTAATTAACTTAAATTTAATGGGGGATCGGTTATAAATCACACCTAGGGTTTGTGAAACAACATTTCCTTTCACTTTCTCCCTAATTTTTCTACGAACACTACAGTTATTCTTTCCTTACTTTTCACAGTTCTTTTCTTTTCCTTTACTCGTGCACTATCGTGAGTCACTTCACGACTCATTTTGTCTTTCATTTCTTTTCTTTAACTTGCTCTTCTCTTTCACTACGACATACATTCACGTTTGTGTCTTTCTTCTTCATCTTGTTCTTCTCTTGCATTTCTATTCCTGCATTACTATTCTTGCATATCTCCTCTTTGTCTTTCTTTCATTTTCCATCAATGGTGAGAACAAAGAACCCATCTTCTTCAAGAAGCCAGCATGGGGGAGATGAACCACCACTTCAGAGTTTATAGACAGACTTTGGTTCACCATTCCCTCTTTCCTCCATCCATGAAGGTAACAGGTTCCTTGTTCTAAAAGATAGAGCAATCTCTCAATGTAAGTATTTTCCTAATTCTTTGCTTGAAAAAGTGGGTGTTCTTGATGAAGTCAATGAGATGTTGTCTCAATGTGGTCTCTTGCGTTTTGTAAATATGCATGAACAGTTCTATATTGACTTAGTCTTGGAATTTTATACAAATTTTAAAGAAAATGCTGATAATCCTAGGCTTGTAGACTTTCGCTTGTATGGTGTTGATCATACTCTTACTTATTTCATGATGCATCGAATCTTTGGCTTTAGCCCAAACGGTTTATGTGATCCTCCTAAGAGTTATAGGCCTAATGATTTTTGAAACTTTCTTACTGGATTAACTACACCTTATAGGGCTAGAGAGACCAAATCCATGTTTATTTCAGATTTAAAATATTGGATTTTGCATAAGATTCTTGCCTCCATTGTCTTTAACAAGCCTGAATTTAATAGAGTTTCAAGTCATGAACTTTTCTTGATGTGGTGTGTGCATAACCGTAAGTCTATATGTTGGTCTTATTGGATTTTCAAACAATTATTGAATTGTGTTGGTCGCCTGGAGTCCCCTATCACACATGGTCATGTCATAGCTGCTATTGCTAGGGGAATTGATATTGATTTGCGTATTTATGATGGTGTACTTCCATGCTTATATTTTTCTAAGCATTTATTTGTAAGAGGAGAAGTCACTAACAATTTCTTTCAATACATGCCACCTATTTACCGTTCTTGTTGGAAGGAATTACCAAGTACTTCTACTCCCCAAGTGGCTGCTATGGAAATTACTTCGGAAGAGTCAAGGCCAATGGAGTTAGGGCAAAGTGATGATCCTATGGAGGGTACACCTAGCCATTCACCTGTTTTCACACCAACAGCTGGATCTTCTTCGAATATCATCACTTCCATGTTCAATCAGTTGCTATATGGTCAATCCGCCATCCAAAGTCAATTGGCTTCCTTGGAGCAAACCACCACTCAATTAGTTCATAGTCAACGCCGCCTTGAGCACAAGGTGGACACTTTCATTGCCCAAGCGGGCTATGAGGTCCTATCACCTCCACCTTCACCATGATTTGAGAGGAGTATTCTTTCCTCTATGCTTTTGTTTATTTTTGCTTTTCTTTTTGTTTGTGTGTTTGTTTTGTTTCTCCACATTGAGGACAATGTGTGTTCTAAGTGTGGGGGAGCACTTGTGTGTGTTGTTTGTTTATCTTTTTCTTTATGTAGACTAATCCTTTTTAGTGAGTTTTCTTATAAGTATTGCTCATATTGTATGTTATATAGGTTGTTATGAAGATTCATTTACCTTTTATACTCATTTGATTAGTTTTTCAAGGCTTTTGGCATGTATTTTATATTTTTAAGTTATCTCTTTTTACTTCTTTTAATATTTTAGGTTGTTTAGTCTCTTCATTAACTATGCTTTAAGGTTAGAATATGCTCATTTAGTTTAAGATTTTAGGATTTTTGTTGCCTCATGGAAACTATAGCCATAATACTTACCTTTAGGCTTTTCAATAATGGATGAGGACTAAAAAGAAAGAAAAAAAATAAAAAAAAATGCAAAAAAATAATAAAATAAAATAAAGCAAGATGCATATCCAAAAGCTTAATAAAGTATGGGATGGAGCGTAAAACGCACCCATTACTACATTCTCTTACTATTCATGGGATAAAGTTTAAAAGTATACCCATGCAAAAGAAAAAGAAAAAATGAAAAAATATATAGTCTAAAAATGCCATGAGATGGGTTTAAAGGTATGTGTACTTTTTATATGTCCAAAAAGGCAACTATAGTCTTAGGATCTTAGGCTTTATGATCATTATTCTTTCTTGAGCATGGTTAGTCTTGAGACTTTATATTCTTGATGTTGAATTTAGTAAACTTATATGACTTGATGATTTAAGATGCATGTTTTAAGTCTTGATGTACTAATATTTTGAGTGTTTAAGGTATTTGATTTCATCTCAATCTTATTTTAAGTAAAAATTGAGCAATACTTTATAATTTGACTTACTTGATTTAACTTGGAATTAGATTTTCTTACTTTTCTCTTGCTTGGGGACAAGCAAGATTTAAGTGTGGGGAAATTTGATGTCATGCAAAAATATCTACCTTTTAGTGTGTGTTTTTCTCTTATTTATGTAGTTAAGTATGTAATATTATATGTATTTTTATGTGTTTATGTCCAATTATGTGTTTATGTTTGTTTTTAGGATAAATTGGTAAAGTGTGAGGAAAATAAAAAAGATGGTGAAATTTCGGACAAGAGTTCACTAGTCGTGAGGAGGCTCACTAGTCGTGAAGGGCTTCACTAGTCGTGAGGAGAATCACGACTCAGGACAAAGCTTCACTAGTCGGCCTGTGGTCACGAGTCAGGAAGAACAGCTGAAGATCACGACTCGTGAAGGCATTCATGAGTCGTGTATGACGCATGTTCCCAAACGTTGCATTTTTTTCCACATGATTTTTCAGCCAACCATCGTGACCCTCCATGACAACTTTTCACATTCACAACCATTATGAAGAGACGTGTTTGTAGAGTTTTCCCTCTATAAATATAGATGGCATTAATTGAAGAAAAAAGGGGAATCAATGTTTTAGTTTTTATGATTTTGGATAAACATTTTTACTTAGTTTTTAATGGCAAAGGGACATAGCCACAATAACAAGGGATAAGTTTCTTTCTCTTGTTTATCTTTAATTCAAATATGTATTTGGCTAGTTTCCTTTGTACATTATAAATATGTACTAGTATTTGTTTAAGACATGTTTATTTTTATTATGAATGAAGCATGATTTACATCCATTTGTGTGCTTTTATTTGCTATGTATGATTGGCCACCATATTTGGCATGTTAGTCAATTTATTCGCAACGAGAGTTAGAATTCTTTGATGGAGAAACAAATGAATGTACTTGAAGCATTGAATTCCTTTAATTTGACTTAAGGAATTCACTTTGAGGGGTAAAAGAATTGGCATAGAGCTTCATAATTTTTATTTATCTCTATAATGACATGAGAGTGCTTATAGACTCTAAATAAAAATATCTTTACTGACAACCAGAGTTGCTTTAAAGAATTTTGGCTAAATTCTCCAGTCACTTTATTTATATAATTATCTAGAACTTGTTCTTAGATGAATTACTATTTCATAATTTTTAATGTATGTTCATACCATCATTTAAGTCATCTTTAATCCAAATTAATTTAATATATCCAAAGTAGTTTAGATATTTAGTTAAATGTATGATCTTTATTTTATTCGTTACCTATCCATCTAGTCTTTATAATTTCAATACAAAATTTACCCCGTTCCCTTTGGAACGATACCCTACTCATCCTATACGCAGTCTAGTGAGACTAAGGGTTCAATTAAATCCCCATCAAGTTTACAACCTGAAATATCTAATATTTCAAGTATTGGCATGAGCTTTTTATTTCTCTGAATGTGAAATTCATGAATTGGGTTGTTGAATAATTGAATTTGGCAAATAGGTGAAGTGCTATCAGAGAAAAGTTTGCTTGCTTAGCTATGGGGGATGGATTTGAGTCAATGGTAATGCTAGGCAATAATAGAAACTCAAGAACACAGCTTATAGTGACTTATGGTGACGTTTACTATTGTTTTGAGTCACTGAAAAGTTAAGAAGACTGTACTACTTGCAAACTTACAATTAATTTCCTTACAATTACACCTAGTATTGGGCATCGCACAATCCAATAAATAAGAGTTATGGAGTATGTGCAAGCTCAAAATAATTGTAAGGAAATAGTTCTATTGAATGCCTTAGTAATTGCTTGTCATTATGATGGGGAAGATGAACATGGAGATTGAGATTAATGATAATAGCTTATCATTATATTAAATAAATTTATTTAGATATTATGTGGATTTATTTAAATATTTACTATTTATGTTTGGACTATTTATTTGATTTTTATAATTAAAAATTTTATTGAACTTAATATTTTTATATTGATATTTTGCAACCAAAAGATTTTTTAATGTATTTTGACATATAATATTTTTAATTTTTTATAAATAATTATATTTAAAAAAATAAAAAAAACTCCGAGTCAACCCGATCTAACCAGTTGACTCTCAACTCAGTTGGCAAGCCAAATCGATCTTCGAGTTACTTATGAAAACATTGGTAGGCGATGGAAAGGAAATTGTGTGACGTTATTGTTGCAAAGATTCTTTCTTTCTTTCTTTCTAATTTATGTTTATTAATAATTAGTGGATTACCAAATCGAAGAAGATACCATATAAGCAGCATCTTCACTTAGTTTCAATGCGGATATAGAAGAACCATTACTGCACCCATCCTATTATTTTCCTTGTTATTTCTATTTTACTCCAACAAATATATATGTTTGGGGGACCAATATTACTTATATTTACATCACAATAAAAAAGCAAATTATAATCATAACATATAATAATGCCCATTTCTTTTCCTGCAATCATGTGCAATTGCGCATATGTACTATTAGCGTTTCCTTTTTTTTCTATTGTTTCTCGATTGACAATATGGATTTCAATTGAATAACACATGGTTAATGAGAACACAATGATTAAAAAAATATGAAATTTTACAAAACTACCAAAAAAATGTTAAACTTAAGTATACTTCCTTCTTTTTTTCTCTTTCAAAAATATCTTTTTTTTTTTAATTTTCATTTTTAAAAATATCACTTTTTAAATTCAACTTAAACTTCCCTCTCTTTTCACGCTTCCTCCTCCTCCTCCTCCTTCTTCTTCTTCTTCTTCTTCTTCTTCTTCTTCTATTTAACTTAAACTCTAAATGTTCTGCTTTTTATGAGACATGTGTTTTATTGAGAAAACCTAAATGCTTATTATGGACCTACAGTGTTTATTTTATCCAATTTATTATCTTCTTTTCCATTCTTAGTTGCAATTGCACTAAATTATATTTTATCAATTTGTACAATAATATATTCTCCCTCAATTAAATATTTTTTTAATATATGAAAAAAACGAAATATGAAAAAATATAATTAATATTTTTTTAAATTTAAATATTGTAATTAAAAAAATAAAAATGACGAAGTTTCCTAGATCAACTAAACAAGAAGCAAAAGTTTGCTTTAAACATCAATAGAGAGCTAAGCAGGAAAGATAGAAGCTTTGAACATAAAATTGTGTGATCGATGAATCCATAATTTCAAAGACACAAACATATTCTGTTTTGAAATGGAATAATTCAAGCCATCTTTTTCCTAAGCTGAAACCCCCTTTTGTTTTGTAAACCTCTATAGCCTATACACTCCTTTAGCATGCTCAACACCAATTTCTTCAACAAATTCTTTTGGCACATACTGCATGTATACACATCATTAATTCATAATCTCCAATTTCAAGAAAATGGAATAACAATTTCCAACTTTATATCATTACCAATCTCCTGTTGTAAGGTTGCATCACAGAAATGAATGCATGAGATTTGGGATTGTAACTTTCAGCAGCCTCTGTTGCTCTTTCACAACTTGGGGAGACCTTCAAGTTATGGTATCTTTCACTAACAATCAATCCTACTTTTTCCTTATATACGTTTTATTCATTAAATTCAGTGATAATCAAGTTTTACAAAATAATTAGAGGTAATGATTCATAAAAATTTACTTGAATTCCTTTGTTGGTCATCTTTTTCGTCACTCAAATCAAGCACAATAACGTCCTCTTCCACTTTGCACTTGTTGAATCCTCTGCGCCCTTTCCTTCTAGTTTTGGGTTCAATTTTACAGTTTAAGACTCTATGTTGTAACTTAGGACATTAACTGGTATAACTTAATTATTATGCAGATTACTTGGACTATATTCAAGGTAAACGAAAATAATAAGAATGAAATATGAAAACAAAAATTAGTTACCAATAAGTTGAAGCCAGTGACAGAAGCAAAAGAAGTGGCAACGAAAGCACCGTAATCCCACCACGCTTTGAACGCAGGTTAACCCCTTAATCATGCTTGCATTACCATATCTGCCCTTTTTTTGACAAACCCTTTTTTTCTTTTTTTTTTGAAACCCAGCAAAGTCTATTTATTTATTCATAATTTAGTTTTCTCCTGTAATTTTGGAGCTTTTGATGTAATTAATTTTTAAAAAATACCAATTCTCTTATTAATTATATCTTTAATTACAGAATAGATCAAAATAAAATTTTTTAATGATAATTAGATATTACTTTTTTTAATAAAAAATTAATTTTACACGATAAAATAATATTTTTTCATTAACTTTTATGTATCAATTTTAAATAAAATTTAAATTATATTTATCTATCATTTTTAAATTTCTAATATATTTAATTAATTTTCAATTCATTTTTTAATTAATAGTTAAAAAGTATATTATTAATATTTAATTTAGTATTTTCAAATGTATAACATAATTTTAATTTTTTTAAATTGGTATATCGGTGATATGCAAAAATCCAAAATACAATCTTAATTCTGGATTTTGGTATACCCTCGGTGGTATACCAAAATCAAGAATAAAATTTAATTTTAATTATCATTCATAAAAAGTAAAAACAACAAATAAACCTACACTCTCTACCATATCTTCCATTCTATCACATCATTTTGATTTAAACATGAGGTTGGTTCCAAAACTATTCAAATGAAGAATAAAATAAAATAAAAATAAAATAGACTTTGCATTTTAAACATAAACAAAAATTTGATGTATTAAGTATGGTGAGAAAGCCAAGCCAGTGATTGATCCAAGGTACATGCCACTGTAAACCAATGCCAAAGATCTACTCCTCTCAAATACAGGAACCCATTTGTACAAAATGTTATTCATGGCAGGCATAGCAACACCCTAAAACAATATTACAAAAAAAAATATATGAGAAATAATGCCTACATGAACATACATCTTATTAGATAACATAAACAAAGAAATGCAAGTAGAATCATATGCATTACCCAATTCAGAGTTTAACCATAAGAAATTTTGCACTTACCTCACCAATTCCCATGAAAACACGGACAATAAATAGGAAAGGCAGCCTAAGTTTTGTGGCAACGAGAGTGAGAGCTATGGCAATGGACCACCAAACTACACCAAAACCCAAAACCAGCTTCCCTCCCACTGTATTTGCCCAAATCCCTCTAGCAATCTGTTACCGAGTACCAATTAGTAAAGAAGATAACACCATATTTATCAGTCTAGAAACATAGACAGAATAACCTCAGAACCTAGTTCATGAAGTTAGCTGGTGTGTAGGTTATGAAGTGCTCCCTAACCTTATCAGAAGGTGATTAGAGATTAATGACAAATAACTATTCTATTAAAATCTAAGTATGATCAATGCCGAACCCCATTTGAATAGAGTCTAGATAGTAATGTAAAACCAATAAACCAACAATTTATTACCTGGGTAAGAAGGTATCTCCAGAAAAAGGAAGACTAAATTAGACCAGCAGTAGATGGGTTCCAATGATACTCGGTAGACATGGGAAGTATGGCAATGCTCATATTAACCTGCCAAACAGAATTTGCTAAATCAAACAGGCCTACCATGATAAGTTGAAATATCTCTATTGATGTAACAGTGAATCAAATGATATTAGTCTAATTCCACCAATTAAGTACAAAATTCGGGCAAATTATCATTTAAGCAGCAGCTAAAGTGTAACGTCCCAAAACTCAGATTGATTATAGTTGGTAAATAGTACCTTTTGGTATCAGTTTGCAAGGATCAATTATTAAGAATCCTATATAAGTTAGCATTGCTTTCGAATTTTAATTTAATAATTGTTAATTATAATATATTATGAAAAATAATAATAATAATAATAATAATAATAATAATAGATATTCTAAGAATTATCTAGAAAAAAAGGGGTTGGGATTTAAAAAGGTTAAGTGTTGTGTGTGGATAGAAATTACAAAAGAAAAAAAAAGAGTGAGAACGTGAGGAGCAGATCGAGAATGGAAGGAAAGGGAGCGGTGTTGGCACCGTCGTTTGGCCACCGCCGCCCATGACGCTGGTGAAGAGGCTTAGATTGTTGCTGCCACCGTTCTCTGGTCACTCCCGCAAACACCATCTTCCTTTGGTGGCGCCATTCCTTCCGTTTCTTCCCACCACAATAGCTCTCCTTTCTCTCCCTTCTTTCGGGTGATCTTGATGGCAGTTGAGGGAGCTGATGACATCGGTGGGATCTCGAGGTTGAGGCGGCTTCTCTGGCTACTACCGCTCCTCTCCACTCGCCGGTAGCAAGGAGATCAGCAATATAGGGCGGGATATTCAGGCTCCGATCTCGATGAATGACAACAGTGTTGGGGCACGTGAGCATCGCTTGAAAGTTACTAGTGGCTTGATTTACCAGCAGACGGCTTCGATTCATTTCCAACGAGCATCCGACAAGCCCAAGGATGACAAAATGTAGAAAAAAAATGCGGAGTTCGATGCTAACGGGTATGTAGATACAAACTATCCTTAATTTCATTAAATTTTGAATTATATGATGAATTTTATATTGGGCAATTATATAAATTTAAGAAATAATGATAAATAATTGGAGATAGTAATAGAAAATAATGATATAACATGAAATAGATGAGAATAAAAGAAGAAATTAAGTAATTAGTTGCAAAGCTAATTGATGCCCATGGAAATCTTAAATGAAATATAGTAATTTATTAGGAATCAAGTGCAATTGTAACATCCTAATGATAAATACATGTGTTATTATGGAATTGAGTTAAAGATAGTATATGGGTATGAGATTATATATAAAACATAATGATGTTCATAAGGGTAATAAAAAGACACTAAAATAAATTAAGTGTTAATTAATATATACTAATATACATTGGTGTTAGAAATATATATAGCAAAAAGCAAAGCATAAAGAGATTTGTGAGTATTAAAAATTATATGCTGACTGAATTATATATAATGGTATATGAATTGAATAACTAATATTAAATAGTACTCTACGTATAAAATACGTTATACTAATTTAGAGGAGTATAATTAGAATAATTTGAGTTAAATAAACATATTAACATAATGTGCACTATATATATATATAGGGGTGAGCATTTGGTCGGTTCGGTTTGATTTTGGATCGAACCGATTAAACCAAAAATCGAACTTCAGAAAATTTAGGAATCGAATCGAAACTGAAGCATATAGAACCGAAAACCGAATGGACTGAAATAATTTCGATCGGTTCAGTTCGATTCTACCGGTTCTGGGTCATATTTGGGCTTTTTTTAATTGAACTTTTAACCTAAATAGGCCCATATATCCAATAAAATAAAACCAATTAAAAATACATACAACATAACTTAAAAATTACACTAAAAAATTTTACTCTAGAAATTACTAAAGAAATACAACCAAGGCTCAATCAACTATCCATTTGGCTTCATGAACTATGCATTTCAAGTTCTTGGATCTAAGCATAGTTATAAAATGTTAACCTAATATTTGGTTTTGTCAGCAATCAAACAGAATTGCTAGAGGAAAAAAAAACAAAAAGAAAGAAAGAAAGAAAAAAGCACTAACATGTGCAACTCACATCGCATGAGAAGGAAAATTCTCCAATAAAATCAAAATCATCGATTCCTCAGCTGCTCTATCTGCAATTGTTACAGGACCTATCATGGAATAAATAGCAAAAGACTGAGGATATAAACAGAAAAAACCTATGCACTGAGCTGCAGAAACCAGCCACGAAGTCACAAGCATTACTAGTGTCCCAGGTCAAGACAACTAGAAAGAAAAAGATACAAGGATTGGTTCCTATAAATTAGGCAATTTGAGACATGAAAGAAGTCTTCCACCGAAAATTCAAAAAGTTGTGCAAGGATTTAACTTGCTAATTTAAGAACCTCATGATGAAAATCTGAAATAAAATTTCTTACAACCAAAAATTTTAGTTTTTCAGCAACTACTCTGATAAGTCACGGTGCTAACAAGGTCAACTTTATCAACCCGCATTTAATCTGATTATCCTTGTTAAGAATTTCAGAGCCTGTGAGGGAAATTCACTGAAGCATACAACATTTGGCTAAGATAATATTCAATTTCCAATCAAGAAAAACCGATAACAATCATGAAGCATCTAATTACTTTCAGTGTACCTTGATCACCATTTTAGAGACATATAATATCAAAATCAAAAGTTCATGTTCTTTCTACCAAAATCAAAATTAAGTCTCACATTTGCAATGGCAACCTAAAAACCCTCAAATTTATCTGAAAATACCTCAAGTACAGTTCTTTAAGGCAATTGAAAATAACAGTGCAATCAGTATATAGTTACAAATTCAGAAACATACTTGAATCGTCCTTATCAATAATATCGAATTTCTTTCGAAAGTACTGGCGAATGGCCTGAACAGAGGCATCGGCGAGTTTGTTGGCGACATCAACGAAGTGATCGAGGAGGAACAGAGATTGAACTTAAAAATTTTAATAAAAAACAGGAACAGAGATGAAAATAAAGATTAAAGAATAGAAAGAATCGAAAATAAAATGAACACTAACCATTTTTCAGCAAACTAAAGGAAGAATCTAACTATCGAAGGATAGGAAATCGCAAGGAAGATCGATGAAGATAAGGCGGCTAAGGATTTCTCTGTAAGGAAGATCGATGAAGATGAGGCGGCTAGGGATTTCTTCAGAAAGATCAATGGAGTTAGGGATTTAGAAACTGTGTATATATATACTAAGGCAAAATGGTGAGTTTTACAAACTTCGATTGGTTTGGTTCCTTCGGTTTTCAATTTTAAAAACCGAATCGAATTGATAAAATCGATTTATTTTTTTGGTTTCGAACTGAACGAACCGAAAATCGAACCAAACAGACCAAAATTTATTTAGTTCGATTTTCGATTTCGGTTCGATTTTGCTCAGCCCTATATATATATATATATATATATATATATATATATATATATATATATATAGTGATGTAACATTGTGTGGCTATATATATAAGTGAACAAAAGGGTGAAATAAATTGATATAAATTAATAATTTGGTGAATTAATGTAAGATGATCATAAGTAATGTGAGAAAAAAAAATTAAAAGTACTAGATTAATAATGATTGAATTAGACACATATAATTAATATAATGGAATAGGTTAACTTATTTGGAATATTTAATAAAAATTGAGTAATATAAGATACAAGAAATAATGGCCGAAAAATACATATAATGGCCGAAATATATATAAAGGGATGTAAAATGTATAAATGATGTTTAGTTGAATAAATAATAATAATTAGGTAAAATAAAACATAAGAAATGTAATATTGTTAACTGAGTGAAAAAGAAATAATAATGAGAAAGGACCCTAATTATATTATAGTTACATAATGTAAAAAGTTAATGAATTTTAGTATGTGGGCCAAATTATATAGTGAGATGTAAGGCTTGAAATAATGCTAAGTATTAGTTGATATAATATATTATATAATTTCAAAGAACAAAATTAATATAATCTGAGTTTGAATAAATCTAGGAATATAATAATTCTTATGGAAACATTAATGCCATAACAATGTCGAATTAGATATATAATTAAGGAGAGCCTTGAAATGAGTTGGCATAATCTAATAAAATGAGTAATAATAATGTGAACTTGGATTGTATAAGAAACAAAGCGATAATGGTGGAATAAGGTTAGACCAAATTATGTATATTAGATGGAATTATGGGCAATTTGATGATAATTGGTAAATTCTTTTAAATTGAATAATAATTCAAGAAATAAGTATGCTATAGTTGAGTGGTTTTTTAAATGTTATTCAATTATAATGGTTAGTTTGAAAATTATATTATGTAACTATACTAAATTATGTATATTAGTGTAATATGTTAACATATTATAACGCTAAGTTAAAACACTGAAAACTCAAATGAGTGAAGAAAATTAAAATAAAAAGGGAAAGAAACCAAAGTAACCGAATTGGGTAACTTAATGTATTTGGAAGTTTAATTAGGTATGTATTGGTAATTAGATAAATCTATATATAAATATGGCAATAATATTAATTAGAATGAAACAAAGAGAGTGCATCTAATGATGAAATATTTACATAATGGCAAAAAGAAAAAAATGTGGAACTTAGTAATTTTCATGTGAAATTGGTATATATATTTTATGTATGATATGAAATTGGGGAAAGAAATATTTTGAAAGGTTGATATTACTTAATGGCTAACGGTATATGTTTGATGATGCACTTGAAAGTGCAATGTGATTAACATAATACGATAAGATTAAATATGGTGATAAAAATGTTATGGGATATGGAATCTTGATAATGCCCTTAGTATTCAACGGGTAACCAAGACTTTACGATAGTATGGCTAACCATAGGGACAATTACCCACATATTTCTAATTTTGTTATTGTTTCTGATATGAGTATTGTAACTGTAACTATATGGGACTTATATTATGGGACTGATATGAGCCGATACATTCTGATATGATACTGGAGTATAATATCATATCTTAGTTGTATGGTTCCTCCAGCGTATGGGATATTATGTTCTGTTTATCCAGTCTATTGGTATCCCATTGTTATTTACTAGGGGCAAGGTTATAAATTGTATATGTGAAAACAATTATAATATTTAAAAGAAATTATAAATATTCATAAACAGGAAATAAAGTGAACATAATGAAATTAATAAGTTAACAGGGGCAAAATGATAATTATGAAGGAAACGAGAAATTTGGAATGTGAATTAAGAGATAAGAATATCGTATTGTTAACTGGATCAATAATTAATAAAAAAATATAACAAATTAGTTAACAAGGGCAAAAAGATAATTATATCACTGATGTAGTGGTTAAAGAAATTAAATTGAGTCAGTAAGTGAAAAATGTGGTTAGAATTGTGAAGAAGAATAAAATTGTAATTGGACAAGTAATCAAGGGTAAAATGGTCAAATGATATGAAGAACATAGGATACTAAGGGGTAAAATAATTATTTTAACCAAAAGGGTAATACCGTAATCAAAGTAAAGTTCGGGGATTAAATCATAAATTACCACCCCAAGAGAAACGTATAGGGACCAAAATACAATTTAAGTGATTAAAGTAAAGTAAAAGTCAATTAGACTAAATTTGAGATTTACTTCCTCCGTTCTTTTTTATCTGTCACTTTTGAGTGAAATTCATATTCTATTTATCTGTCACTTTTAAACTTTCAATACAATTTAATTTTTCTTTTCAATTTAAAGTTTAGTGCAATGAAAAAACAAAAAGGATTGGTATTAAGAATAAAGGAATATAAAGGAAAGCAAACAAATTAAGCGAAATAAATATAAGTTAAATACGAAAATGTAAATTGGCTGCAAAGGAGATAATAAAACCTGAACAAGGAGGAAGACGGAAAGATAAAATTTGAATAAACCTAATTAAGTAATGAACGAAACCATAATGCGGTTAAAGAGGAAGCATTAAAAGGCGAACTGGTAGATTTGGTCAAGAGAATAAAATTAAGATCTAATAAAAAGGAAGATCAATAAGTTTCATAACAAAACTTTTAAAAGGGAGAAATGATAGTTAAACTAGAAATTATAAGGAAATAGTTAACCCAGTAGTGATTCAATTAGAAGAATAAGAAACTAAAAAATTATTAGCTAGATGCAACTAAATGAATTACCAATTAATTTTTGTGAAAAAAGATTGTAAATAATGAAGAACTGAAGTTTGAGTGATAAGCGTACTGCAACTCAATTAATTTGAGTTAAGATATGGTAATGACAATAGATAATTATGATTTAATAATTCTATGAAAGTAATTGGTCAAATTAAGAGAAAATTAAGAACTAAGGCAATTACGGAAAATGCATAGGCAAAAGTATAAAGTTACATGGAAGATTAGAATTTAAAGTTAATTAATATAAATAGCATATTTCAAAATATATAAGAGGAGAAAAATGAAATCATACTAAGAAAAATAATATAAAATAAAATATGTGCTAATGAAATTTTGTATAGTTATATTCACCACTAGGCAACATTGTTGCTTAACGTACGGTTTGTTGACTGTGCGTAGGAATAGGAGATTTCGGGATATGAGGAAAATAGATCTGAAGGCATGTATATAAAGACATTGGGATCACATAAATAGTGAAGAAAATGTTAGAATTAATGTCTGGAATTTTATATATACAATTATTATTGTATTAGTAAATGATTTTGGATATATATATATATATATATATATATATATATATATATATATATATATATATATATATATATATATATATATATATATATATGACTAATATCTCTTTATAGTGTACGGATATATGGTTAAGAGTAAAGTGTTACATAAAGAGAGATAAATAAGCAAGAAATCAGCGCATACTCTGTCCATGTTGCAAAGAAGAAAAGCGGAGAAACACAAGATAACAATAACCCATCGTTTCGGGAACTCTTCCCACCAAGGAGACTAACATAAAAATAAAAAAGAAAAAAAATGTATTTTTAAACATGTTTAGGAGATGGCTGCATTTTTAAAAATTAGAGTTAAAAAAGTGGTATTGGGTGTAATTTTCTTAATATATGTATATATATATATGTGTGTGTGTGGCTTTCGGGGATTGCAAAAAAGGTTTAGCCTAGAGAAAAGCCCAAGATATCCCCGAATTGGATAATGAATGATAGATATGGGCTGTTTACCCAGCTTTCCTCTAATCGAAAAATATTTTTAATTTTTTTTCAGTCCTTACCTTTAAAATACTAAATAATCTATTTTTGTCACTAAATATATTAAAATAAATAATTTTTAAAATGGTCAATTTTTATCTTTTTAGAACGAAATTTTCAGCCAGCCAAAAAAATAGACTTCAACAAGTGAAGAGTGATAAATTGATATTTTATATGGATCAAATAATAGATACTTGATATATATTAAATTTTTTACTAATTTGTTCTTTTATTAGACATCGTTTTCACTGAAATTTTTGTTCCGAAAAATGATAAAGCGAATCATTTTAATATTTTTAGTAGTAAATATATTTAGGGATAAATTTGATAATTTTAATATTTTCGAAAGAAAAAAGCTGACAATTGAATTTTAATGTTTTCGGAAGGCAAAATTAACAAAAAGATATTTTCTAGCATGCAAAATACTACGGGGGTATACACTTAACCGTTTGGTTTTCTGCTACTCTCACTCAACTTTCATTAATTCAACAGCCTACTTAGACTTTTATTTTTTGTTATGCGTTTACTTTTACTAACAACTTATCGGTCATAACCAAACATAATTTGTATGCAATTTTAACTAATCCACGTGCGTTTCCACTAATCCCGTAAGGATTACGTACCCTAAGTTCTATTGACTCAAATAATGGAAGAGACTTTTTATTTTATTAATTGAAGTCAAAACCTAAAACTTATCGTGTTTTATACTGGGAATTAGGCTTCCCCAATTTTACGTCTGTTATTTAACATTTGAAATAATTAGGTGAATCGAAATAATTCATGATGAGCATTTTTTCTCAAATTGTATATATATATGACCTAACTTAAGCTATTAGTAATTTACCAAACATTAATTCATCTTGATACAATAATTAAGTCATAAACATGTGAGAAATTTTTATAAACAAAATAATATTCTGTAAGCGATAAAATTGATATTTTGGAGAGAAAAAAAAAAGGAATATTAATATGACAAATTCTTACAAATTCAAACAACTAAGCAGAAAAAATAAATTTATTCCTTTTTTCCACATGTCCGTCAAATTAAAATAAAAACTCAAATTAAATAAATTATTCCATTCACAACCAATATAGAAATTCCAACGAATTAACGTCAGACTTAGTCAACAAAAAATATATATAGTTATTTCCTTTTTGGCTATAAAATGTATGGTTTGGAGAATATCCAAGAAACCATATTTGCTTGCTTTTTGGAGCATATTAGTTTTATAATAATTTTAGTATTTATGGTTTATTTTTTATAATTATAAATTTATAAAATGCTTATTAATTATATATGATTTTTTATTAATAATTATATACTGCATACCCTCTATTCTAATTTTAAAAAATTATCGTATTTTATACTCGTGTTCATATCAATACGCATAAATGTTTTTTGATATACTAGATATCAAGTGCAATCTATCTTCAAAGACTGAGAATTGGCAGATGTAAATGTTTTTTGATCACTAGTCCCCTGTAACTTTGAAATTTTAATTGCCTTCTTATTAGTGATCAGACTTTTTTGGTTCTTTATTTACTTTTACTTGCAAGGAACTTATTATTGACACCATCAAACACGAAACTAAATTTCTGTAACTTTACCGAATCCCCATTTCCACTAATCTCTTGCGGATTAGTATTATTGACTCAAATACCAGGGCTGACTGCTTTTGAGTTGCCTCCCCTCGTCTCTTATTTGTTTTCCATAATAATAATAACAAATAATTATTATTTGCATAAAAAAATAAATAATGTATGTATAAGTTAAATAAAAAAAATGTTCATTTGGAATTTAAACAAATTATTTGCAGCCATGGAATTATATATACAGGAAATTATAGATATATATATATACGTGTGTGTGTTTGCAATGGCCAATACGCTACTGCACTTTTTTATCGTCAAAGAAAAGCTCTCTCTCTCTCTCTCTCTTTCTGTGTGTGTGTGTAAAAGGAGTTGAAGATGTTGGCCTCCTGCACAACTAGTCCCAAAGTTTATCTGCCAGGAAAGGGAAGGAAAAGCAGCAATTTGCAAGGTTATTTAATTATTTTTTGGTAAAAATGGGTTTGTATTATTAATGTATGAATTGTATTAAGCGTTTGTAGTTCTGCAGGCGTACCTGATAAACAGCAACAGCTTAACCAGAAGCCCAAGAATGTTGCCTTAGTAAGTAAATCACTACACATTGCTTGTTCTTTCTCTGAAAATGAAATCTGACAAATGCTTATATGAATAGCTGCAGAGTACACAACGGTCAATTACAGGTTTGAAAGAGATGTTGAACACTAATAACAGATTTGAGCTACCAGTTTCCTCGTATGACACAGCCTGGGTTGCCATGGTGCCTTCAATTGATTCTTCAAACAATCATCCTCAATTCCCAAAATGTCTAAATTGGCTTTTGGAGAATCAGCATCCAGATGGATCATGGGCTCCTCATCCTACCCATCCATTGCTGATTAAAGATTCTCTCACTTCCACGTTAGCTTCTGTACTTGCTCTTCACAAATGGAATGCTGCCCAACAACTTGTACATAAGGGTCTAGACTTTATTGTCTCTAACATTTGGGCCGCCACTGACCACCATCAACATTGTCCTTATGGTTTTGATATTATATTCCCTGGTTTGATCCTACACGCCAGAGAAATGGGTCTCAATCTTCCTTTCCATCCATCTTCACTTGACGCTATGATTCTCAACCGAGATTCCAAAATCAAAAAGTAATCTTTGATTTTCTTTTTCCTTCTAAAATTATCTAATAATTAATCAACAAAACAAGTCTCTAACTGGTTACTGTTAAACAGCTGGATGGGTGAGGGAGGGAACCTTGCATATGTTGCAGAAGGATTGACGGGGGCACATGTACACCACTGGAATGAAATAATGAAATACCAAAGAAGTAATGGATCGCTTTTCAATTCACCATCCACAACTGCTGCCGCTTTCATCCACCTTGGTGATGCAAAATGCTTTCACTACTTGAATTCTTTAGTACAACAATTCGATAATGCAGGTGATGCTTTTATTTAACGTTGTTATTTGTGTCTTTATATATATATATATAATTTTTTAATAATTTTACTCATTTTTCTTTTTTTCTTCGGTTTCAGTTCCTACCATTTATCCTGTGGATATCTATAGCCGGCTCTCTATGATCGACAACTTGAAAAAGTTTGGAATTGATAGGCACTTTGAGAAAGAAATAGAGCGCATCTTAGATGATGTACATAGGTAATGTATTTAGTTATCTAATTACCACATAATTGGACATTAATGTTGTTGAGTATTTCTAACATATGTAAACAGATGCTGGATAGAGGGGAGCAACGAAATATTTTCAGACACTAAATGTTGTGCCATGGGTTTTAGGCTCCTAAGGCTAAACGGCTATGAAGTTTCTTCAGGTTAAAATTTGCAAACCTTTTTTATATTATAAAAGTTTCTTTCTTTATGGATTGCTTCACAGTTTGACCTTTTTATTAATGCAGGTGTATTATCTGATTTTGACAGAAAAGAAAATTTCGTCAGAACTGAAAGTGAACATGAAACTCATTTAAAATCTGTCCTGGAGTTATACAAGGCTTCACAGACTACAATATTCCAAAACGAACCCGTTCTTGATAGAATTAACGATTGGACTTCTACTTATCTTCAACACCAGCTATCAAGCGGTTCAATTCAAGAATGTGTTCTGCGTGCAGAGGTAGTACTGATTACAAGTTTTTGTTTACTGCCAAATACATTGCTTTACAAATCAGGAAAAAAAAATGAAAGTTTTCATTCCAGGTGGATTATGCTCTAAAGCATCCTTATGCCAGTTTGGAACGTATTGAAAGCAGGAAATATATTGAGAATTACAATGTTGATTATGTTCCACTGCTTAAAACATCCTACAGGTAAATATCCTGTAGGTATTTAGAAGTAGAAGGATATGTTTTATTATCAATAATTGGTGATGAACATATTTGTGTTGATGTTTTGTAGGTATTGGGATGTAAAAAACAGAGATCTCCTGGCATTTTCATCCAGAGATTTCAATTTAATTCAATCCATGCATCAAAGAGAACTTGAGCATCTGGAGGGGTGCATATTCTTTTTCATTGATATCTGCCATGTTAAGTTGTTATATTAATTTCATGGAATAATTAATTTGATTTGATATTTTCTTTTCAATAAAATAAAAAGCAGATGGGTGAAGAAATACAAGATTGACGACCTGAAATTTGCAAGACAGAAAATTAAATATGCATATTTCGCAATTGCAGCAGACATATTCCAACCTCGTTACTCAGATGCTCGAGCCGCCTGGGCCCAAAATTCTGTTCTCACTACTGTTGTTGATGATTTCTTCGACTTTGCTGGTTCCATGGATGAATTACTGAACCTAATTGAATTGGTTGAAAGGTCCCTAAACTCATTAATAATTAAAATATATATAATTGCTTGATAGTTCTTATTTAACAAGAAAATCAAACATGAAAGCAGATGGGATGATTACTCTGCGATTGGATTCAAGTCCAGAGACGTGGAGATTCTATTCCATGCAATCTATGGCACCATCAATGAAACTGCTGCTAAGGCCAAATCACAACAGGGACGATGCATGAAAAATCACTTCATTGATATTGTACGTCATTCTATTTTTATTTTGTAATAAATAGTAATTACTTGGGGATGAAATTGAAGCTGTAAAAACATTTGATATGTATATATATGGATTCAGTGGATCACAATGATGAAGACAATGTTGATGGAGGCAGAATGGGCACAAAACCAGACGGTGCCAACCTTGTATGAGTACCTATCTAATGGATATGTATCCTTCGCGTTGGGACCAATTGTCCTAATCCCACTTTTTTTGATGGGCCATCAACTGTCTGACCAAGTCCTACGAAGTCAAGAATACAACAACCTCTTCATGCACATGAGCATGATTGGCAGACTCACAAATGACAAAGTTTCTGTTAAGGTACGTCCAAGTACATTTTTAGCAAACTCGAACCCAGATATTGCTTGAGAATAACAATATCGAACCATTTAAACAAACCAATGTACAGGTGGCTTCTTATATATATATATATATATTATTTTATAGATAATATTTGCCAAAACTGGATTTATTATGCAGAGAGAAGGTACGCAAGGAAAACTGAATAGTGTGTCGTTACAAGTAGTGCATGGACGAGGAGCGGTAACAGAGGAAGAGGCACAAGAAGAAGTGTCAAGATGGATAGAAAGTCATAGAAGAGAGTTGCTGAGAATGGTGGTGCAGGAAAAAGGAAGTGTGATTCCAAGACGTTGCAAGGATCTGTTTTGGACGATGAGTAAAGTGTTGCATCTTTTCTATATGACTGGTGATGGCTACTCTTGTCCTGTGAAGATGGTCAGCAAAGTCGATGCCACAGTCAATCAACCTATCATCATTCCTGCTTAATTATTTATCATGAAGAGTGCCCTTACTTCCATCGTGCCACAACTGATCACTATATCTGATTTGTACGTTTTTTTTTTTTTATCTAACAATTAATAATAACGTTCTACTTGGAAAAATAATTTACAATTTATACATTGCATACGTGTGTGTTATTTGACTTGATTATAAGGATAAAAGAGTAACTTTACCCTTTCTGGTTTTTTCCTTTTGAAAAAAAAAAAAAGTCTTAATGCATATGCCATAAGTAGTGTATGAATTTGTTTCGGTTGTATTCTTAATTAATATTTTTGTGCAATTATTGGATCCTTTAAACTTTTAAATTCGAGTTCCTTCATGCACTTCAACTTGACGTAGCACATAACATAGTTTCATCGGAATAAAGCGCATTAGAAGAAGAAAATACAATTTAAAGCCTAATACACATGCAATCCCATAAAATTGTCCAAATAATTCATTTAGTATTTCGAATTTTTTGCACAAATATTTGACTAAATTTATCTAAATAAAAGCATAATTTTTATTTTTATATGAAAATAAAAAATATGTAACCTTTTTTAATTGAATTAATATAATAATTAATATCATTTGATAGTGATCGATAAATTATATATTTAAATTATTTTTATTTTAATAAGAAATATGTGTTCATTTTTCAAATGTGGATACCAATAAAGGATATTTGTTTTGGTTGAGCCAGCACTTGATAAATTATTTTTCTGCATTTTAAAGAATTTGGTAATCATTTATCTCATTCTTTAAAATTAATTGAATCACATGGATTATGGTGGATTTTATTTTTTCACTGTGTTTTTCCTTTTACATTTATTTTGTCGAAATCCAACAGTACCTTGTTAGTCGCTTGGATTTAATTCCCTAACAGTCATATCCAAGGCAAGAGCATAGCTAAAAAATCCACAATGATCTTTTAATTCCACTTCAAATCATAACATCTTTTCTCATTTGAAAAATAAAATTAAAAACGAAACAAGAATTTTCGATGCAATCCATGGCGGCGGTCTGAGGGCACATCTTGAGCTTTTGAAAAGGTGATGCAAATTTTCGAAGTCTCACCAAGAAAATGCTCAATCTTGCAAATAAGAACCAAAATCAATAAAGAACAATATATAGTGCAAAAATGTGAGATCTCTGAATGAAATAACAAAACAAAACCACAAATTAAAACCTATATGTCAAAATACCTAAACGAAAAATCATAAAGTTTCTATCAAATAAAAAGAGAAAAAATGAAATTAAAGGTGAAATGAGGATAAAAATATCGAAATTTGGTGCTTTACATGAAACATCAAGTGATGAATGAGGGATTAGAGCTTGGTTTTAGACGAATTAGGTGAGGAAAGAAGAAGAATACGAGAGAGAGCAGGAACAATCGACTGCAAGAGATAGAGGAGGAGAGAGAGAAGAAGTTTGAGAGCAAGAGATGGCAAGAGAAAGAATCAGAGGCGGCAAGGTAGGTGGCGAGGCCAATAGACGGCTAGCAGCTCTAGTGGAAGGAGATGAATAAGAGAGAGAGAGGGGGGGAAACATGTAGGCTGCAATGGGAGAGGAGGAGAGAAAAAAATGTTTTTATATATAAGGCAATAAAAAATTAAGGTTTTCAATACGTTTCGACGGACCCAATTAATTTCGCAAGGAATGTTTTTGCCTTTGAAAAATAGGATTTTTTTAACAATAGAATTGTTTTTAAAAATATTTTAAAATTTGGTGTTACACTAAAAAAATTAAAAATTTGAAATATCGAAAATCGTCATATATTTATGTCAATTTCTGTCAAAATAAATTTCATTGGCAGAAATTTGTTGACTGTCAAAAATCAGCATACATTGATGCCAGTTTTTATCAAATTTTGTCAGAAATTCATTAAAAATCGGCAACAATGTAAGTCGGTTTTTAACATTAATTTATTTTTAAAAAAAATATAAATGTACAGTATAAATTTAAATCTGTTTGACAGAAATTGACATCAATATAAGCTGGTTTCTGACATTAATTTAAAAAAAAAAAACTAATATTTTATTTACACATTCCCTCGTGCCAACATGCTAAAAAAAAAATCCACAAAACAAAGTGATAAAATAATTCAATGTAATATAATATAATGGCTTATTTTCTACTTGAGTTTCAGTCCCATTGGTCTTACAGCTTCTGATGGCTTCTTTTCTGCTTGAGTTTTAGTCTCGTTCTCTAAAATCATTTTTTTTTTGTATAATTTGTATTCCCATATCTTTTGATTAATTCGGTTATGCATCAAATATTATATATTTATGGAGTTTCTTGAATGGAAAATTCTTACATCTGTAAATCTGAATATATTAAAAAAAAATTCTTTACACAAACAAAGAAATAAAATTTATAACATAAAAACCAAAAGAAAGAAATGTCTAGAGAGAGAGAGTGTAAGAGAGACAGAAGGGTAGGAGTGATTGTAAAAAATATATAATTAAAATATGAAATTTTTTTACAGAACTCAATGAAAAAAACAAAAAGAAAAACTTTGTTAAAAGCAAATTGAAAATAAAGAAAAGAAGACTTTTTTCTTGGTTTCGAGGAAGACAACGAAAAAAAGATAGAAAGTGCAGTCTCTTGTGAGGCATCTCTCTCTCTATTTCTACTTCTCTCTTTAAGTTCTTTTTTTTTTTTTTTCAGTTTTTCCTCTTCTGTTTCGGTGTTGTAACAGTTGGATTTTATTGGTATTAAGCTAGTTTTAATTTAAAAGAGATGGTTTAAAGATCTGGGTTCAGTTCAAGTTTCCAACTTCTTCTTTCTTCCTTTCTTCTTATTTGTTTTGAGCTATATCAAAAAAACAAAATTCTCTCTCTTGTTGAAGGCAAATCAAGAAGAAACTATCAAGGTAATATTGAAAAGAGTAATGGGTTTTAAAAACTGAGTTTTGTTATCGTTTTAGCCTTTTCTAGGTTTGGATTTATCTTTTTTCTAGTTTTGTTTTTAATTCTTGTACAATTACTTATCCAAGAAAAAGAAAAAAATATGAAATATTTTATCTTTTTTTTTGCTGCATTTTAAAAGATTGTATACAAGTATGTTTGAGTATGTGGATGTTTGGTGATTTTTTTTTGTCTGAAAAACATATTTAAATTCACATTGTACATTTACAATTTTTTTTAAAAAGAAATTAATGTTAGAAACCGGCTTATATTAGAGCCGATTTTTGTTGGATATTTATGATAAAATTTGACGGAAGTCAGCACCAATGTGTGCCAATTTTTAACAATCAACAAATTTTTTTCGGTGGGATCCATTTTGACAGAAAAGGCATCGATGTGTGCCGATTTTCGATATCTCAAATTTTTATTTTTTACTGTAGCATTAAATTTCGAAATATTTTTTAAAAATAATCCTATTTTTTTAAAAAAAATCTCTTGAAAAATTACCTATGGAATTGTGTAGTATCATTGAAAAATTTAATATTTTTCGAAAGTACAAACTAATTCCGTAGGGAATATTTTCTCCTTTTAACAATTCCTAATTGAATTGGCTAATACCATTTGGAAATTCAATATTTCCTTACGATAATAACTAAATCGATAGGCAATATTTTTTTGCCTTTTAACGATTTCCTATGGAATTGTTAGTACCGTCGGGAAAATATTGAATTTTCTGACAGTACAAACTAATTCCATAGTGAATATTTTCTCCTTTGAACAATTTTTTGTGGAATTATCTAATATTTGTTGGGAAATTCCAATATTCCCCTACGGTAAAAACTACATCCGTAGGAAATATTTTTGCCTTTGTATAATTCTCTATAAAATTGCTTGGTACCGTCGGGAAATACTGAATCTTAATTCTGACTGTAAAAACTAATTGCGTGGGGAATATTTTCGCCATTGAACAATTCCCAATGATATTATAATTCCCTAAAAAGTTGTCAAATATCATCAGGAAATTCAATATTTTCCTCCGTTAAACTAAATCCGTAGAAAATATTTTTACCTTTAATTCCTTGCTCGCGAAATTGTCTAGTACCGTTGGAAAATACTAAATCTGTAGGAAATATTTTTACCTTTAATTCCTTGTTCGCGGAATTGTCTGGTACCTTCGGAAAATTCAATATTTTTTAACTGCACAAATTAATTCCGAAGGGAATATTTTTGTCATTTGAACAATTCCCTGCAGAATTGTGAAGTACCTTCGGAAAATTTTCCACATAAACTTCTCATCGTCGGGAATTTTATTGAAAATTTTTGTTGTAAAATTTACCTCCGTTTTTTACAATGAAAGACTACGGTCCGCAGCCTAGCAAATTATTTTTGATGGCTTAACGTCAAATTAATTAATATTTATTTTAATTGGGTTTTGGCAGCTAGTAGTGTGTACGACCATCATATATATATATATATATATATATATTTGCAGCCGTAGAATTTCAACAAATTGTTAGCAGCCGTGGAATTATATATACAGGAAATTATGGATATATTTGTCTATGTTTGCAATGGCTGATATGCTACAATCAGCGGCGAGGCCACATGGGAAGGAAGGGGGCAATTGTCTCCCTTAAAATTGTTTTGATCCCGTTCTCCTCAACTTATTTGTTAAATTTAAGTACAGTTTATATTTTTACCTCCCATAATTATATAATTATAGGTTCGTCAGTGTTACAATACTTTTTTTATCTTCAAAGAAAAGATTCCCCTCTCTCTCTTCTCTGTGTGTAAAAGGAGTTGAAGATGTTGGCTTCCTGCGTGTGTGTATATATATATTGTAAGAGTTGTTTAGGGTGGAGTAAAAAAAATTACATACTATATATATATATATATATTTGCAGCCATGGAATTATATATACTGGAAATTATGGATATATATGTGTGTGTTTGCAATGGCTGATACACTACTACATTTTTTTTATCGTCAAAGAAAAGATTCCTCCCTCTGTGTGTGTGTGTGTAAAAGGAGTGGAAGATGTTGGCCTCCTGCACGACTAGTCCCAAAGTTTATCTACCAGGAAAGGGAAGGAAAAGCAGCAATTTGCAAGGTTATTTAATTATTTTTTTGGTAATAATGGGTTTGTATTATTAATGTATGTATTGTACTAAGTGTTTGTAACTCTGCAGGCGTACCTGATAAACAGCAACAGCTTAACCAGAAACACAAGAACATGTTCCCTTGGTAAGTAAATCACTGCACATCACTTGTTATTTCTCTGAAAATGAAATCTGACAAATGCTTATATGAATAGCTGCAGAGTACACAATGGTCAATTGCAGATTTGAAAGAGATGTTGAACACCAACAGATTTGACATAATTGGACATTAATGTTGTTGAGTATTTCTAACATATGTAAACAGATGCTGGATAGAGGGGAGCGACAAAATATTTTCAGATACTAAATGTTGTGCCATGGGTTTTAGGCTCCTAAGACTAAACGGCTATGAAGTTTCGTCAGGTTAAAATTTGCAAACCTTTTTTACATTATAAAAGTTTCTTTGTTTACGGATTGCTTCACAGTTTGACCTTTTTATTAATGCAGGGGTATTATCAGATTTTGACAGAAAAGAAAATTTCGTCAGAAATGAAAGTGAACATGAAACTCATTTAAAATCTGTCCTGGAGTTATACAAGGCTTCGCAGATTACAATATTCCAAAACGAACCCGTTCTTGATAGAATTCATGATTGGACTTCTACTCATCATCAACACAAGCTATCAAGCGGTTCAATTCAAGAATGTGCTCTGCGTGAGGAGGAAGTACTGATTACAAGTTTTTGTTTACTGCCAAATAAATTGCTTTACAAATCAGGAAAAAAAATGAATGTTTTCATTCCAGGTGGATTATGCTCTAAAGCATCCTTATGCCAGCTTGGAACGTATTGAAAGCAGGAAATATATTGAGAATTACAATGCTGATTATGTTCCACTGCTTAAAAACAGTGATCTCCTGGCATTTTCATCCGGAGATTTCAATTTAATTCAATCCATGCATCAAAGAGAACTTGAGCATCTGGAGCGGTGCATATTCTTTTTCATTGATATCTGCCATGTTAAGTCGTTATATTAGTTTCATGGAATAATTAATTTGATTTGATATTTTATTTTCAATAAAATAAAAAGTAGATGGGAAAAGAAATACAAGATCGACGACCTGAAATTCGCAAGACAGAAAATGAAATATTCATATTTTGCAATTGCAGCAGACATATTCCAACCTCGTTACTCAGATGCTCGAGCCGCCTGGGCCCAAAATTCCGTTCTCACTACTGTTGTTGATGATTTCTTCGACTTTGCTGGTTCCATGGATGAATTACTTAACCTAGTTGAATTGGTTGAAAGGTCCCTAAAACTCGCTCATTAAAATTGCGTGATAGTTCTTATTTAACAAGAAAATCAAACATGAAAGCAGATGGGATGATTACTCTGCGATTGGATTCAAGTCCAGAGACGTGGAGATTCTATTCCATGCAATCTATGGCACCATCAATGAAACTGCTGCTAAGGCCAAATCACAACAGGGACGATGCATAAAAAATCACTTCATTGATATTGTACGTCATTCTATTTTTATTTTGAAATAAACAGTAATTACTTGTGGATGAAATTGAAGTTGTAAAAACATTTAATATTTGTATATATATGGATTCAGTGGATCGCAGTGCTGAAGTCAATGTTGATTGAGGCAGAATGGGCAAAAAACCAGACGGTGCCAACTTTGTATGAGTACCAATCTAATGGATATGTATCCTTCGCGTTGGGACCAGTTGTCCAAATCCCACTTTTTTTGATGGGCCATCAACTGTCTGACCAAGTCCTTATATACATACATTTTTATGGATAATATTTGCCAAAACTGGATTTATTATGCAGAGAGAAGGTACGCAAGGAAAACTGAATAGTGTGTCGTTGCAAGTAGTGCATGGACGAGGAGCGGTAACAGAGGAAGAGGCACAAGAAGAAGTGTCAAGATGGATACAAAGTCATAAAAGAGAGTTGCTGAGAATGGTCGTGGAGGAAAAAGGAAGTGTGATTCCAAGACGTTGCAAGGATCTATTTTGGACGCTGAGTAAAGCGTTGTATCTTTTCTTTGCGACTGGTGATACTGATAGCTATTCCTGTCCTGTTAAGATGGCCAGTAATGTCAATGCCATAGTCAATCAACCTGTCATCATTCCTGCTTAATTATTTATCATATATCTGTTTTGTACTTTTTTTTTTTTCATCTAACAAATTAATAATAACGGGCTCCTTGGAGAAATAATTTACAATGCGTGTGTTATTTGACTTAATTATAAGGATAAATTAGTAACTTTACCCTCGTTCTGGTTTTTCCTTTTTTTTTTTTTTTTTCTCGATTGAATCCTAATCTTTTTGTGCAATAACTGGATCCTTTAAACTTTTAAATTCGAGTTCCATTGTGCACTTCAACTTGACTTAGCATGTAACATTTTTTTCACCTTAGCAATTAAAGCGCATTAGAAGCAGAAAATACAATTTAAAACATAATACATATGCAATCACATAAATTGTTCAAATAATTCACTTAGTATTCCGAATTTTTTCAACAATTATTTGATTCTCTAAATTTATCTAAATAAAAGAATAATTTTATTCTTATTTGAAAATTAAAAATATATAACCTTTTTTAATTGAGTATTTTTTTTTACGCCATCACGTTGGTAGAAAATATATAATTTTTTTTTCTTTTTTTGATAATAAAAAAAGTAAGCCACCATTGCCCGAATTTATTGAAGTTTAGAAAGTCATAGAGTTAGTTTTACACATAGTTACTAAACTTGTGATCAATTTTATAATAATAATAAAAAATATTTTCTCATAAAAATCACCGAAATTTACGAATATATATAATAAAGTTATTTTAATCGATTTTCGGCAAGAAAAACGTCAGAAAGTTTATATCCGGTCTTCATAACATGCACATATGATATCTAATGTGATATCACGTTTAGTGGCCATGGGTGAAACTAACGCAAAAGTCATATGTTCATTAAAAAAATTGTACTTAGATGAGTTATTAAGATAAGTGTATGATGAGGGTTGCATATACTAAAATTTTGAGCTAGAGGAAACAGATTCAATGTACGTAGACAGGAACAAAAGTTCATTGAACCTGGTCATCCTGATCCATTGGCTGCGTCTATTTCCCACGTCCCAAAATATAGGAGAGTTTAAACGATTGAGTAATGCACCTATATTGACAAAAGGAAAAAAAAAAACGCATATATCGTAAATTTAAAAAAAAATGCATATATGATGATCAAATTTGGTTAATAGCAAATTGAATATCTAAAGAAGTGTAAACGAAAATAAGAGTTTGGTAAAGTATGTATGACAATGCAATAGAGCTCCTCCAACCTAGTTGATTAATTAATCAATTAAGCACTTACGAATATATTACCATTATCCTTTTAACAAATTCAACAACTCATAAGTACTCACGACATTCAACTGTAATTTCACTATTTATCTGAATATTTTTTCACGGAAAAATTATTGTCATATTCTAAAAATCAAATATATGACTTTAATCCTAACACAACAATACTAATTGTGAATTTAAAATGTTTTACTATTTTTTTATGTTAAAAAATATGTTATTATTTTTTTCGTTTTTTTATCTGTTATTTTTTAGTAAAATTTAAATTATATTTATCTTTTATTTTTAAATTTTTAACGTAATTTAATTTATTTTTTAATAAAATTAAAATCAATTAAATTTGATAATTTAATTTTAATTATTTAATTTAATATTAAATTTAAATATATTTACTATTTTTTAATTTTAATGAAAATAATAAAAATAATAAATAAAAAAATGGATCTGGGTATTATTAAAAAATGCATATATGATAAATTAAAAAAAAAAAAGGAGCTAGAATTAGCTTTTCTCCACAATCCGGGTGGTTGAATAATTTGACAAACGTACAATTCAGAAATCAAATTCTCAAAGTATGGCTACAAGTCCATTAAATTTGTATTCAATTATGAATATATAAGATTTTGTTTCAAAGAATAAAGATGAATATATATAAGATTTAATTGACACCTTTGTGCATGTCTACCGTGTCAGTGTAAATGCCTAAAATATCGAAACTTAGAAATTGAGATTGCAAGTGAAATGATCAATTAATTGGAGTGATGGCACCGCTTTTACTAATTGATTGAACTTCCTTTTTGGAAAGAATATCGATGATATAGGAAATTTCTCGTCAAAATCAAAATCACTTTGTGCTTAATTTGTAGGGGTTTGCCAAAAATTCAATACCTTGCTTTTTATTCTTATTTTGGAAACCGTCCTATTGCTATATGCTATAGACGATGTTTAATTTCTTTTTTTTTTTTTTCTATAATTTCACTTATGGGATCTGAATGAAATTCAAATTGATAGAATAACTAAACTTTTTAATATTTTTAAATTATAATATTTCCATTTTATTGTGTAAAAAATTTAGTGAATTTTCCAAAATGAAGTATATATTTTTTTTCCTTGGATATTAATACAAATATTTGAATTTGTCCCCAAGAGAATTACTATAGAAAGAGAAATTAATTAGCAATCAAAATACATGATTAGGGGCATAGCGTATGGGGATGTAAAATGAGCTATATTCATTCTGAGAATAGAGTAATTTACGCAGCTCCCAGTCACTTGTATATCTATCTATATTTACACATCATTTCGACATAACACTGTCATCATTCTTAATCCTACTCTTGTGCTTTGAGTTCTTATGCCACCACCATGACGCCATTTTAACCTCATCTCTTCTTGATTAGGGTCCTCTCTCTCTCTCCCCAAACATCTTTTGTATGTAAAGGCAAAGCTCTTTCTTTCAACGGAAATCAATCTCTCCCAAAATTAAACGATTTTAAGGAATATGGCCAAAGCACCCGTTGGTGTGAGGTTAAGGGGGATGATGGCTGCTATGTTCAACGATGCCGCTCGAATGAGGCTTTGCCAGAGCAGCGGCAGCGAGCACTATTCCCCTGATGAAAATTCCGCCGATCTTTCCGACCTCGTCAATTCTTTCCTCGAAAGAGATTATACAAATACAATTCCAGGAGAAAATAGGACAAATGTCAATCATGATCAAGAAAAGGATACAAAACCTGATGAAGAATTAGAAAGTTTCTGGTCTGATACTGAGAAAAACACCATGCTGCACAATTTGCTTCATAACATTCGAGATGAAGATGATATCAGGATAAAGATTCGACAAATTGCTTGTGGGATCGTAAGGGAAAGGTCTTCCCATGGCTTTAATCGCATATTGATGTCTCATTTACGCGACCAAGGCTTTGATGCTGGTTAGTCTTTTTATTGGTCATATATACATAATTTTGAACTTTTAAAATTAATTAATTCTCAGAGCAGCTTTCAATTAAACTGACATAATGTATACAGGTCTTTGCAAAACCCGTTGGGGAAAATTTGGGAGGCACCCACCAGGAGAATACGAGTATGTAGATGTGAATGTTAACGGGAATCGGTATATCATTGAAGTTCTTTTAGCAAGAGAATTCGAAATAGCTCGTCCCACCACAGCCTACACTGCATTACTTAATTATTTTCCTCAAGTATTTGTTGGAAAGACAGAGGAGCTGAAGCAGGTAGTGAGATTAATGTGCAATGCAATGAGACTGTCGATGAAAGAGATGGACTTGCATATCCCGCCATGGAGGCGAAATGGGTACATGCAGTGCAAGTGGTTTGGTCCCTACAAGCGCACACTCAATGAAATTCCAACTAAAAACAGGCAGCTTTTCCATGAGTCTTCTGCTGCGAAACGGTCTATTGGTTTTGAGGCTTGTCCGGTCAAAGCTTACAATTGCCGAGATAATTTTACTACTCAGGTCGGCTTGAAAGTTAGCTACTTGACTGCTGCGTTCAATGACACCAGCTAACGCCCACTACTTGCAATTGTAATTTTTGGTTGAGGCTTACTAGTTCTCCTGGGGGGAGGCTACGGTGTACACGCATCGTTTTATACTGATCCGACTGGCACCCTAGCAAGAATGCTCAGTTCTCCCTGGCCAAGGGCAAATGCCCTGTTAATGCTCCGCTGCAGCATAACTTTGTCTAGGCACTTAAGTTTTTATTTTTTATTTTTTTTTGGACCTTTGGAGACGGGTATTTCGGACAGGCATTCAAGATGCATGTGGTTAGGAGCAGTTTTGAGAATTTGAAGTGATTGTATTGGATATTTGTATTGTGTTGTAGTTAGTATACAATTATATGCATATAGCTTTTGCCTCTGATATTCATTTATTGTACGGGAGCTGGATCGCAGTTGTCATTTTATAATTTTTGAGTACTTAGGCTGATGTTAAAATTATGCTCAGATCAGTTTAGTATCTGCTCTTATCAGTTTAGTATCTGATATGCGACCTAATGGTGGCCAAGATATATTAAAATAATAATTTTGCTTATGAAACTTCTTGATTGAAAGTTCCTTATAAATGGAGTTACAACCTTTTCCAAGGACCATAGTTTCGCATATATATTTCAACTATAAAAATATTTGCTGACATGCAAATTTTGTCAGTTTTACTAGTACACCTTCTCTCATCACTGTTAATGCAAATCCTTAAGCCTTGTGGTTGGTAATATGAAAAATGTTTGCCCTTTTATTTGCTGGAATTGAAAATGAATTGATTGGTAAAGAAAAGACATCCAATTTATTTTCAATTGAATTCTTTATTGCCTTCAAAATTCCCACCAATTTGGTGGGGAAACAGAAGAAATCACCCTCCATTTCTTGTGTTTTTCTTTTCCTCTTTCTTTTTCCGTCAATCGTTTGGTAAGCAACCCAATATTTGAGATCTTTTTAAAGTATTACCATTTAAGCTGCCAATCCCTTCCAGCATTCAGCCGCAAGCTTCGATATTTGTTATTATTGTTAAGGGATACACCTTACAGTTAAAAGGATATATATTACAGTTCATCTTTATCTCACGTTGTATTTATCTTCCCCTGTTTTATACTTATATATCTGCATATATATACATCTTTCTGTATTATGAAGCTATTAAGATGAAATACAACTCATTATTCTCAGCACTTTACATGGTATCAGAGCTAACCTAGACCTCTCCATGTCCTCAGCCTCTTCCAAAAACTCATCTCCTGCAGTTCCTTCTTCTCCTATAACTTCATCCCCTGTTGCGTCCTCAACCTCCATTGCAAGTATGGCCACTCACCCAACCATACAAAGCTCTCAAACATTTTCCACAAATCATGCCTTTACTATCAAACCGAATCACACAAATTACATTACCTGGAAAACCCAATTTCTACCTATCCTTCACTGTCATCACCTTATGGGTCACGTTGATGGCTCTATCCAAAAACTGCCCACCACAATTCCCTCTCTTACCGACCCCACCTCCTTTATTCCTAACCCAGATTATGAATGCTGGTTTAAAAAGATCAAACCCTGTTAACTTGGCTTTTTGCCTCTCTCACTAAAGAGGTTTTCTCTTATGTTGTAGGTGTAGACACAACTTATGATGCATGGCAAGCATTAGCTCATGCTTTTGGGTTTGTCTCTCAAGATCGCCAGTTGCAGATTCATATTGAATTGCAAGAACTCAAAAAGACGGATACTGGAGTTGCTGTCTATTACAACGCACCAAAGCTCTTGCTGATGAGCTTGCATTTGCAGGTGCACCATTATCAATTTCTCAATTCAATGCCATAATATTCCGCAACCTTGGGACTGAATATCACTCAATTATTACCACCCTTGCTTTTCAATCTCCACTTGCATCTTTCGATCAACTATATGGTCACTTGGTAGTTCATGAGGTCTTGTTGAAAAGCTTCTAATACTCTTACTGCTCTCATTGCATAAGAACCATCCTCACCAGCTGCTACTGCCACTGTTAACACAAAAGGCAACAAATCTTCCTCTCAATGTCGCCAACGTGGGCCTTGCCAAATTTGCAACCTCAGAAATCACACAGCTGATCGCTACAGACGCCAATATGAGCCTCAAATACCAGGAACTTTTAATCACACTTTTGGAGCCTTTAATTCTGGTGGTTCCCTTGGGAGACAAGCCAACATAGCCTGGTCCCAGAATTCCACTCCTGCCTATTCAGCTCCGACATATTACTCCCTACCACCATTGGCGCCAATCCCTTCCAGACCGTGGTATCCAGACACAGGAGCCACTCATCATATGACTGCGGATCTCACTCAGTTGCACTCTCTGACTCCCTATCAAGGTTAGGACACCATCAGAGTCGGTAATGGTCAAGGTATGCCCATCACCCACACTGGTAATTTCTTTTACTCTTGTTTTCACCTAAATGATGTTCTTCTTAATCCCTAAAATTGCCCAACAACCGATGCTTTTTTGAATTTTATCCTTCTTAAGGATCAGGTGATGAAGGACATCCTTTTGAGAGGCTTTAGTGATGGAGGTCTGTACGTGCTACCACCCAAGTTGAAGTAGACATTCCTTGGGGAGTCGGTCTCTTTTGATACTTCGCATGCTCGATTTGGACATTGCAATAATCATATTATGTCTCATATTCTACATTCAAATGATTTTAAGTTTTCTTCTTTTTCTAATAACAAGTGCTCTTCATATGCTTTAGGAAAATTAACTAGAACTAGTTTGCCTCTTATTGTTCGGAGTAGCACTACTCCCTTTGAGGTTATTCACTCTGATGTATGGGATCCTGCCCCGGTTGATTCCTTCTTAAATCAAAAATACTTTGTCCTATTTGTTGATGAATTTACGCAATTTACTTGGGTTTATTGCATAAAATTCAAAAGTGATGTACTTAAAACCTTCGTTGAATTTCAGGCTATGGTACAACGTCAATTTCATTGCACCATCAAAAGATTTCAATCATATTTTGGTGGAGAGTTCCAAAAATTATCTGACCATTTTAAGAAATCTGGCATTATCCATTACTTTCCTTGTCCATATACTCATGAGCAAAATGATATCTCAAAAAGAAAAATCCGACAAATCATTGATACTTCACTCACTTTGCTTGCTCACTTTAGAGTTCCTTTAAGGTTTTGGAACTATGTTGTCGACACAAGTATCAATTTAATAAATTGTTTGCCTTCCCCTTCTCTTAACAATATCTCTCCATATTTTCGATTATTTAACAAAAACCCAGATTTGGCCAACCTTAAAATTTTTAGCTGCACCATCTATCTGAAGGAATATGACATGGTATGATAATCATGATAGCACAGCGGAAAAACAAAAATTTTTCATACATACCATACATATCCAAAACTAGGAACGAAAACATGCAATTTTAGGTTGTAGAACTTACAAGTTAAGATGCCTTTTAAATATTGATTTCGGTGATGGCTAGCAACTAAGATGACTTTGTCCGCCTTAGATCTCGATCACCAATGCTAAGGAATAGCCTTTTACGCCACTCCCTCTATTCTCACACACACAATTGCACCGTCGGCTTAAAACCGAGATTGCTAGCTCTCTTTTAAGTATTGTGTAATGGCTATAGTTTGAAGCTACAAAATTTGATTTTGTACTTCTTTAGATTGCTATTTCTATCCAATAACACAAGAGAATGAGGAACAATCCTTTCTCCTTGTGAAAAATTGGCTAAAAGAAAACTTGAGAGAGAGAGGAAGAGTTCACGCAAAACCTAGAATGAAAGCCTAGGGTTTCATGTTTTTCCCACTATAATTATATATCTTCTCTTTCCTTTAAGTGATGGATCTCAAATATACTATCTTAAGATAATTAATATGAGCTAAAGATAATTAATATTTGCATTTATCACTTAATTAAAATAAGTAATATTTATTGATAAAAACTCTTTCAATTTATCCAAGATAAAATCAAAAGTCATTTAATCAAATTATATCACTTAATTTAGGATAAAAGATAAGACATTTAAATCTAATAAATCACTTAAATAAAAACTTTACATGTGCCGAAATTCCTTGTGATTTCTCTTAGGAATTTCGGCCACATTAAATTATATTTAGATGATTTAATTAGATAAATATGTCTTTAGGCTTTAATACTCAATTAATTAAATTAATACATGACATTTAATTAATTGAAATTAAACCTTATGGGCTGAATTTCTCTCTCTCATGGACCAAAGCCCAATAGCAATTTTATAACCCATTACATACATTAATTTGACTTTAATTAAAAGCCCAAATTAATGCCCAATACTTAATTTAAGTATTTTAAGCCCAATGCTTTGTGTGCGATCCTATAGGTCTATTTAATGTTGGCAATGAATTAATAAATTAATTCAAAGGCTATATATATTCTCTAGCAAGATATTATAGCAATCCAAATTAAATGAAAATGTATATGACATTTGGTGACCTAATGCAATTTTGCATAGTCCCTTACCCTTAAATATCAGAATTAATATAAGGCATGAAACTAATCATCCTTATATATATTAATTCCTTTCTTGATATTCCAGTGACACTGAACTCTCAGATAAATAATGATTACTCATTATTCCATCTTGGTATGGCCATACACTTCTCAGTTCACTGATCAAGTGGCCGGTGATATTTTCTCTCTTATCGAGAGGGGTAATCCCTTCACTTCTCTCATGCTCTCTAACATGAATCAATGTATACCCAATCATACCCGTACTTGTCACTCTGTTACGAGCACGTTAGGTGTATGTCAAAGTACACAGTAATTCATAAAGAGTTTCATAGAGATTTCAGGTCTAAGAACTCCGATACAAAACTTGCATATGAGAAACACTTATGACTTGTACCATGTAGTGTTCTCATGAGCGGATCGAATCCAGATACCATGTTCTTTAACATGTATCTATGATCTCTGATTGACACTCTTGTCCTAATGATCCGTAAGACAGAACTCATAATATCAGAGAGAGCATACTAGTCTTAATTCATTTGTTATTCCCATAACAATGACTGACTAGGGATATTTAGAATGAAGTCCCATTTGTTTCAAGGTCTTATAATCCATGTGCCTCACACATGATAACTTAAACCGAAACGACATTCTTGGATAGTTTTATCAATTGACATGCACGGGAATACAAAAGATAAAACAAATGCCTCATTTTATTAACTAAGTGTTTTATTACAATGTATTGGGGCTAGGGCTTACACTAACAATCTCCCACTAGCACTAGTCCCAATTGGGCATAGCCCTAAGACCGAACGCTCTCAAATGAGCTTCGTGCAGATTTGGACGTAACTGTTTCGTCAAAGGATCTGCTATATTGTCTTCACTTGCTATCTTGCTAACCTTGACGTCCCCATGATCAATGATTTCTCTGATCAGGTGGTACCTCTTGAGTATATGTTTGGATTTCTGGTGTGACCGGGGCTCCTTGGCCTGTGCTATGGCCCCGTTATTGTCACAGAAAATTTCTAATGGATCTAGGATGCTTGGGACCACTCCTAATCCATTAATGAAATTTTTAATCCAAACAGCCTCTTTTGCAGCCTCACTTGCTGTAATATACTCAGATTCTGTAGTTGAGTCCGCAACGGTCTCTTGCTTTGAGCTTCTCCAGCTGACAGCACCACCGTTTAAAACAAAAATAAACCCAGATTGTGATCTAGAATCCTGAGTGCTGGTCTGAAAAGCAGCATCGACATAACCTTGTATGACGAGCTCTTCTTGACCACCATACACCAAGAAGTGATCCTTAGTCCTTCGCAGGTACTTAAGGATCCCTTTTACAGCAGACCAGTGCTTCTCACCAGGGTCTTGCTGAAACCTACTGGTTATACTCAGTGCATGAGCAACATCCAATCTAGTACACAACATAGCGTACATGATAGATCCAATAGCAGATGCATATGGGATTCTACTCATGTTGTCCCTTTCCTCTTTGGTTTTAGGGCAATGTTCTTTAGTCAAAGGAACTCTCAAAGCCAAAGGTATGTACCATTTCTTTGAGTCTCCCATACTAAAATACTTTAGTACTTTGTCTATGTACTTTTCTTGACTTAGTCCCAAAAGCCGATTCGATCTATCTCTATAGATTCAAATACCAAGTATTGTCTCGGCTTCACCTAAGTCTTTCATTGAGAAACATTTTCCCAACCATTGTTTAACCTTTTGCAATGTTGGAATGTCATTCCCAATGAGAAGGATGTCGTCCACATATAGGACCAGAAATACTACTATGCTTCCACTAACCTTCTTGTACACACAAGGCTCATCTTCGTTCTTGATGAAGTCAAATTCTTTGACTGCCTCATCAAAACGAAGATTTCAACTTCGGGATGCTTGCTTTAATCCATAAATGGATTTTTGAAGCTTGCATACCTTCTTAGGATGCTTGGGATTGACAAAACCTTCAGGCTGTGTCATATACACATCCTCAAGTAAATTTCCGTTAAGGAAAGTAGTTTTGACATCCATTTGCCATATCTCGTAATCATGATATGCAGCTATGGCAAGCAAGATCCTAATGGACTTGAGCATGACTACAGGCGAAAAAGTCTTGTCATAGTCTATACCATGAGTTTATCGAAAACCTTTTGCTACTAGTCTACCTTTGTAGGTCTTATCAGCTTTTAGTTTGAATAACCACTTGCATTCAATTACCTTAGCACCTTCTGGTGGATCAACCAAGGTCCAAACCTGGTTATCGTACATTGATTGCATCTCGGATTTCATGGCTTCAAGCCAATTTTCCGAGTCTGGGCTTTCAATAGCTTCTTGGTAGGTAGTAGGATCCTCACGATCTACTAACTCAATAGTGTCACTATCAGTGATTATAAATCCATATCTCTCAATCTCCTGACGTACCCTATCAGACCTTTTAGGTACTTGTGTAATGGGTTCTTGTTTCACAACTGGTTGTGAACTTGATCCCATTTCCAAACCATCCTCTATAGGAGTTTGTGGTGTTTGAATTTCTCCAAGTTCTACTTTACTCCCACTGTCTTTCTTGAGAAGGAACTCCTTTTCTAAGAAAACAGCCTTGCGAGCAACAAATACTTTATTCTCGGCTTGTGAGTAAAAGTAGTATCCCTTTGTTTCTTTAGGATAACCCACAAACAAGCAGACAATGGATTTGGACTCTAGTTTGTCAGATGTTAATTTCTTAACATGTGCTTCACAACCCCAAATCCTGAGAAAAGACATATTGGGTTCTTTTCCAATCCATACCTCGTACGGTGTCTTTTCAACTGCTTTAGTTGGAGTACGGTTCAATAGAAACGCAGCAGTTTCTAATGCATAATCCCAAAAAGAGATAGGAAGATTAGCTTGACTCATCATAGATCGAACCATGTCCAACAGAGTTCGATTTCTCCTTTCGGACACACCATTCCATTGAGGTGTTCCAGGAGGAGTGAGCTGTGAAATAATATCACACTCCTTTAGATGACTGTCAAACTCTTGGCTTAAGTATTCGCCACCTCGATCTGATCGAATGGCTTTTATACTTTTGCCAAGTTGGTTTTCTACTTCGTTCTTAAACTCTTTGAATTTCTCAAAAGTTTCAGACTTGTACTTCATTAAATAGACATAGCCATATCTACTGAAGTCATATGTGAATGTCACGAAGTAGCTAAAACCACCTCTAGCATGTGTACTTAAAGGTCCATATACATCGGTATGTATTAGTTCCAATAAGCCATTAGTCCTTTCACCTTTTTTATTAAAAGGACTCTTTGTCATTTTTCCATGCAAACATGGCTCGCATGTGTCATAAGACTCTAAGTCGAATGACCCAAGCACTCCAGTTTTGTGGAGTCTTGAAATGCGTTTTTCGTTTGCATGTCCTAAACGACAATGCCAAAAGTAAGTAGGGTTCAATTCATTTGATTTAACCCTCTTTGTATTAATGTTGTATATTGACTCTTTGTTTTGTAAATCAAGGATATAAAGGCCATTTTGCAACATGACATTGCCATAAGAAATGCCTTGGCGACGAATATGAGCATTGCCATTTTTAATAACAAAATCAAATTCATCATTATCCAAACATGAAACTGAAATAATATTTCTGCTCATAGCAGGCACATAATAACAATTATTCAAAACAATACAAAGTCTGGAAGGTAAAGTGAGGTGATAGTCGCCTATCTCTATGGCAGCAACTCGTGCTCCATTCCCCACACGGAGGTCCACTTCATTCTTTCCAAGTAACCGCCTATTTCTTAGCCCCTGCACATTTGAACAAATGTGAGAACCACAACCGGTATCCGATACCCAAGTAGTAGAAATAGAAAGGTTAATTTCAACAACAAAAATACCAGAACTGGATGCCTTGGCTCCATTCTTCTTTTGTTCTTCCTTGAAGAGAGCGCAATTCTTCCTCCAATGCCCTATCTTGTTGCAATGGAAGCATGTGCTCTCACTCTCCTTGAGTTTTGGTGCCTTGGGCTTGGATTGGGCCTGAGGTGCACTCCCAACTGCCTTGGGTTTTCCCTTTACCTTTCCCTTAGCAGGTCCCTTCTTAATTCCCTTTTGAACCATTAGCACGGAATTGGTCTTTCGAATGTTCTCTTCAGCATTCTTAAGCATCCCATGAAGCTCAGTGACTGACTTGTTCATTGCATGCATGTTATAATTCATCACAAATGAATCATAAGCAGCAGCCAATGATCCTAAGATCAAGTCAGTGGCCAATTCCTTTGGCATTTGTACCTCAAGCTTCTCAAGAGTATCAAGATACCCTTTCATCTTAAGTACATGGGTACTGATAGGAGTACCCTCAGCCATCTTGCAAGAAATTAAAGCCTTTGTTGTCACGAACCTCTCGTGACGAGCTTGCTCTTGGAACATCTCCTTGAGGTGCACCATGATCGCATAAGCCTCTTGGTCCATAAATTGCTTTTGCAAGTCAGGCACCATTATGGCCAGCATCAGACAGGTCACATCATTGGAGTCGCTCTTCTTGGTCTCAAAAGTTTTCTTTTAAACCGCAGAGGCGTTCCTTCCTGGTTCTTCAGGCAAGGGTGCATCCAAAACATACGACTTTTTCTCTTGCTTAAGAACTATTCTTAAGTTTCGAGACCAGTCTATGAAATTGGTGCCATTCAATTTGTCCTTTTCAAGGACCGATCGCAATGAGAAATTGTTGTTTGAAGATGCCATTTTCAATCTACAATAAAATTTAGCAAGATTAAATGAGGTCTTAATGATCCCACAAACCGAATTAATATCCCCTTAAATAATTCGCGTTAGTGATTTAATGTGGGCCAAGATCCACTTTTAACAACAACTTATTAGTCAAGCTGAGCCTGTACACCTAATAAGTTAAGTTACTTAGGTAGAAAAACTCCAATCATGTCTCGTACATGACTCTTGGATCAAATGGGCTAACATCTTTAAGATGTTATAGCACAACCCATTTATTAGTTGCCTAGGTCCGGGCATCCCTTTCCATGTTAAGTCCAACCTACATTCACAACCCATGCCTCACAAAGATAATCAGGCGCATCTAGGACTCCTAGTCTATGTGACCGATGATCGATGCCTTGACATGCTTCGAATTAGGAAGGCAACTTTATGACTTACTATTTTTAGGGATTCATTTTATTACGGCTTACATGGCATACGCTTTGTCATCCATACATAGCATGCATATATATATAATTGCATAAAGTAAAGCGTAACAAACATGGGCCCAAAAACCTACAACTAAGATTCTATACTATTACATAAGAATCTTCGAGTTGGGCTTCTCCACTCCGGTGGGCTTCGTCTTGATTTACAAAGTCTTTAAATAAATTCTATTCTAAGAAATAAATGAAACTTTTACAATGAAATATAATGGCACGCAGGCCATATTTAATTACAAAAAATCCAGGGCCCATGAATGCACCATGCATATCCATTCATCACACCAAACAAGCAAATAAATATACATAACATTCATGGATCAAACAAAGTCCAATTTTTAATTAATTTAGCCAAGCCCATTAATGAAAATTGTGTACTTGAACCTTTAAGAGATGATCCCGTGATGGGCCTGGGCCGAAGCCCAATGGACTAAATCCTCTTATTGAATAAGTTCTCTTAAAAGCCCAAAACACAAACTAGTTAGATTTGTGTTATAAATCAACTCTAGTATAATTTCCAATTTTGCCATTTTTAATTTTATGTCATACAGCCCATAAACATTAAAAATGCATATAATATGTGCTAACATGAATTAAAATATAAAATCATGAAGAACACATATATGGTACACGGCATTCATGCAAAAAAAACAAACAAACAACAAAAACTAGTTGTTTAATGCTTATGTAATGCCATGAAATGCACAAACATTTAAATCAATTTTATGAGTCATTTAATAATCTAAATAAATCCATAAATATTGATTTAATATTCTGTACCATTTTAATCTAAATGTGTTTTTACCATTTTAATCAAAACAAAACAAACAATCTTGATTAAACATGTAACAAATACAAACTAGTCATAGTTTTAAGTGATTTTAAAATTAATCAATTAAATTTTTATGGACCAGAATTAAAACCAAATTTAAAATATTTCCAGACCTGATATTTAATCTTTAAAAATCACTTACAAACATGCCAAAATCAATTTTACATTTAATTTTGAAAACTAGTTGTTAAACTAGCAATTTACATGCCAACTAGCACCTAGTTCCATAATTAACATGTACCATCAGGTATAAATAATTAAATCCGACCATTACCAGCCCTAATAACATCTTAGGACAGTATATTAACATGTCATATTAATTATAATACCTATCTAATCAATTAAAATCGTTTTTACACCAAAACAATGTAAAAAACTCAAAACAGAAAATTTCAGATTTGCATGTTTTCAAAATAACGATTTTTAATTAATTTTTTCATGCATCTAAAGCACTAAAATAAGCATGTCTAGGCTCTGATACCACTGAAGGAATATGACATGGTATGATAATCATGATAGCACAGCGAAAAAACAAAAATTTTTCATACATACCATACATATCCAAAACTAGGAACGAAAACATGTAATTTTAGGTTGTAGAACTTACAAGTTAAGATGCCTTTTAGATATTGATTTCGGTGATGGCCAGCAACTAAGATGACTTTGTCCGCCTTAGATCTCGATCAACAATGCCAAGGAATAGCCTTTTACGCCACTCCCTCTATTCTCACACACACAATTGCACCGTCGGCTTAAAACCGAGATTGCTAGCTCTCTTTTAAGTATTGTGTAATGGCTATAGTTTGAAGCTACAAAATTTGATTTTGTACTTCTTTAGATTGCTATTTCTATCCAATAACACAAGAGAATGAGGAACAATCCTTTCTCCTTGTGAAAAATTGGCTAAAAGAAAACTTGAGAAAGAGAGGAAGAGTTCACGCAAAACCTAGAATGAAAGCCTAGGGTTTCACGTTTTTCCAACTATAATTATATATCTTCTCTTTCCTTTAAGTGATGGATCTCAAATATACTATCTTAAGATAATTAATATTAGCTAAAGATAATTAATATTTGCATTTATCACTTAATTAAAATAAGTAATATTTATTGATAAAAACTCTTTCAATTTATCCAAGATAAAATCAAAAGTCATTTAATCAAATTATATCACTTAATTTAGGATAAAAGATAAGACATTTAAATCTAATAAATCACTTAAATAAAAACTTTACATGTGCCGAAATTCCTTGTGATTTCTCTTAGGAATTTCGGCCACATCAAATTATATTTAGATGATTTAATTAGATAAATATGTCTTTAGGCTTTAATACTCAATTAATTAAATTAATACATGATATTTAATTAATTAAAATTAAACCTTGTGGGCTGAATTTCTCTCTCTCATGGACCAAAGCCCAATAGCAATTTTATAACCCATTACATACATTAATTTGACTTTAATTAAAAGCCCAAATTAATGCCCAATACTTAATTTAAGTATTTTAAGCCCAATGCTTTGTGTGCGATCCTATAGGTCCATTTAATGTTGGCAATGAATTAATAAATTAATTCAAAGGCTATATATATTCTCTAGCAAGATATTATAGCAATCCAAATTAAATGAAAATGCATATGGCATTTGGTGACCTAATGCAATTTTGCATAGTCTCTTACCCTTAAATATCAGAATTAATATAAGGTATGGAACTAGTCATTCTTATATATATTAATTCATTTCTTGATATTCCAGTGACACTGAACTCTCAGATAAATAATGATTACTCATTATTCCATCTCGGTATGGCCATACACTTCTCAGTTCACTGATCAAGTGGCCGATGATATTTTCTCTCTTATCGAGAGGGGTAATCCCTTCACTTCTCTCATGCTCTCTAACATGAATCAATGTATACCCAATCATACCCGTACTTGTCACTCTGTTACGAGCACGTTAGGTGTATGTCAAAGTACACAGTAATTCATAAAGAGTTTCATAGAGATTTCAGGTCTAAGAACTCCGATATAAAACTTGCATATGAGAAACACTTATGACTTGTACCATGTAGTGTTCTCATGAGCGGATCGAATCCAGATACCATGTTCTTTAACATGTATCTATGATCTCTGATTGACACTCTTGTCCTAATGATCCGTAAGACAGAACTCATAATATCAGAGAGAGCATACTAGTCTTAATTCATTTGTTATTCCCATAACAATGACTGACTAGGGATATTTAGAATGAAGTCCCATTTGTTTCAAGGTCTTACAATCCATGTGCCTCACACATGATAACTTAAACCGAAACGACATTCTTGGATAGTTTTATCAATTGACATGCACGGAAATACAAAAGATAAAACAAATGCCTCATTTTATTAACTAAGTGTTTTATTACAATGTATTGGGGTTAGGGCTTACACTAACACTATCTCCTTCTTCGGCCCTACAACAAACACAAATTTGATTTTCGTAGTACCTTATGTGTCTATTTAGGACATTCGAAATTTCATTCAGGTTTCATATGTTTTGATCCATTAAAAGAGAGGATTTATATCGCAAAACACATAAAATTTGATGAGTCCAGGTTCCTCTTTGCTGCTATAACTTCACGAGACCCACAACCTAAGTCTGCCTTTGCTTCTTCTTGGATGACGTGGCAGGTTCCACTTCTAGTTCCACCTGGCCTCCCATCAGGTATGAACTCTTCTCCTTCTGCTCTTGTTCAGTCCTTCACTCCTACCCATTCTTCTCCTTCTCTATCTGTCCCTACTCACAGCTCACCTTCCATTACCTCCTCAAACTAGCCGACTATGTCCTCACCCACTCCCTCATTGTCTTCCACACCATTGCTAGACACCCATATGCTTAAGACACATCCTATGAAACTACGACCTCCTGAACTACGCAAACCACCTCAGTACCTTGCCTTTACTCACTCTATATCTTTTACTGACTACCTTCAAACTGAACCTTTTTCTTACACCCTAGCCAAGAATTTCCAATGTGGTGTGATGTTATGGCCAAAGAAATTCAAGCACTACTAGATACCAACACCTAGCTCTTGGTGCCTAGACCTTTAACTTCCAATGTCATTGGGTGTAAATGGTTGTTCAAAATTAAACGTAAGATAGATGGTTCAATAGACAGGTATAAAGCTCATCTTGTAGCGAAGGGATACAATCAGAAGTTGAAAGTTGACTACAAAGAAACATTTTGCCCTGTGATAAAGGCCACTACTATCCGCACTATTCTTGCACTTGCTGCATCTCACAAATGGCTTATACATCAGCTGGATGTTACCAATGCATTCCTTCATGGCCATCTAACCGAAACTGTTTACATGCAACAACCACCAGGACTTGTTGATTCATATAAGCCTGACCATGTTTGTCTTCTTCGCAAATTTTTGTATGGGCTCAAGCAAGCTCCCAGGAAATGGTTTACTCGGTTATGCGGGTTCTTGCTCGCAAAGGGATTTCAAAAAGTGGATTGTATGTATGTGTTATATGATGGAAAATATGAATATGTCATATGGATGGATTTAAATTGTTGTGCCTCAGAGAGGCTGTGATATTGTCTACTTTTTAGGGGGATAATTAAGATTATAGCCATTATATTGCCAAATTTTTGTAAAATGCATAATATAAACAAGACAGTTATAGGTCAACGATTAATAGAAGTTAAGTATGAAAGGAGTTTTTATGTTAAAATGGAAAAGTTGTTATTAGATATAAAAAAGTTTTTGATCAATTGCTTAAATCAATAAGACTTTTATAGTAAGAGTGTTACATTTTGTGGTATCAGAGCATTGGTTTAGGCGATTTTAAGATCGGAGTGGGAATAAGTATGATTTATTTGCCTATATATACATGTCAATTGTAAGTAATAAAGTGTTATGAAAATCTAATGTGTACTTATTCCTTTCTGTTTTATAATGCAAAGATATCTTTCGATCGAGATAGACAGGTGGGGGATGGTGAAAGTGAAACATCTATAGGTACTGGACAGCAGGAGGCCCTACAGTAGCAGGCTTTCTCTCCAGCAGTGCCACCTTCTCCCCCACAGCCGGACTTCCTTAATCTTATGGCTGAGTATATCTAGCAATGACTACAAGCAGGTCAGGCTCAGTCATCCCATATAGTTGTTTAGGTTCAGCCAGCTCCACCTAGAAGGAAGCTTATTTTGGAACAGTTAAAGAGGCTGGGAGTTAAAGATTTTTCTGGAAAGGATCCTTTGACACCATCACAGGCTGAAGATTGGTTATTCAAAATAAAAAGGCTTTTTGAAATCACAAATAGTTAAGCAGAAGAAAAGCTAGAGGGCATAGTTGCTTTGTTGCAAGGACCAACTTTTGTTTGGTAGGACTCTATTAGGAGGAACACTCCAGTGGATTAGTTGACTTGAAATTTCTTTGTGTCTCAGTTTGAACTTAAATATATTGGGTCTGAGTATAAATTGGCTATGCATGATGCCTTTTGGAGGCTTAGACAGGATAATAAATCTGTGGCAGAGTATGAGCGCAAGTTTGAGCGCCTTAGTGCCTATCTTGATGAGAGCCAGTCTACATATATAAAGTTGCGACAAAAGTTTGAGAGAGAACTGCATACTGAGCTTAGACAGATTATCGAAACCCAGCAGTATCCTACCCTGAGAGTAATGGTAGAGGCAGCCATTAAATTAGAGGCTATTTAGGCCGTGCATGCTGAGAATCAGTCTCGATTCCAGCAAAAGAGAAAGCAGGGACAGTCTAGTAGAAAGGGAGATCAGGATAAGAAGTCAAAGGAATCTTTTACACCTCAGAGTCGTCCTCCATTTCCAGCAAGGCGAGTTTGAGGTAGTGCTACTGATGGCAGAGCTCCAGCTACTTCAGCAGCCAGTACCCCTCAGGATAAAGATAGTGGGATAGTTGTAGCTTGTGATTATTGTGGTAAATTTCATTTAGCGAGTGCAGATTTAAGATTGGAGCATGCTTCAGATATGGGTCTAGAGATCATCAGATTAAAAATTATCCAGCATCATAGACTGCTTTAGTTGCATCTCCAGCACTTGGCACTGGGTCTTTTACATCTAGAGGACTTGGTAGGGGAGCTTCCCCTATCATATCAACTTCTAGACCAGTTGGACAGTCATCTCAGAGTTAGAGGCGATCTGCAGGCCAGGCATATGCTATTAGAGCCAGAGAGGAGGATGATGCTCCAGATGTGATAGTAGGTACATTTCTCCTATTATCTGATTCAGTTCATGCATTGATTGATCCTTGTTCGACCCATTCCTATATTAATACTGCATTAGCTCAGGATAAAGGGATGAAAGAGGCATGCTTGGACCAGGATATCTTGGTGAGTAATCCTCTGGGGTATAGTGTGGTGGTAAATAAGGTGTACAGACAATGTCTTATTAGTGCCTAGGGACATGTATTCCTAGTAAATTTTATTGAGCTACCTTTTTACGAGTTCGATGTGATACTGGGGATGGATTGGTTATCCACCCATCAAGTGACTATTGATTGTAAAAGAAAAAGAGTCACTTTAAAGCTTGAAGATAACCGAAAAATTATAGTGGTGGGTGTGAGACCTGATTTTTTATCTGATGTGCTATTTGCTACTACAGCTAAAAGATTGATCAGAAAAGGGTGTGTAGCCTACATGTGTTATGCAGTGGAGGCAAAGAAAGATAGCCTAAAGGTGTCAGAAATGCCTACTGTCAGAGAATTTCTAGATGTGTTCCCTAATGAATTACCAGGTTCACCATCTGACAGGGAGGTAGAATTTTCCATTGATGTTGCATCAGGCACTGCACCCATTTTCATTGCTCCTTATAGAATGGCACCAGTAGAGTTAAAAGAATTGAAGATTCAGCTACAGGAACTGCTTGATAAGGGATTCATCAGACCCAGTGTTTCTCCCTGGGGAGCACCAGTTCTGTTTGTAAAAAAGAAGGATGGGACACTCAGGCTATGTATCGATTACAGACAGCTGAATAAAATGACCATAAAGAACAAATATTCCCTTCCTCGCATTGAAGATTTGTTCGATCTGCTGAAAGGAGTAGGTGTATTTTCAAAGATTGATTTGAGATCAGACTATTATCAGATGGGAGTAAAAGCTACAGATGTGCCTAAAACTGCTTTTTGTACTAGGTATGGCCATTATGAGTTTTTGGTCATGCCATTTGGGCTTACAAATGCACCGGCCGCCTTTATAGATCTGATGAACAAAGTTTTTCATCCTTATTTGGATCAGTTCGTGGTGGTTTTCATCGATGACATTCTGATATATTCTAAAACACCAGAGGAACATGATAAGCATCTATAAATTATTTTGCAGACTCTGAGAGAAAAGCAACTGTATGCCAAATTCAGTAAATGTGACTTTTGGCTGAATGAAATATCTTTCTCAGGTTATATGATTTTTGCAGAAGGCATTAAGGTGGATCATTCAAAGATTAAAGCAATTCTTCAATGAAAGCCACCTAAGAATGTGACAGAAGTAAGGAGTTTTTTGGGTTTAGCGGGGTATTACAGGAGGTTTATAAAAGGTTTTTTCACTATTGCAGTTTCACTGACTCGACTGTTACAGAAGAATACCAAATTTGTGTGGACTGATAGATGTTAAGAATATTTTGAGAAACTTAAAAGTATGCTGACAGAAGCTCTTATCCTCACTCAACCCGAGCCGGATAAGGATTTTGTTATCTACAGTGATGCCTCCAGAAATGGACTAGGCTGCATCCAAATTTGTGTGGAATGACAGATGTCAAGAATGTTTTGAGAAACTTAAAACTACGCTGACATAAGCTCTTATCCTCACTTAACTCGAGTCGGACAAGGATTTTGTTATCTATAGTGATGCCTCCAGAAATGGACTAGGCTGCGTTTTGATGCAGAAAGGCAAGGTGATTGCTTATGCCTTTCGACAGCTCAAGACTCATGAGAAGAATTATCCTACTCATGATTTGGAGCTAGCAGCTATTGTTTTTGCACTTAAGATTTAGAGGCACTATCTGTATGGAGAGAGATGTTATATTTATTCTAATCACAAGAGTCTGAAATATTTGCTTAATCAGAGAGAGCTTAATCTCAGACAGAGGGACAGGTTGGAGTTGATTAAAGACTATGATTGCTTCATCGACTATCATCCAGGGAAAGCTAATGTAATAGCTTATGCACTTAGTATAAAATTTATGACAGCTCTTCGGGCTTTGAATATTAGTTTAAGTCTGGTATCAGATAGAGCTTTACTGGTTGAAATGCAGTTAAAACCAGACTTTGTATATCAAGTGAAAATGGCTCAGAAGGAGGATGATCGACTAAAAACTATCATGAATAAGTTAAAAGATGGCAATGAAGGAGACTACTCTTTGAATGAAGATGGAAGCCTTTGCTACAAGAAAAAACTTTGTGTTCCAGATCAGGAAGAATTAAAGAAGAACATCCTTACAGAGGCATACCATAGTAGTTATGCTATGCATCCTGGAAGTAACAAGATGTACCAGGATTTGAAATCTTATTATCGGTGGCCAGGAATGAAGCGGGATGTGGCAGAATTTCTGAGTAAATGTCTGATATGTCAACAAGTGAAGGCTTAGCACCAGGTTTCTTTAAGATTACTTCATCCTATCTTGATACCAGAGTGGAAATGGGACATTGTCACTATGAATTTTGTCACAGGATTACTTGTTACTCAGAATAAGCATGATGCTATTTGGATGATTATTGACAGACTCACCAAATTTGCTCATTTCTTGCCAGTCCGGATGGATTATCCTTTGACCAGATTGACAGAAATTTACATTAATGAGATAGTGAGACTTTATGGTGTACCATCATCCATCATTTCAGATTGGGATCCTAGGTTTACTTTTCATTTCTAGAAGAGTCTACAAGAAGCTCTGGGTACAAGGCTCCATTTCAGCACAGCATTTCACCCCCAGACAGATGGTCGGTCAGAGTGGGTGATTCAGATTCTGGAAGATATGCTTCTATGCTATGTATTAGAGTTTCGTAGCTGTTGGAAAAAGTATTTGTCTCTTACGAAATTTTCCTATAACAATAGATATCAATCCAGTATTAAGATGGCTATTTTTGAGGCTTTATAGGGAAGAAAATGCAGGACTCCTCTATGTTGGACTGAATTAAATGAAAAGAAATTGATAGGGTCTGACATAATTCATGATTCAGAAAAAAAATACGAATTATCAAAGACAGATTGAAAAAAGCCATGGATAGACAGAAATCATATGCGAATTTGAAGAGAAAAGATATAGAGTTTTAGATCGGAGATAGAGTTTTCCTGAAAGTACCTCTATGGAAGAAAATTTTGAGATTTGGCAAGAAAGAAAAGTTAAGTCCGAGGTTTATTGGTCCCTATGAGATACTTTAACGAATAGGTCCAGTAGCTTATCGATTGAAGCTATCTTCAGAGTTAGAGAAGATCCATGATGTGTTCCATGTATCGATGCTGAGAAGGTACAGTTCTGACCCTAGCCATGTAATCACACCAGCAGAAATTCAAGTGCAAACTGATATGACTTATGAAGAAAGGCCGGTAAGAATCCTAGCTAGGGAGATTAAACAGCTGAGGAATAAATATTTTCCATTAATGAAGGTCTTATGGCACTATCACAATGTGAAAGAAGCTACTTGGAACCAGAAGTGACCATGAGACAGCAATATACTCTACTTTTTGAATCAGGTAAATTTCGAGGACAAAATTTATTTTTAGTAGGGAAGAATTGCAATGACCTCAACGTTGGGCAGGTACTGATGGTTTAGAGCATAAGTACACAAAGGACATTGGATATTGAAGAAATATAATGATTATTTTTGTGGCATGTATATATATCTATTTTGCTTTGTAATATGAGAACAAAGTTGTAATGATAATAGTATTGTATTGTATATAGAAGTTTGTGGATGAGAATTTCAAGAAGTCGATTGTATGTATGTGTTATATGATGGAGAATATGAATATGTTATGTGAATGGATTTAAATTGTTGTGTCTCAGAAAGGCTGTGATATTGTCTGCTTTTCAAGGAGATAATTAAGATTATAACCGTTATATTGCCAAATTTTTGTAAAATGCATAGTATAAACTGGACAATTATAGGTCTGCGATTAATAGAAGTTAAGTATGAAAGGAGTTGTTATGTTAAAATGGAAAAGCTGTTATTGGATATAAAAAAAAATTCTGATCAATTGCTTAAACTGATAAGACTGTTATAGCAAAGGTGTTATATAAAGTTACTAACGCTTGCTCGATCTATGTTCTTTGTTATGTTGATGACATTCTAGTTACAGGAACTTCGTTGCATGAAATCCAACATACAATATCTCTAATGGAGGTAGAATTTTCCATTAAAGATCTGGGTCGTGTGGCATACTTTCTAGGAGTTGAAATTGACCATACATCACATGGCCTCCTGCTTCATCAGTCTAAATACATCCATGACTTGCTGGAGCGAACAAACCTCCTTTAAGCAAAGCCGTGCATTACACCTATGGCTACAACTCCCAACCTGTCCAAAGCAATAGGGAACCACTTCCTAATGGCATGGAATACAGGAAAATTGTAGGGGCACTCCGGTACTTAACTTTGACAAGATTGGACATTGCTTTTTCAGTCAATAAACTCTACCAATTTATGCATCAACCAACTAAGGTACACTGGAAAGCAGTTAAGAGACTCCTTCGATATCTACAGGGTACAAGTAGACATGGTCTCTTCCTATCTTCCATATTAGAAATTATGTTACACAGTTACTCCGATGTTGATTGGAGTGGCTGTCCAGATGACAGGAGATCTACTGGTGGCTACGGCATTTTTTTTAAGGAAGAGTCTCATCTTATGGGGAGCGAAGAAACAACCCACCATAGCTCGTTCCAGCACTGAGAGTGAATACAAGGCACTGGCTAATGCAGCAGCAGAACTATTGTGGCTTAAATTCTTGTTGCAAGAACTTGGTTTTCCATGCACGAGTAAGATAACCATGTACTGTGATAACATTGAAGCTATTTATCTTAGTCGTAATCCAGTTTTTCATGCTAGGACGAAGCACATTGAGTTGGATTATCACTTTATCAGGGAACTAGTTGCTAATGGTACTGTACTCATATGATTTCTCTCAATTGATGGTCAGATTGCGGCTCATACGATTTCTTCCAACCGATGGTCAGATTGCGGACATCTTTACCAAACCTCTTGGTGCTGCTCGGTTTTCTCTTCTTCGTCATTCTCTCTCTTCATGTTCTAGACAACCATCGGCTTGAAGGGGATGTTAAAAGGGATATACCTTACAGTTAAAAGGACATGTATTATAGTTCATCTTTATCTCACGTTGGATTTATCTTCCCCTGTTTTATCACGTGTATATCTGCATATATATATATATATATATATATATATATATATATATATATATATATATATATATATATACCTTTCTGTATTATGAAGTTATTAAGCTGAAATACAACACTTATTATTCTCAGCACTTTACAATTATTGCTCCTACTTAGGCTACTAATCCATCGTAGGCTTTATTCAAAAGCTTCAATCTTTTGTATTATAATTACATGGGCAACACTGAATCTGATTTTGGATGTGCAAACTTAAAACGAAATTGGATAAAGAGAGAGTGGCTTTAGCATATTATAATATAGTCACCGATAGACGCAAACTGCAGGAAGACCAAGGCAGCGTGCCTGGAAGGTGACCCTTAAATAGCTAAATGTAAAAGAAGGGCCTCTGAAAAAGGCTAAATCTTATGCCGTTTCCCTCTTCTCTCCCTTCTCATCAAAATTACCATTTCATCACAACTATAAGAAAATCAGGAAAAAAATGTGAGAAGTTCGGTAAGCAGATATGTTGACGGCAGATCTAAAAAGATCCGATGCAACAACCGGCCAGTTAACTTCTAATTGATATAGCTACAGCCGCTTTGGCAAATCAAGGTATAGGCAACTCATTCTCATGCCTTACCTTGGTACATGTAGCCATCCAATCAAATTAAAATTAAACTAGAAAAAGAAGATCGACGCTTCGCAGCTCAGAGACTGAAACGAAACGATCTGAGAAACCATCCCGGCCACCTTCTCAAGATTAGCTATGTAAATGAGAAACTGACGACCTTCGGCAGCCCTAACTGCCTCGTTATATATAGTAGCGCATACGGCTTGTAAAAGGTTGGGGTAGGCCGAATTAGAACTGGACTTGATCCAGTTCATGTAATTTTGGCGTGTAGCTCAAGTCTATAAGCATTTGCACCAATTTAATGGAGCTTGGTCTGGGCTTATGTAAGGCTGGAGTTGGGTTCCAACGAGCTTTTCGATTGAGTTCTCTTTAGTATTCACATTCCAATATTCTCAAAACAATAAATATATGTTCAAGTTAAAAGTTTTAACGGCCTAAATTTACTTTCAAACAGTGTTTATCAGTCAGAAAATAAACTTACAGTAGCCTAAATGTGGACGTGCTATAATTACAAAGGTGAAAATCGTCAATGGAATTTTTGAAAAAAGAAAAAAATCGAAGGAATTTTGAGAGAGACATTATCAATTGGATCTTAAGTGAATGTGAAATGTAACAAAAATTGGTAAAATAATTACCAAATCCAACGAAGCTTAAAGTCAACGGTTTGGACGGCTGTGATTATTCCTGGGAAGCCCCTTGTACACTGATAATTAATTTGTTATACACAGGCCAAATACAAAAAGCCACCTGTCACTGCTCCTCTCTCTATCTATAATTGGAAAAATAAACGAGAAGGAATATAAATTGTAAGCAAGATCTTGTAGAGAGAAAGAGTTTATCGCGAAATTTTGAACCGATCCGCCACCCACTCTCCCCGATTTGATTGATTTCAAAAATAATGGAGGGAGTAGGGGCAAGGCTGGGGCGGTCCTCCACCCGCTACGGACCGGCCACAGTGTTCGATGGACCGGTGAGGAAGTGGAGGAAGAAATGGGTCCACTTTTCCCCATCTAACACCACCAATCACTCTCAAAATCACCACATCAACTCCAATGCTACCTCTAACGGTCATAACGGTTCTCATCTCCTCCTTTACAAGTGGACACCTTTAACTCAAGGCAACAAGGACAACCCCAATCACTCTAATCCCAGCAACGCCAATGGCGACAAGACTTCTCTCAAGGACGATGCTTCCCAGCTCTCTGAGGAGCCCCCCAGGCGTAAATTCAAATACTATCCGGTATTTTTTCTTTTCCTTTTGTTCTTTTGGCCTCAATCTGCCTCCTTTCCTTTCACTTTTCGCTTAATTGTTTAATTGTGTCTTACGGTTTATTTTCTTTTCGGCCGTTGGCAAATTACTTCATAACTTGACTTTACATGTTAGGGATGAATTCGAATTCTCAGTCAATTAGCCGCATTTTACATCTAGTTTTCAAGTGCACAGTGTTTTAGGGTTTCTTTTCCATACCTTATACTTTGCTTTGGGGATTTTCATTGGAAACTCTTAGAAGACCTTGAACCGAGTATGAAGTGCAAAGAGAAAGACTTGATACTTTCACAAGCACACGATATCGCATGTTTACTGCACTTTAATTAGGTTGCTTAGGTTTATGTGATTTCTATGAGAGTTATTGGAGATGTAATTTACTTGGTAATTTTGTGCTTACTACTTGAAAATATTTAGTTTGAATTCTTTTTAACTGGCATAGGCTTTATCTCAAATAGTTCTATTGGCGTAGGCTTTTCGCAATTGAATTCTCTCACAAGTTTCATTGGATAAGAGGTGTGTCTAATTTCTCCGTTCTTCAGAAAAGAGCATATGGAGATGAGTCCATCCAGGGGCGGATTTAGAATTTTAGGCTAAGGGGGGGAAATTTAGCGGAAATTGATATTAAAATGGATAAATTTGATTAAAACTAATATTAAGGGGGACAAATTTGGTGGAAATCAAGGATAAATTTGATTAAAATCAATATTAAAGGGGCCAAAGGGTTAAAATTAAAAGAATAATATAAAATTTATAAAGAAAGAAAAGCAAAAAAAAATGTTTTTAAAAATAATTGCCCCCCTTGTGCACCCTGTGGATCCACTGGTGAGTCCATCTGAGGATGAGGGAAGAATACATTTTGTGTATGTTGATCCACTATATTTTCATTGGTCGTCTGTTTGCACTTCGTTGACTGTTGAAAACGAAAGGGTTAAAATTGAATTATTCTCATTAAGTTAAATTAATGCTACTAAAATAGATAATGGCATAGTGGTTTAGGTTAGGTTGCAAAGACAACACACATGGTCAAATTGGAATTTAAGTTTATCTGAAACATTAACATATAGTTAAATTAAAATTTCGTTCAAATCATCATTTAAGCTTAGGAGTCATATTTGTCATAATTATGTAAGATTTCTCCTGTATGTTTTTCTTTTGATGGATTTCTTATGCTTGTAAAACACCATTAAATCTTCTGTTCGCATAGGAATTCCAAAGGGAATTCCTTATTAGGTTTCTAAAGCAATCAAACCTAATTTCTGAAAGAGCAAGTTTGAAAACAATGGCTAATTTGATCCATAATCACAAGACTAAATCACTTGATTAATACCTATATTAATGCAATGGTGTTCTTGAATAATAGATCTATAATTTTTCTGTATTACATGGACTCTTGTGCTGGATCCATCATCACTTGCCAATATATGTTAAATTTCATTGTATTTGTGTTATATTCCTGGGTTAAGGATCGGTCACACTGGCGATGGAGAAGGAATTCTTCTTCGCTAGTCCTGTTCTTCCCTTTCTGTGATCCTTGCCCCTCGTTGAATCTATGAAGAACACTTAATGGAACTTGCTAAGGGGAGCTCCAAGTCTGTGACTTGTTGAAAAGAGAGAGCCTTAAACATCTTAATTAGTTTAATTCTTATTTTAATTGCTCTTTAAACAGAGCTTGCATGTTGTTCGAAGTAGGAAAACCTGTTGAAATAAGGAAACCTAGGCATAAATGGCTAATTTGGAAAAGAAGAAATAATAGTAATTGGAGTACTAACTATAAGAAACTCTCCTAATAATCTGAATAAATTACTATTGGGAATTGTAAATATTAATTCTACTTCCATTAGGGATAATAAAAGTCCTCTAATACTGCTTCTGTGACTAGCATCCATAACATCAGTGGCGAAGCCAGGTTTTACGAGTAAGGAGGGCAAAAATTTAAATCATGTTTAAAAAAATATATAAAATAAATGTTATAAATAAATTATTAAATAAAAAAATATTCATTAATATATTTAAAAAAATTACAATTACACTCTACGAATTCGCATGTCTTGATAGCGACAAATAATGATTTCGTTATCAATAGCATTAAATACATTTTTTTCAATATAAACGATCAAACAATCAAACATCCATATATTCCTTATTTTGTTACGTAATCAATTTCTTACATATTTCATAGCAAAAAATATTCTTTCAATTGTTATAGTTGCAACGGATAAAACAAGTGATAAAATGATGAGTTTATAAATCAAATGATATAAACTAGTCTTTTTTGTTTGTATTATTTTTTCAGCAAGATCACTAATTCTTATTATATTTCAAAATTCACTATTAGACCTCGTATCAATGATATATGTTTTCGATTCATTTTCAAAAATAATGAGCAAAATAGTAGAAAAAACTAATAGTATAAAATTAAGTAACATGGAGTAAGTTGCCTTTATTATATGCAAAGAAGATCCCACCATTGTCAAATATTATAAATGGATATTTAATTTGTTCATGTGTATTTAAAATGGACCTAAATTTTACAAATTACTATTAAATTTAATTTTTCATGCTTTTAAAAGAATTAGAATTGAAAATAAACTCCACAAAAATTAATAAAAATATACAAATATGAAATATTGCTAATATTTCAGAGATATAAAAGTAAAAAAAAAATTGCAAAACTAAATTATAAACATTTAACTAACGATAATTTTTTATTGTAATTTTTATTTTTTCTCAAATTTAGCTGATTTTTGAAAAAAATTTAAGAAATAAAAATAGAGTTTTGTACTTTTATTTTTTATTGATCGAAAAATTAAAAAATAAATCAAAGATAAAAGGGTAAAAATAAAATTGTAAAGGGGTATATATATATATATATATATATATATTTCAAAAATTAAGGGGGGCAATTGCCCCCCTTCCACTCAACGTGGCGTCGCCACTGCATAACATCACTCCCCTCCTAGAAAAGAGCTTGTCCTCAAACGTAAAATGTGGATGGATGCATCTGTGCTCTCTATTGCATGCAAAGACATTTCCAATTTATCCATTTTCATCTTGGACCTTCTCAACATCATCATGGTCCTCTAATTCTAGCCATGATAATCCTTTAAATTTGTGCTCAGCCACATACAGTTAATCACAATTGTAGCGCAGCCCCATAGCACTTTGTTCTGCCACCTCAAGATAACCTTTTAATGGAAGGACGAGTGGCACCACTTGTGAGTTTGCTGCTGCCAGATTCGCTTGGCTGGAATCAGCCTTGGAGCCGAAAGCTGAGGCGATGCTCATGGCCATTGAGCTCATACATGTGTGTGTACCATATCTTTGGTATTCATGCACGTGTCTGCATAAAAGGTTTGAATATAGGTGCTTCAAGTTGAAGTGGAAGTGGATATTTATTATTGTGATCTAAAATTGTGCAAGGCATTGGGCAAGAATGACATTTCATAGAAGTTTTATTTTATTGTTTACTATCTTAAGGATAAAGGAAATGCAACTTTGGAATGACTATTTGATTAATCTTTTGAAGAACTTGGTCTATTTAATCTGGTAAAGAGACCATTCCTTGTTGGCAAGATCAGTAATATAGGATTGAATAAAAAAGTAATGAGAATACTAATTGTTCTATGAGTAGTTTTTTTCATCACAAAATTTTACCTTTTGCAGTAGGTTTGCATGCACACACATTTTCAATTATTTGAGTGGACATGAGCATATTATACATTGAGGAATGGAAAGAACAAAGGATCTGGAAAGAAGAAGATAGTGATAATTAATAAGTATCATGTGGTTCAATGCATTCTCCTTCATTTTGTACCTGAGGTGGAGATAATTCATCTCATTTCTTTCCTTAATGATGGTTTGGAGTCGATTTATATTAAATCATGACAATTCTTGCCCTTGTGGAAAGAAATAAAAAAAAATCTTGTAGTAAACTCTTACATAGCTCAGTAAAAATTAAAAAAAATAAAATAAAGTAAAAACAACTTCTTATATGGCATTCCATCTTGGCTTTTTTGAATGGCCAGAAAGTCAAAGAGTCGATAGATTTATTGGTACAAACACTCAGTTTGTACCAATAAACTGGAGCTTCAGAGTGTTCTCGCTGTTCTTGAAAAATTATTATGCATGATGAAGAGAAACTTTTATTTTAGATATGAAGTACAAGAGCAAATGCTATAGAATTGTTGAGTTGTTAAGAGACTGTTTTGTGATCATCAAATCTGGAACTTGGCTTTTGGGGCTGTATTTTGGTGACTTGTACAGAAATTTAAGCCTAACAACTTTGTCCATCACTTGTTTTGGCTAGTTAGCTGAGTGTGACCTGTCTTGGTAGTTTGAATTGAATGGTAGTAAAGCATTACTAGAACATCAGGGTGTTTATGTTAACAAACGGACAAAGCTAATGTGACGGATGTTGTTAAAGCCACAAATTTATGCTACTATCCTTGACAGTGCGACTTTTTCTTAACCTTTTTATCTTATAATTTTGTTTAATTTTGTGATTGTTTTATTTCAAGGAGGCTCTATTTCTGATTTTAACTTTGATTATTAAGTCATAATCAACCCTTGCTGCTGTATCAAGGCCACATGCCTTATCCACTTGCTTCTACTTTCAACTGTAGCTTATGCATTTTTGCATCTCAGGGAATATGCATGTTTAAGAAACATATCTTAACCATTATTCTGAAAGGGTTGATATCACCTTGTGAAAGTGTTTTTGATGCTCTATTTGATCTTTGTATTAATCAGAAAGCGTTACTTACTGAGGGATGACTAAGTATTACTTGCTCTACCCAACTACAAGCATAAGATGTGCATAAAATTCATGCTTTTCCAATAAATCAAGTTCAGCTTATACTCGCAAGCTTATTCTATTGTGTTGGTGTTTAGCTGGAGTCAGCACTGATCATTTTGGTTTTGTGACAACACAGGTGTATTTGCTTGAGAAGCAGAAAAGTGAGGCTGCTGAGAATGCTGGAGATGAAGCTAAACCAAGTGATGCTGAACCAGTTACAGAGCCAAATCCGAAGGGTGATGGTTTTGATGAAAAACCCGACATTAACGGCACACCTATGGGAGAAACTCAGGTGAGTGGTTATTCATATTTGAGATTCAATCTCAAGTTCTTGTGCTTTAAATTATTATGTTCCCTCCTTTGGAAGAATAAAGTGCAATTCAGACATTGTTTTCTGAGCAAGTTTATGCGGTCCCACTGAAATAACAGATGTATGTTTGCAAAGATGTGATGATAATAATTTTCTTTGAAGAGTAAGAAATTGCTTCGTATTTGAGGTGTTTTAATGGGCTAATACGGCTTGCAAATTCCTCTTCTTCTTTTTCAGTCCCCTTTACAAGACCACCCTATTTTGATGGGAGAGGGGACACGATTCAAACTCATGCTTAACTGATAGGCTCTCTCTTTAAAACATCTGACGCTTTATGGTTTTCATTGCATATATATAACGTCTGCTTCAATATTGACTATAGTCTCAGGATGATAATCAAGTGGTGCGACAAGATTTGAATGAAAGCACTTTGGACTTGAGTCTGGGTTTAAACGCTCATGATAACGACTCTGATGCTAAATCAGATCAATCAAGAGATGAGCAGTTAGAAAGAGTGAATTCAAGCAATGCTGGTTCATGATTGTAGGTGTTCCCTAGATATTTGACTCGGAGAAGAAACAGTATTTGTTTGTTGCTAATATGGAGGCAAATTTTCCGGGATATGGCAGGCTGTGGGGTTTGGGGTGTTACTTTATCTTTCATTTGATGCTTCCCTTGTGGAGCTGATTGAAACATGTAACAATTACAAAAACTATAATTTCACATTGGAACAACTGATTTTTTTTCCCATCCGTGTACTCCTTTGTTTTCCCAATTTTTCTTCGAAGTACCTTAATAGGCTGTTTGGCAGATAAAGCTTGCTTGCAGGTTCAGGATTGGTGCATGTAATAAAGCTAATCCACAACAATTAAGCCACTAGTTTAAACCAATTTGCTAATTTATGAAATTTAGATTAATGCCAAAAAACTAGATAAGCAGAGATTACAGTTTGTAGATTTAGATATAATGCAAGAAACGTGGAGTATATGGTGTAAATTGACTTTGCCTGATGCAAATAACGTATCTGATAGTTGAAGCAATTGGAGCAAATACATCCAAGGGCCTCTGAAAAAAAAAAGATGGATTAAGAGGAGATTTAGGATGAATCAATCTTTTACTGCAACTTTATCACTCTAAAGACTGCAGCTTGATATTAACAAATCAACAGTGGCATTTGAACAGAATCTTATTTGTCCACTGCCATACTTTCCAGTCCATAATGGCCTTCCAAGCACAACATCAAATATCCACCAACAAATGCTGTATCATAGCGTAAGTATTCAAAGCCTTTTGAAGAAAAACAAATAAAAACATCAATCACAGATTGAAAATGTTGAACTAAATGCTTGGCAAGATTGGCTAAATGGCTTCAGCCGCACAAGTAGAAAGGAAGTTAGCCAGATTTTCGTCATCATTCTTTTACAGCAGCAGCTTCTCCCTCAGATGCGTAATCATGCCTGGAACGTGGAAAGAACATATTTAGAGGTCTGTAACAGCAGTATCATCAATTACAGAGCAAGAACATGTAATACGATTAACACTTATAGTTTCTAATAAAAGGTCCTAATTAGTACAGGTAGTTCACAGACCAAAGAAGAATTCCAATGTCAATAACTATCAATTGCACATGGAGACAAACAAAGCTTACTGTAATTTGCGTGAGAGTTGGTAGAGGCCTGTTGCAGCCATTGCTACGTTTACACTAAACAGATTCCAGTTTTTCTGCATCAAAGATGAACGGCAATCCAAATCAATAAGGATATTTCAATGCTGACAAATATAAGCACATCCAAATATAATCACCCATCCTAACGATTGCACCTTAACCATTATAACTAAGATCATCAAGCAAGTCAAACATTAACAATGGCTTAAATGATATGAAATTAAATGAGATGAGATTTAGAATAATAGATCGAAAGCATAACTGAGAGACATATAAATAATCACTATGTGGAAGAGAGCAGGCAGCTACCATGTCACAAGATGTATAACGGGTAAGAGGAATCAGATAACACCATCAAATTTACACCCTCATCCTTTGGTATCTTAAAAAGGCAAGGCATTTAATCAAATTTTGCACTTACTGGTGTGATTACAGTACTGTAGCGTGACCATATAAGTCCAGTGGCTGTAACCGCTGTAACCAAAGCCCAAATATAAGATATATCTCAAATATAATGAAAAACGCTCATAAAAGTGACATACTAAAATGCTATAGACAAAAAAGGCAATATCAAAAAGCCCTACTGTGCAAACTATATATAAAATATACTTGAAATTATGTCCATCTGTGTGCCCTGCGCTGCTTGTGCAAGAAAGACGTAGAGAGAGGCACAAAAAGTATATACATGAAACAAATGGATTAATTGAGATTATGGAAGAGAAAGTTGCATACCTATCTGCTGCGGATATGAAAGTTTTTCAGGTGGTTTAGAGAAGTCAGCAATATTTGCGATACTGATGCCCCACTTAAAAGTCGGTGCCCAAAAATGAACTGCAATGTTAGAACAGTGGAGAATTTAAGATGATGTCAATACAAAGAATAGCGCAGTAAGAGGGAGCAAAGCACAAAGGTTTGAAGAATGTCATAAAAAATTATGGCTAGCTTTCTCAAAACACAATTGTGTTAATTGCACAAATGATGCAAACTACTCTAAAGGTTACTCCGGCGTTTAGAAAGGCTTCTTTTGATCAATCATTTTACAGACAAGTGAAGTTTGGTAGTTGTTGGTACCCAATCAAAGATTCCACATTTAAATTCCCAAAATGTCAAATCTTTTTTTCCCCCAATCTCTGAATCAAATGGCAATAGATAATTCCATGAATTAGGATAGAGACAAGTTCGTCCACAGATTAGGTGAAAAGGAACAACTAAATCGCACAAGCATTGGGATTTTATTATTATTAGTTTTTACTAAAACAATGAGAAAAGTTAGAAATAGAAAATCCGGGTTTGGATCGAATCAAAACACTCGAAAAAGTCGCAAATCATACAAATCAATCGATAGATATACTTTTATCTTGTGTTTTGCTTGTTAGAAGAAAAATTGAAAGAGAAAAGGATATAGAAAAGCAAAAGCACCGGAATAACTTACTGGTTTTAGGTCCGGCTGGATGATTCCACAAAGCTTGTAGCTTGGAGGTTGACATGATCGTCGGGCTGTATCTCTGCGTTAGCTTTGGCGAGGAAAGGTTATAGTGCGGTCGTTTTACTGGTTCAAAAGGCTGCAATTGAACTAGAATTGACCAATCATAAGATGCCATGTCAACTAATGTGGACCCGCAGCTCCTATTCAATAAAACGCCCCGTTTTGAGGCTTCTTTATGCCTAAAAAATTGATGTAGGTGAAGTGCTAGGATTGGATTTGGGAGTGAGCAAAGAGAGTTGAAAACTTGAAATATGGATCCATCTCAGACGCAGAACAACACATCGTTACAGCGACTTCAAAACGTGGAAAAGGTACTTAATTTGACATTTATATAATCCATGTCCGAATCGATTCCAGGTAAGGATTTCTGTTGTGAATTTTGAAATTTGAAATTTGATCCATGCAGACAATAGTTAGGGTTTTGGAGCTAGCAGCTGGAGTAATGAATGAGTTATCTTGTCCTACTGGTCCTCGTAAAGAATTCATCAACAACCATTGCTGTGAGTTCATGCAAATGATAAAGGTCTCTCCTTTCTCTTCTCTCTGGTGGCTAATTTTCGGGAGGAATGTTCAATTTTCATGGTTAAACTGATAATTGTCTTATATATTTGTTCTTATATGATCCATCATTACTAATACAAGTAGATATTAGCAGGACATCCAGTTTACTCTGCGTAATGAAATCAAAAGTGCATGCGAGTATCGTCCTTTTGAGAAGTGTGACTATAGCTCCAGAATTGCTAATGAAATCTGTACCAAGAAGTTGGAGTATGTTCTTTCGCAATTGGATTCCATGAAACAAGTAATGGATGAATATCATGATGCTTCTTAAGGAAGAAGATGAAGCAGTTCATGAAATCTTCTGAGGCTTGACTTTAAAGACATACTCTTGTCATTGTCTTTACAAATTTCAGTTTACTTGATCCTGGAAGTTTTGATTTTTCTGAAGCTATGGAATGATTGGTCTCTTCTCGAATACAAGAGGGGAGGATGATCCGGACTCTGGACTTTACATTTTTAGTATTTGTATTCTATAAGCTTGAGCAGCTGATTATTTAGATCAAACAAGCATTCATTTTGTAGATTGATTGAGATCATAAAAATCCTTAGTATCATTTTTTCATACATGGTTTGCTTCGGAAATTTGGTGATTGTGAGAATGAGCTAAACTAGAATGAATACTCTGATTTATAAAGTCAAATCCCTCCTTGTACCGTAAACTTATGATTCACTCTTTTGATGTGCTAAATAACTATTTATCGAAAATAGTATATTAGTAGCGAACTAAGCCGAGCTCAGGGAAGGCAGAGACACCATGGCTCAGGCAAGGCTTGGCCTAATATCAAGTTTAAAAAGGCAAGGATCGAGCTAAGTGCTTTTTTTTTTGACAGTGAGAAAGGAAGGTGGAGACTCGAAAGTACAATATGAAGGGTGGAAACTCATTATTGTATTGAAATTCGCTTTTAATGCTGAAATTTTCCCTTGGAGACTGAATTTGTTATTTTAGAAGAGAATAAACATAAAATATAATTTTTATGTGTACTTGATGGATTACATCTAGAAAGCATCCCATGCGAGACAGGAATTCTTTTTTGGGGTTCCTTTAGGAGGAGAAAAAAGCTTCCTTCTTTTAGTTTCAGTAAATCAAGTTATCCAATCAGGCCGGACAGAAGACATTCGAAGGATAATCTCATGAGAAGGTCTGTAAAGCGCTCGAATGAGAAAGAGAAGAGCCATAGTATATGTTTGGGATCCGTTGATGGGTAAAAGCCCTTCCCAAGACCCTTGTCCTTTGATGAAGATGAACTGATATAATTGCATTCTCTTCCACGTTCGTATCCTGAACTATCACTGTATAATATATTACACTCGTTTTGCAAGTATTTATACGAATATATATGTAATAATAATCGGAGACATGATCGGTCGGGCTTGTTATCCTTAGTTTAGACTTTAGATTTAGTTTAAGGCTGCGTTAATCGTGTTTTGTAGCCACCAAATTGAGTTGCATCTTCATAGGATTACAATTCATAAAACAAATATTATAAAGGAGGCCAATTCAAGTAAATCTAACATCACCAAACTTAAAAATAAACTAGCTTGCATTTTTGAGGGCCCAAAAAGGAGGTGGTTATGGTAGTAGCTCTAAAGGCAGTTGTGGGGTTTGCGGTGGTGCTTTGTAGCATACTTGTACTTATATTTACACTAATCTTGCAGCCTAACCCATCTTCGAAGCCAAATTCAGAATCCATGGCTCGCAGTTTTATCCTTTGGCTTCACGGTTTGGGTGACTCGGGTCCTGCTAATGAACCTATCAAAACTCTCTTCTCTTCCCCCGAGTTTAGGACTACCAAATGGTCTTTCCCTTCTGCTCCAAATAACCCAGTCACCTGCAACTGTAAGCACTCTTTTCTTACATTATAAAAATTTCATCTTTTTTAAATGCTTAATTGGGTAAACCTTTCTCTGTTTGTTGATCCCGTTGAAATTATTAATTATGCCGGCATTAGTCATATGCTTGCAATTGAGGGTTTTATGCACTGATTTAATCTTCCGTTTTCAATCCCCTGGTGATGTTTGACACACACACACACAAAAAAGGGAAAAAAAAAATCCCCTTTTTATGTTTCTGATGTGTAGCATACAGGCCAATCACTGAATTTTTGGGTCATTTTGAGTATGTCGACGAGGTTGAGCCGGTAATTGGGAGAATCAAGTGGTTACTACTTACGATGAGCTAACGTGAATATTCTGTTCTAGGTTCGATTTTGGTTTAATTATTCGACTAAGTCGTGAAATTGATTGTGTTAAGATGAAATTTGGATTGAGGTATCATATTTAGAAGACAGAAATGTCTATGCAATGCAGAATTTGTTGAGAGCGTATAAATCATCTTATATATCCTGAACAAAACAGAGAGGAAAAAAATGTTTTTCCATCTATCTATCTTGGAAAAGAATACATCTTATATACAAGGAATATAAAGAAGGAAAAAGACAAAAAATAACACCCAGCTCAACTCTATGCTAACCAACTATCTAGCTCAGCTCTAACAAACTAACTAATAATCCAGCTCAGCTCTAACTAATTAATCTCTTCAGCCTCCCCTCAAGTTGGACTCGAGTGAACATCAGAAAGAGCCAACTTGGACTTAAGCAAATCAAAAACAGGGAAAGCAAGAGCCTTAGTGAACAAATTTGCAAGCTGGAGGCGCGATGGAAGATGACGAGTAGAAATAAATCCGGCTTTCAGCTTGTCCCGTACGATATGACAATCTATATCCAAGTGCTTTGTGCGCTCATGAAACACTGGATTAGATGTAATATGAATAGCAGCAGTGTTATCACAGTGAAGAGGAACATGAAGAACAACCGGAATACAAAAGTCCTTCAGCAAAGAACTAAGCCATTGCAATTCACAGACAGTCGCTGCCATGGAACGATACTCAGCCTCTGCAGAAGATTTAGAAACCGTTTGTTGCTTCTTGGTCTTCCATGAGACTGGACAGGACCCCAAAAAAATACAATAACCAGTTAATGATCTCCGGGAATCAAGGCAAGAAGCCCAATCAGCATCACAAAAGGCCGTTAACTGAAGAGAATTATGAGCAGGGAAGAATAAGCCCAACGAAGGACACCCTTTCAAGTATCTCAGCAAATGAACAGCAGCTTTCATGTGAGAGTCTCTAGGTTGATGAACATATTGACTTAACTGTTGAACCCCATATGTAATGTCAGGCCTGCTAAAACCCAAGTAAAGCAACCGACCAACCAGCCTCCTATAAACAAAAGGATCATCCAGCAAAAGGGCCATCATCAAGTGTGAGTTTGAGACCCTTAGGAAATGGAGTGGAATTGGGTTTAGCACCAAGCAACCCTGCATCAGTCAGCAAATCAAGAATATATTTGCGTTGATTGAGATAAATGCCATCAGGGGTACGAAAAATCTCCAAACCCAAGAAATATTTGGCCACACCTAAATCTTTTACAAAAAATTTATCATCAAGCGATTGCTTCACTCTTGTGATCTCGGCAACTAAATTCCCAGTAACAATCAAGTCATCAACATAGACAAGAAGAACAAGGAAAACTTCCTTAGAGGAGAAAGTAAATAAACAATGATCTTGTTGAGATTGAAGAAAACCATATGAAGTCAAATGAGCTGTGAGTTCAGTATTCCACTGGCGAGAGGCTTGTTTTAAACCATAGAGAGACTTGTTGAGTCTACATACTTGACCATTTACTGCCTTTGTGTATCCTGGGGGCAACTCCATGTAGACTTTCTCATCAAGAAAACCATGCAAAAAAGCATTATTAACATCTAGTTGATACACTGGCCAATTTTGAGCAGCAACAAAAGCCAAGAAAACTCTTACAGTCACAACCTTAGCAACTGGAGAAAAGCAATCCGTGTAATCCACTCCTGCAATCTAATTATACCCTTTTGCTACTAAACGAGCCTTATGCCGGTCAACAGTCCCATTTGGATTAAGCTTGAGCTTAAAAACCCACTTACAACCAATTGGAGTTTTACCCGAAGGTAATGAAGTTAGTGACCAAGTGTTGTTTCTTTCCAAGGCATCCAACTCAACATTCATTGCCTTAACCTAGTCTTCAGAGTCCTTTGCTTCAGCATAAGATCGGGGTTCGTGATGAGCAATAATAGTAGCCAAAAAATGACAATAGTCAGGTGAGAGACGATTGGTACAATAAAAGGGAAAAGTGCGAGGAATATGTTTAGAGGAAGTAGGTAGAAAATCATGTGGAGAAGAAGAAAGAAAAAGGGCATTAGTAACATAATCCTGCAACCATTGAGGTCGTTTAAGGGATCGAGAAGGCCGTGAATTAACTGGTGAGGGAACAACAGGGTCAACATGAGATGGTGGGACAAAGTTATGTGTAACATCATGAGAGGCAAAAGGTATATTAGGAACATCATGAGAGACAGAAGGTGGAACAGGGGATAAAGGTACATCATCATCAGATTGAGGAAAAACAGGTAGTGGCAAAGGAGTAGAATCAGCATGATTATCAATACAATTATCTTGAAATGGAAACACAGCCTCATGAAATTTAACATCTCTCGAAACAAAAATTTTCTTAGCTTCCAAATCATAGACTTTATAACCCTTTTTACCAGCAACATACCCCAAGAAAATACATTTAAAAGCCCTGGAATCAAACTTAGTTTTCTGAGGTAGGAGATTAGTAGCATAACACAAACAGCCAAACACTTTGATAGCATCATAATCTGGACTTTTAGAAAAAAGAACCTGATAGGGAGATTTCCACTGAAGAACAGAAGAAGGAGTTCGGTTGATGAGATAAGTAGCTTGCAAGATAGCCTTTCCCCAAAAATCAGTAGGCAAATTAGCTTGAAATAGTAATGCCCTGGCAACTTGCAACAAATGTTTATGTTTTCTCTCTACTGTACCATTCTGTTGTGGTGTATAAGAACAAGACTGTTGATGATACACTCCCAAATCAGCAAATAGATTTTGACATGATCGAGATAAGAATTCAACACCATTATCCGATCTAATTTGCTTGATTACAACACCAAATTGAGTCTTAATTTGCTGGAAAAATTTATAAAGAAAAGATGGTACCTGAGACTTGTGCCGGATCAACAATGTCCAAGTGCTCCTACTGTGGTCTTCCACTATTGTAAAGAAATACCATGCTCCAGACAAAGACTCCTTACCATATGGACCCCACACATCCACATGAATAAGATCAAACAACCTGCTGCTGTGAGTCCCATCTTCAGGAAAAACTACTCTTGTTTGTTTAGCTTTTGCACACACATCACAAACATATTCATTCAAGAAATCTGGTACAAACTTCAAAACATCCAAGTGCTTCATTACAGAAATCGAAGGATGGCCAAACCTTTTATGTAACAATTGTATATTAAATTCCTGGACCTTATTTGGAGTACAAGCATTAATGGGAAAACAATTTTTGGCTAAAAAAGAAGAATAGCAGTTGTTAACAAGGGGAAGATATGAAGAAACAGTCTCTTTACAAAACGAAAAATTATCCAGAACATACAACTTTCCCACAATCTTTCCAATGGCTATGACTTTATTAGTCTTCAGGTCCTGTAAAGCACAAAAGGTAGGAAAGAAAATGAAGATAATGGAATGGGAATTGGCTAATTTATTAACAGAAAGAAGGTTATATTTGAAGGAAGAAATATGCATAACATTTTCAAGAACAAGGTTGTTGGTCAAAGTAATGTTTCCCATGCTATGTACTATTTTAACAGATCCATCAGGTAAAGAAATAGAACTAGGCCTGTCAGTTGAATGCAAGAAGTCAAAAAAATCTTTATTTCCAGAAACATGAATGCTAGTTCCAGTATCAATAATCTAGCAAGTGTCTGATTGGGACACAATACCTGCAAATTCAAGCTCCCTTGCGAAATTCACATACTCTGAATCTACAATCTGCTCTCCTTTCAGCAACTTAGACAACTCCTTCTGAATCAGTTCTTTTAAAGCCTGATTTGCATCCATCTTCCCTTTGTCTAGTTCGAGTGCCTCAGTGAATGGAGTGTCTACCATGTTCACTTTGTGGACACCTTTTGCTTTGTGATTCTTCTTTTGTTGGAGTTCCACATACCAGTCAGGATAACCGATCAACTTGAAGCATGAATCCTTTAAGTGTCCCTCAGACCGACAGTAAGTGCAAAACTTATCCTCCTTCTTTCTTTTTGCTAACCGATTTAATATTACTTCCAGGTTTAAAGCTCTTAGCCAACAGAGCACTGTTGTCAACCATTTCCGCAACTTGAGAACTTGCTTTTGTTTCTCCACATTCAATATCATGCCATAAACTTTGTCAAGATTAGGCAAAGGATCCATTATAAAAATCTGATTCACAACGTGATCATAAGATTCATTTAATCCAAGCAAAAACTGCAAAATCTTATCAGATTCATTAATTTCTCCAATTTTATTCATAACTCCACAAGTACAGCCACATGTGCATTGAGGCATTGGTATAATACTCTGCAATTCATCCCATAACTTGCAAAGTTTGGTAAAGTAAATTGAAACAGAATTATTTCCCTGAATCAATGCATTAATTTGCCTCTTAATCTGTATACGCAGAGGTCTGTTAGAGTTTCCAAACCTCTGTTCTAAACGATCCCAAAGCTCCTTCGCTGAGGTTGCATAAACAAAAGAATCATAAAGATCCTTTGAGAGAGAACTTAAAATCCAAGATACTACCATGTAGTTAGCTTCACACCAATCTTCAAAGCTATCATCATCTTCATGTGGCTGCTTAAATTTGCCATTAATGAAACCTAGCTTTCTTTTTGCTGCAAGTGCTATCTCCATCGCTCTACTCCATTTAGAGTAATTCGTGCCAGTCAATGGTGCAGAAACAAGAGAAAGACCTGGATTGTCAGATCCATGAACCAAAAAAACATTTTTCTTGCTTTGCGATCAACTGTGATCTGCCATATGCAGTTGACTCCGATCTACTGGAACTTGACTCTGATCTCCAATGATTCCAGTAGTTTCGTCTTCCATGACTCGTAATCAAAGCACAACAATCTTCAATCAACTAATACGATCAAGCAATCAAGAAACCCAAAGAAGAAATAACCGCTATGATACCATGAACAAAACAGAGAGGAAAAAAATGTTTTTCCATCTATCTATCTTAGAAAAGAATACATCTTATATACAAGGAATATAAAGAAGGAAAAAGACAAAAAATAACACCCAGCTCAACTCTATGCTAACCAACTATCTAGCTCAGCTCTAACAAATTAACTAATAATCCAGCTCAGCTCTAACTAATTAATCTCTTCATATCCATCGTTTTCTCGTGTTGCAATACATGATAAATGGCTTTTTGGTTCCTTTCCATAACTGACTGTGAAATGTGCTTAGAACTTTGAAATAGCATGAAATCTAATATGTTTAGCTGTTTCTTCAAGATGTATTCTAAATAATTTGCTTGCGTTTGTAGATGGTGCTGTAATGCCTTCTTGGTTCGATATCCATGAGATTCCCATCACAGCTGTAAGTGAACATCATTATAGAACTTCTCTCTCAAATTGCATTCCTTGCATCCTCATCTTAATTTTATGATATTGCTGCCGACTTTCGATGTGGCTGAGCCATTAGAAGTCGTGCGATTGACACTTTGTCTGATATTCCTTTATCTTCTGATATGTGAGTAATGCACTAGTCATCATCTATATATCACTACCCTGTATTTTTATCAAACTGTTATCTTTTGATAAAATTGAATTTTGTAGTTCCTTTGCTCTTATAAAAATTGGCATACCACATTCTGTGTTGGAGCAGCACATGGAGCATACTCATGGACCATTGATAAACACCTTAAATTTAGATCTTTAAATGATCAGCAGAAATTTTTCTCTAGATAAATTCTGATCCCAAATAATTTATAGTGTTCATAATAAACTATTCTCCAACAACTGAATTGGTGCTGCTAATACTATCTGGAAATTTGCAAGAAATGTTTTTGATACTGATTTTGGTTTTGCTAACATATTTTAGGATTCTCCCAGAGATGAGAGTAGTTTGCTGAAAGCAGTCCGGAATGTTCATGCAATGATAGATAAGGAAATAGCTGCTGCGACAAATCCTGAAAATGTATTTGTTTGTGGATTTAGTCAAGGAGGTTTCTTTCGCGCTCTCTTCCTTTCTTAACATAGAAGACGATCTTTATATTCATTTGGGATCCTGAAAAATCCACTAATTCGTTTGCAGGGGCCTTGACCTTGGCCAGCGTTTTGCTGTACCCGAGAACTCTAGGAGGAGGTGCAGTCTTCAGTGGATGGGTTCCTTTTAATTCTTCTGTCATTGAACAGATTCCACCAGATGCAAAAAGGGTACTTTGTGCTGGATATATGTATTTTTGTTGTCCATAATTGTGATCTGTTCCACTTTCTTCTGTGGTTGATCTTGTAAAGCAGCAACTATAGTATATCATCCTAGTGATATTTTTCTGATTAGGTGCAGCACGTATTTTATAGTATGGTCTAATTGTTGTGGGTCTTGAATCTTTTGCGGACGCCTATTTTGTGGTCCCATGGACTTATTGACAGAACAGTATTGTTTGAAGCTGGACAAGCAGGGCCCCCTTTTCTTGAAAAAGCTGGAGTGAGCTGTGAGTTTAAGGTAATACATCTGATTCTCTATGAAAGTTTCTGCTAGTTCTTTGTTCATTGCTAAGAATATTGCTATCCGAAATTTGTAGGCGTATCCTGGTCTTGGCCATTCCATTAACAATGAGGAGTTGCAACATCTAGAGTCCTGGATTAAGGCACGTATGCGAACTTCTTCATAGAGATCTGAATGAATGGCCTTATCGTTATTGCCTGCTGTTATTTTGGACTCTGGTTTATCATGATATATGTTAAAACAAGCTTCTATTTATCATGTGCATGACTGCATGGTGATGAAACTACCTGGAGACTGTTCTGAACAAATAAAACTAAGCTTCAAGCTTTGCATTTATGTTGACTTTCATCTGCTTAGAGGAGTATAATGTATGCATCAGCATATTATTAAGTTTTGATTTTCAAAGAAGACTGCTAGAGAATGAATTTGAGAAATTGGGAGGATGGGCTATTAATCGATTAAGTGAATTATGTATGTACATAAATGGACAAATGAGATGAAAGTAACATTACATCATGGGCAACTCCTATTGGCTGTTGGGGAATATGGTTCAAGCAGTCCGAGGGACACACGCATCCGCCAATTAAATTACTAAAATAGCATCGCCTAGACCCTAACTTTTCCGAAAATTACGTCACCAGCCCCAATGGAGGTGTTCGCTTATATAAAAAGACCCGCATACACTCTCTATTTCCCGTTTTATTTATTTCTTCTATAAATAAGAACTTCAGTCTCTCTCTCTTTCTCTCTCTCTCTCTCTCTCTATATACGTTTCCAGCTGAAAAAAAAAGAAAAGAAAGAATCTTTGCTCCAACATGAAGAAGCTATACCGTAGTAAAGGTACGGTCCATCCATCGCCACCAATCATATCGGACCATCTCAGCTTCCTTCCCGTCACCATCCTTACCCTCGCAGCTGCTCTCTCGGTGGAGGACAGGGAGGTTTTGGCCTATCTCATCTCTTGCAACCACCGCAACAGTACGACTCAAAGGCCCAATCTTTATCCTAAAAACATCGGAAATGACCATCCTCCATCCTTTAACTGCGACTGTTTTAGCTGCTATATGAGCTACTGGATTAGATGGGATTCATCGCCCAATCGACAGCTAATACATGAGATTATTGATGCTTTTGAAGACGGTGTTTTGCTGCAGCCAAAGACTCATAACAAGAACAAGAAAGACAGGAAGAGGAAGGGGAACAACGGGTTGGTTGAACGTAAGCAATCCGAGTCCAAATCCAATGAAAAGGTAGCTGAATCTGAGTCTGTGGAGGAAAGTAGCGGAAGTAGACGTGGCTCTGATGTTGTTGCTGGTGGTGATGAAGTTGAAGCTGAAGATTCTGAGAAAGGATCAGTAGGGAGGTTTATGAGTTTTATTGGGGAGAAGATTTGGGGTGTTTTTGGCTAAGTAATTAGTAGGACCGGTTTTAATTCTGAATTAAATGGTAGGGTATAGTCATGTTAGGGTGATATCTTCCTCTCTATATCTCTATAATCTTATATTAGATTGAAGCTATTGTTTTCTTGATTTGTATATTATTAGTCACTACTCTTTCCAGTTCCACAATGTAAAAAGAAAAAAAAAAAAAAAGGAAGCATCATTTTTGATGTATTTGTTGTATTTTTTGTCTTAATTTTGTAGAATACAAGAGTTCTCCATCGCAACTACTCGAGATTAATTTGGTGATTTTTGCTTGCTTCTTTCTGTATATATTTCAGTCATCAATATTAACAAGCAAGTTTCTCTTACAATTTATGATTCTGTGTTTTTTTTTTCATAAATAACTAATTAAGGTTATGAGTTTGAATCGAAATTGCGTATGTTTTGCAGTAGGGTTGACTGTTAGAATGGTAGTTGAAGTTCAAAAAATTGGACAGGCTCAACCAAGTTGACCATTTCATTGGACTGGCTCAACCAAGCTGACCATTTCTTGGTAGGAAATGGAAATTGGACTGGCTCAACTGAAATGGAAATTGGAGAAAACAAACAAAAATAATAAAATGGAGGTAATAGAAGATAGGTATCACCGAAAGAAAGTCGGCAAAAGCAATGGCTTCGATAAAGCGGAGCCTTTAGTTTGATAAAATAAATATGGGTAATGTGGAGTGTTTGGTCTCATTATTACTCGTTGCTAATCATATTATTGTTGCTCATTTTACTCCACTTTCTTAATCCAAAGGAAACTTAATCAAGTCTTGGGAAAAGCTTTCGATGTAATTGGTAAATGCATAAGCGAGATGGATGGCAAAATCAAAGTATTGTGGATGTTAAAGCACAGATTCCAAAATGTATGTTTAATTGTGTTTCAGAATCTTTTGTGTGCATATACTTTTGGGTAGTGCATGCCACCATACTCTATTGTGTTGCTGTTATTTTATCATTTTTCAAAACTTAATACTATTCAATTAATCCCACCTGCTTTAGCCTAATGGTCAAATTAATTTCTAACCCACCATGACCATGCCTCGATAACTATCAGTAATTGATAAGTAGATAGTTAAAAAAAGAAAACGGACATCTCTGGATTGCGAATGTGTTATCAAGTAGGGAGGGACAATGAAGCCTAATTTCGGGGAACATTTTTCATGTATCACCTTGCACATGTCTCTTCTCGCTTCATCATATATTTGTGTTTTCCTATTGAAATTTTTTTAAATTTGGTGTACTTTTTAAATTTATTTAGGAAATAGAGTTGTTTTAAAACAATTTAGGGAAATGGTTGGGCCACACCATTTCCGCAACCAGATATTGCAAAATCAAGCAGAAGCACGGTAATTAAGGCAGTTGGCGATTGTTGGCATGGCAAACGAGGGGGTCAGAAGACCGATCCATTTTCGCAATAGACCGCTACAGAATTGGAAGCCTGATTTCGCAGTGGTCCACTGCAGAAATGGACCAGTCTCTTGCCACCCAGCATTGGCCAATCACGTGGAGCGAAAGACCCATTAAATGCATGGATCCAGAATTTTGCTCCTCCCTTCAGCTTCATCTTCATCTTCATCTACTCCTCTCCATTTTCTTTCTTACTCTCATTGTGCAGCATTCCAAGCTCTCTCAACGTGAAGCACTCAAGTTTCAAGCAACTCAATCAAAGTTTACAAAGGTAGCATTATATTAAGCAAGATTTGTAAGGTTAGTTAATTTTTTTTAAATGCAAGGAGGTGAAATTCTATTATAACAAATATACGTAAGTGAAATTTCTTTGTACATGTATATTTATATTTATATTTGGACTAATATTTAAAAAATATTAGTAAGAAATTTATTGTAAATTATTAGTAAAATGAAATAATTTATTGATATATTATTTGAATTTGTTGTTGTTGAATTGTAGATTTTATTTGTTATAAATTTTGGTGACTTGAAGAATATTAAGGTAAGTAATATGTTGTAATTATTTTAAATTTTAATATGGTTATGCAATTTTTGTGGAATTAATTTTTGTATATTTATTATAATGATTAAATTAGGCTTAAATACAATTAGATAATAATAGTAATTAATATTTTCTATGAATTTTTATTAAAATAATTAACGTAAGAAATTTTAATTATGCATATATTATAATTATTTGAATAATTAGGAATATATTTAGTAGTAATTGTATATAGTTAAAAATAATATTTAAAAAAATATTAATAATTTATTGTTAATTAATTATTATGTTACTTAGTAGGCCTAAATTGTGCATGCTATATAATTATTTCAATACTTAATAAAGTAAAATGGAATTTTAATTAGTTAATAATTAATTTGATATTTTTTAAATTTTAAGATATGTATTAATTATGTTATTTGGTGTTGTAATTAAATATAGGGTACATAAAATATGGATGAGTTTCAAAATTGACATTTTATAAATCCAGGATTCCGTATACCTGATCTACTAACATTAAAAGAAAAACATCACACAGATACAGTTTGGAATGATGTGGTAATAATTCTTTTTTATTAATTATTTAACTACATATTAGTTGACATAAGTGTATATTATTTATTTTTTTGTGACGTATAATTTATATGGGTCAGGTATCACGTAATGTATTGTTTGATAAGAGAGCTAGCGTACAGTCGCATTATGAAAATATTGACCAAAGAATTCTACCATATTTGAGGATAATTGGATTCTATGAAGTGTCCTAAATTGGGGTAATACAGGTAGATGTAAACTTAATGATTGCCCTTATGGAGAGATGGAGATCGGAGATGCATACGTTTCACCTCGCAGTTAGTGAATCGACCATCACTTTGCAAGATATTCAAATATTGACTGGTCTACTAATAGAAGGGCATCCAATGACTGGATCTATAAGACATAATTGGAGAATGCTCTGCAACTACCTTTTAGGACATATCCCACCTGATGAGGCCTTTAAAGAAAAATCATTTAAAATGACTTGGTTGTTAGCAATCGTTGATACTCTACCAGCTGATGCAACATTATATCAAATTCAATGTTATGTTCATGCATGGCTTTTACAGTGCATTGGTGGATTATTGTGTCCATCTCAGGCCAACAATTATATACATTTAATGTGGCTTCTCCTATTAGAGGATCTAAATAAAGTTGGCAATTACAATTGGAATTCAGTGGTATTGTCATGGCTGTATAGGGAGTTGTGTCGTGGTACACGGCCAAAGCAGCATGGGGCAGGTGGATATCAACAGTTGTTGCAGATGTAAGCATGGGAAAGACCGCCCCAATTTCATCCAACCTTTATATATGAAGTTATACTTGATGAAAGTATGTCATATGGATATAGGTAACTTTTAATTATTTTTTAATTTAAAACAATGAATTAATTATGAAAATGTTATATATATATATATATATATATATATATATATATATATATATATATATATATATATATATATATATATATATATATATATAAGTTTTGATTTAATATTATATTGATACTGTAATGGCCTTAACATCGAGTTAGCCGTGAACAGTACTTTTTGATGATAAATAGTATTTTTCAGGCTGAAAAGTATATTCAGAAGTCAAAAATATTTTATTTGACTATCGAAAAATATTGGTCTTGGTGAGTCCAAGATTAAAATTTTGAAGTAAAACTAAGATCAAATAAATCTCCAAAAGTCAAAAATGCGAAAAAATTAGTTAGTCAATTTCCTTGGTAGAAAAATTGATTTAAATTTGCATGAATTTTTAAAAATAGCAAACGAACTTCAAATATTACCAAATTTTGTAGACCTTCCTTAAATTTTGTGTAAAATATTTTGGTAATAAAAATTTAATTTTTCGGTGATATCTACAGTTATCGAATCAGACAGATAAGATTGAATCAGACAGATAATGGACTCTGATTTAGCCAAAAATTTGTATACTATATATTTTTGATGTGATAAGAGTGATAAAATTATTTTTGGAATGATTTGAAGTGAGAAAGTGAGAGAAATCGGATTGGGCTTTAAATGGACCAAAAAGACCCAATTAGTTTATTTGGGTTAAGCCCATTCTCTAGGCCCAAACCAAGGCCCATTAGAGGGGTATAAATGAGCTAAAAATCTGAGAAATCTCCATATTTTCCCAGCTCTCCTCTCCTCTCTAAGGTGGCCGAAACCTCCTCTCAATCTTCTCTCTTTGATTTTCTTCCTTTCCACTTCAAATTTCCATTAAATCCTAATATAAGAAAGATAATCCCATCCCTCTAGTTCACTTATATGCCCTCTAACCTTTGATTTGAGCAAATAAATCAAAGGAAATAAGGCTTGAAAGTTTGAGGTGTCAAGGTGAGTTGTGAAAGTTATTTAATGTAAATTAATTCATAAGTGTTTTCTTATAGTTTTTGATGTATAGAATTCAGTTATGAGCTTAATTTATGCATTAGAGGACAAAAAAATAGAGTTTAATTAGCTAAGGAATTCGGCCATGGTAGGTGAAGGTGAAGAAGTAAGAGTTGCCAAGGCCAAGGACAAGAAAAAGCAAGCCTAGGCACCCAAAAGCAAGAGAAAAATGTAAGTGGCTAAGAAATCCTTTTATTTTCTATTTAATTGAATTTATTTCTTTTATGTAATTAGGAAAAATTAATTTAAATTGCTTAATAATTGTAATTGATGTTAGGAAAATGCAATTGAACCTTGATAAATGCTATGTGAATGCTTAAAGTGAAGTAGAAAAATTTTTAAGGTTGTTTAGCTAAGGTGGCTGAATTTTTTCTTAAGGGAAATTAAGTGATTTTTTGCATGAAATTAATAGATAATAGCCCGAATTAACCCTAAATATAAAAATTAAGGTCCATAAATTTTTAAAGAATTTATGAAATTAATTTGAGAATTTTAAAGTTTAAAGATTGTGTATGTGTATAATGAAAATAATGAATTATTGAAAAATAATTTATAAAATGAATAAATAATGTACATATAAATTTTTAAGAATTTTATATGCATTACTAAAGTATTTTGACACAAATTATTGAATATGTTTAATTGTAAATATTGAATTATTAAGAAATAATTCAATAAATGAGTTAGAAGTTGTAAATTAATATGAATTAATTTACAACATGTGTAAAGATAGTGAAAAAAGTAAATTGATGAAATGTCTGAAAATGGAAAGGCCCATGAAGTTAATGAAGTAATTGAATTTGAATAAAAGTAAGCATATTAATGCCCTTTGAAATAATCACGTAGTAAAAATTAGCTCAGGATATAATTGACTGGCCATAGGGATATCTGTACTGCGATGTAAGTCATGACAACTTGCTTTGCTATGGGTAAGATCTCTGATCTCCATAGCTTATGTCTGTATCTTATCTCTGTTCTATGAGAAATGGACCATTGGAGATCATTTCTCTATTTGTTGTGGCTCAATGGGATCCACATTTCGTGTATCCGGTCTGAGTATTTCTACCGGATCTATACTAGGGGTATAATGAAAGAAAAATGCTAAATATGTAAAAAGACAATGAAATGTGCCAATTAATAAAGAAAAATGACCTAATTGCAATAAAATAAAAATTTATGGGTAAAATGGTAATTTTTTCAAAAAAATGTAAACAATGGGCAAAAATAATTAAAGAATGATGAATAAAGGGTAAAATGATAATTTAGTACATAAACAGTCCAAAAATAAAATTTTATAACATACAGGGATAAAATTGTAATTTTATATAAAAATAATAAAATAATTGTTAATTGATATATTGTACATCAACAAATAGTCTAAAAGTGAAAAATAAGCATACTAGAGATAATTTTGTAAATAAGATTTAAAAAGGGCAATAATTAGAAGGCAAAGAAAGTGTCAGGCTAAATTGTATAATTAAGTGAAAAGTAAGAATTAAATAAGTAATATTGTAAATAAATTAAGCTATTGCTTTTAATAGCAAACAAACAAACTTGTATAATTATCTTCAAAATGCTTTGTTTAGGTAATATAAATAAATAATAGGAAATGTTATAATTATTAGTCACCGCTGGACATATTTAGTGCTCAGCACGTAGATATTTTTGCGTGCAGATTCAGCGGAGCAGGAGCAAGAATACACATTACAGGATTTCTTTTGAATTATTAGCCTAATTTTCGACCGGCATGTATATATGTATAAAATACTCTTGGGATTTTGTGTACTTGTGAATATGTATTTAAGGATAAAATATTGGGTTGTTATATTTGATGACATGTAATTAGGATAGAGAATTGAGATTTTGTGAATATGGATGATGGGTATGAATTAGCAGTATTAATATGTTATAGGTCAGGAAATGAAGAAATGTGTGAATGAATGAATTGATAAATGATATATTTGAATATTGTGGTGCCTTTGAGAGGCTGTGTATTATTTGCGTTTCAGGAGGCTAGTTGAATTTACAGCCGTCATATTGCCGAAATTTTATTAGATGAATAGTAAATCAAACAGTTATAGATCAATTGTGAATCCATTTAAGATTTGAAAAATGCACATTAGGAATTTAAAGGAAAGAACATTAAGATGTTGGAAATTAATTGGTAGGGTAAAAAAAATTCGGTTTATGGTTGGTCGAAACAGTATTGGTTACACAATTATGTTAAGGGTTTTATAGATACAATGGATTGTTTTATATTAGGTGGCGATCTCCTATTGATCTGAGCAATAATCATAAAAAAGATGTTCATAGATTCCGAGTAGAATTAGACACTCAGCATGCAGATCAGGTAATTATCGGATGTTGTTAAAATTTAATAATATGCATTCATGTGCATTTAGATTAATTAAATCTTATTTACTATTGTTATTTAACTTTTTTTTAGTTTGAATGGCAACCATATGACGGAGTGATGCATCTTTTGCCGACCATTATGCTGTTATGAATAATCTGCGACCCTAATTGCTTGTGATCTTTGGATAGGTTACCAGCCAATAGGCAAGAATGTTTTTCCTCATAATCACTGCATTTGGGAACAGATTCATTGATGTCCTTGGGGGTCTCACACTAGACTCAGGCATTTGGCTAACTGACCACCTAGGATGATTCATACTAGCATTATGGGAGTGTGTACATGACCTCCTTAGCTAACTCATTGAATAAGGAATATGGCTATTTGACCAGCTGATAAATGTGAATTTATCTATGTTTTTAATGTGTTTTTACTATATTTTTAGGATAGTTTTATGTTAATTTAGTTGTTTTAATAGTTAGTTTCTTTAATTAATGTTTTAATTGTCTAATTAAGTATTTTTGATGTTTTAGGACTTAATTGAAAGAAGAAAAGAAAGTTAGAAGGGCTTAAATGAAGTTTGGCTTTTGGGATAACTTTGCAAAGAGGAAGAACAATTCACGTTTGGGGCAGAAGCTTAACACTCCGTGGAGTGTCAAGACACTAGGTAGAGTAATGGAATGCTTTGGCACCTTGCTCTGCCGAGTGAAGGGAAGAGATGTTTTACCTTGCTCCACCGAGTGAAGTGCCTGCTCCACCGAGTGTGTAGGTTCTCCAAGGCACGTAGACTTTCCAAAATTCTTAAATAGGAAGTTTTTGTTTCGGGAATGAAAGAGGAAGTAGAGTTAGGTTAAAACTCTTCCTTTTAAAGATATAAAAGGAGCATTTTTGGACTCCTAGAGACGGCGGCTTGGTTTTATTATTTTTCCCCGAGTTCTTAGTTTTATTTGGTAGCTCTTCTATCTTTTACAATGTTTTTTTTGATGGAGAACATGAGTGGCTAAGTTTCTAATTCCGATTCAAGGGTGATTCGATTCCAATTGTAATTTTGTGAGGCTTCGAACTCAACAAGGATTTCTTCAATCTAAGTAATTCTTATTTCTTTGTTCTTAATTTCTATGAATTACTTGTATTGATTAACTTGATGCCTTAATTCAATATGAATTTTTCAATTGCTATCCATGAGTTTGTGATCCGTAATTGTCATGAATGATTGATTCTAGTAGCAAAGAATTGGCTTATGTGTGTGTGAATTCGGCTTTCCGATTTACATAGCTTGCATAATAAATTATAGGGAAATAAGATGCAAAATTAATTGACTTGTAGCTATCTCAATCGATTAATCTTTGTCTTAGTCATTCTCATTAACTCTTAGTGCTATCATTGAAATAATATGGAACGCTATTGTGCCCAGTTAAATCAATGGTAAGATTTGATTTTAAATGCTTTGTTTGAGTCAATTACATTAGGAGAATTATTATTTTCTACGGCTTTTCCGATTAAGTAGACTAAGTTTTTGGATTGAGAAATTAATCTTTAAGCCTATGATCAAAGTTACAATTGGATGAGATTTACGCCTTTGAATTGGAAGTTTGGTAAGATTGATTTTCATTTAATTCAATATTTTTGCTCTCTGTTAATTTCTTGTTAATTTACTTTTAGTTTCAATTCAAAAGATTAAAACCCCCCCCCCATTTACTTTATACTTTTGTTTTAACATTGAGAAATTAATCATCATAGTTCTCTTGGGATTCGACCTGGTTCCACTATTTTTACAAGTTAGTTTAGGTGAATCAGTATTTATTTTTGGAGGGCGTCGACAACCCGACCAAAATTTGGCGCCGTTGTCGGGGAGCTATATTTTTAGTTTCTCATTGTTTTATTTATTTGTTTGTTTTCATTTATGACTCGTTCTTCTCAGACCTTTGATTTGCAGTATAATCCTGAAATTGAGAAGACAGCGCGTCGATTGAGAAAAGAAGCTAGATTAAGGAAGAGACGCCTTAAAGAAGAATTGGAGATAGAATCGACAATTGGTGGAATTTCGATATTTGAAGAATTTGAAGAAAAGATGGCTGACAGAACTCTCAAGGAGCTAGCTGCACCAGATTTGAATCAACAACCTTTATGCATTACTTTTCCTAACCTTGCAAATGATTTTGAATTAAAATCTGGTTTGATTTATTTACTTCCTTCTTTTCGTGGATGTGCAGGTGAAGATCCCCATAAACATTTGAAGGAATTCCATATTGTTTGCTCTGGAATGAAATCGCAGGGCGTGACTGAGGAGCAAATCAATCTTAGAGCTTTTCCTTTCTCTTTGAAGGATCAAGCTAAAGACTGGCTCTATTATCTTCCGTCGGGTTCAATCACTACATGGAGTGAGATGAAAAGGTTATTCCTGGAGAAATTCTTTCCCGCATCACGAGCTGCCAACATTAGAAAGGAGATTTATGGCATCACACAGATCACAGGAGAAACATTGTATGAATACTGGGAAAGGTTCAAGAGGCTGTGCGCTAGTTTTCCCCACCATTAGATTTCTGACCAACTCCTGATTCAATATTTTTATGAGGGATTACTACCAATGGATAGGAGTATGATCGATGCAGCGAGTGGTGGAGCCTTAGTGAATAAGACACCTCAAGAAGCCAAACTACTGATTTCTAATATGGCTGAGAATTCCCAGCAATTCGGTACAAGAAGTGGAGGATCTACCAAGCAAGTCAATGAGGTAAGTGAACTTAAAAGTCAACTTTCTGATTTAACTGCTTTAGTTCGTCAAATGGCTGTAGGGCAACAGTAAAAGCATGTGGAATATGCTCACTTCAAGGGCATCCTACTGATATGTGCCCTACATTACAACAAGACTCCACACAAGAAGCCAATGCTGTATGAGGATTTCCTGGTCTACCTCAAAGGAAGTATGATCCTTATTCTAATCATTACAATCCTGGATGGAGGGATCATCCTAATTTTAGCTATGGAAATCAAGGAGGACAACAAAGGCCACCTCCTCAAAATTTCAATAGACCACCTCCAATTTCCACGCAAACTCAAGCTCCAACTTCAGGTATGTCTTTGGAAGATATTGTTAAAAATCTTGCTAATGATACTCTTCAATTCCAACAGGAAACAAGAACCAACATTCAGGAAACGAGGACAAGCATTCAGAATTTAGGCAACCAAATTACTCAATTGGCCACTTCAGTTAGTAAATTGGAAGCTCAAAATTCTGGGAAGTTGCCTTCACAACCAGAAGTGAATCCAAAGGAGAATTGCAATGCAATCTCGCTAAGAAGTGGAAAAGAAATTCCTTCAGGATCCACTCCATCAAAAGGAGCTGACATAAGCAACGAAGATGATGAAGAAGAAGCCTCCTCTAAAACGAAGCGAAAGGTAACATTCAACCCTCCTTTATCTCTTCTTCTCACACCCCTACTCCTCCATTTCCTAGCAGGTTAGCTAAACCAAAGGAAGATGAGCAAGAAAAAGAGATCCTGGATACATTTAGGAGAGTCCAAATCAACATTCCTTTGTTGGATGCTGTCAAGCAAATTCTGAAATATGCAAAGTTCTTGAAGGAGCTATGTACCAACAAGAGGAAAATGAAAGAAAAAGGGAAGGTTGAGGTAAGTAAGAATGTGTCTGCAATTTTGCAGAGAAATATGCCAGAAAAATGCAAGGATCCAAGTATGTTTTCATTACCATGTGTGATTGGTGAAAAGAAAGTTGAGCATGCTATGTTAGACTTAGGAGCTTCGATTAATGTAATGCCATTTTCTGTTTACCAAGAATTGAAATTAAATGACTTGCAAAGGACTGATGTAGTTATTCAATTGGCAAACCGTTTTTATATTCACCCTTTAGGAATTGTTGAAGATGTTTTGGTGCAAGTAAATGAGCTTATATTTCCTGTAGACTTTTACATTTTAGAGATGGAAGGTAATCCTTCTTTAAAATCGGCTTCGATTTTGTTAGGAAGACCTTTTATGAAAACAGCAAAGACAAAAATCGATGTAGATGAAGGTACATTGTCCGTTGAATTTGATGGAGAGATTGTTAAGTTTAATATTTTTGATGTTATAAAGTACCCTACTGATGTGCATTCTCTTTGTCAAATTGATGAAATAGATTCTATTGTGCAGGACATATTTGCTCAAGAAAGTGATGGTAATGAGCTAGAATAGGATGCGCAACCTAATTTAGAAAGAATCATCGGGGAACTTGGTGTAGAAAAACTATTTTCAGCAACATTATCGAAACCAATAAATTCTAATGCTGAAATCTCTTCTACTACTAATAAAATGCTACCTTCAATTGTGCAGGCACCAAAGCTAGAGTTGAAAGCTCTACCAGAACACCTCAAATACATGTATTTAGGTAAAGGTGAAACTTTGCCGGTGATCATCTCTAAAGGCCTCACGACAGTACAAGAGGAAAATTTAGTTCGCATTTTGAAGGAGTACAAGGTTGCAATTGGTTGGACCTTAGCTGACATTAAAGGCATTAGTCTATCCATTTGTATGCACAGAATCCTACTTGAAGAAGATGCCAAACCATCTCGAGAATCACAAAGGAGGTTGAATCCCGCTATGAAAGAGGTTGTGATGAAAGAGATTCTCAAGTTGCTTGATGCAGGTATTATATATCCAATCTCGGACAGCGAATGGGTAAGTCCAATTCATGTTGTTCCCCAGAAAACCGGGATAATCGTGGTACGAAATTTGAATAATGAACTTGTCCCTATGCGTGTGCAAAATGGTTGGAGGATGTGTATAGATTTTCGGAAGCTTATTCAAGTTACTAGAAAAGATCACTTTCCTCTTCCCTTTATTGATCAAATGTTAGAGAGATTGGCTGGAAAGTCTTTCTTTTGTTTTCTTGATGGTTTTTCAGGTTTCTATCAAATTCCCATTGCGCAAGAAGACCAGAAAAAGACAACATTCACTTGCCCCTTCGGAACTTATGCTTATAGGCGAATGCCTTTTGGACTCTGTAACACTCCAGGTACGTTTCAAAGATGCATGATGAGTATTTTTTTCTGAATATATTGAGAATTGCATTGAAGTTTTTATGGATGATTTCACTATATATAGGGATTCATTTGATGATTGCTTAGATAATTTAACCAAGGTTTTGAAAAGATGCATAGAAACTAATTTGGTGTTAAATTATGAAAAGTGTCATTTTATGGCTACTCAAGGCATAGTTTTGGGACATGTGATTTCTTCTAGTGGTATAGAAGTTGATAAGGCAAAAGTTGATATAATTGCAAACTTACCCTACCCTACAAATGTTAGAAAAGTGCGATCTTTTCTTGGACATGCAGGATTTTATCGCAGGTTCATAAAAGATTTCTCTAAGGTTGCTTTGCCTTTGACAAATTTGTTGCAAAAGGAAGCCCAATTTGAGTTTGGAAAGGAATGCAATGAGGCATTTGATAAACTCAAAGAATTGCTAACTAGTGCGCCTATCATTCAACCACCTCGATGGGACTTACCATTTGAGATCATGTGCGATGCGAGTAACTATGCAGTGGGAGCAGTTCTAGGACAAAGGGTGGAAAAGAAAAGTCATGTCATCTATTATGCTTCTAGGACTCTAAATCCTGCTCAGTGCAATTATTCCACTACGGAAAAAGAACTTTTGTCAATTGTTTTTGCATTAGAAAAATTTCGGTCTTATGTGCTTGGCTCTAAAGTTATTGTGTTTTCTGACCATGCAGCTTTCAAATACCTTCTGGCCAAGAAAGAATCCAAACCAAGGCTGATTCGATGGATTTTGCTTCTCCGGGAGTTTGACATAAAGATAATGGACAGAAAAGGAGTGGAAAATTCAGTTGCTGACCATTTAAGTCGATTGATAAGGGAAGAAGAAGAAGAAATTCCTCTCAATGATAACTTTCCAGATGAGTACTTATTCCATCTCAAAGGTATGAATCCTTGGTATGCTGATATAGTTAATTATTTGGTTACGGGAAGTCTACCTAGTGATCTTAGTAAATCTAGGAAGATAAAAATAAAAAGTGATTCTAAGTACTATGTCTGGGATGAGCCTTGCTTATGGAAATTTTGTTCCGATCAAGTAATTAGGAGATGTGTGCCTGAAAATGAGTTTCAATCCATTTTAGCATTTTGCCATGATTATGCATGTGGAGGACATTTTGGACCAAAACGAACTGCTAGGAAGGTTTTAGATAGCGGTTTGTATTGGGAATCTCTGTTTAAAGATGCATTTCAATTTTGCAAAACTTGTGAAAAGTGCCAAAAGGTAGGAGCATTATCACGTAGGAATGAAATGCCTCAAATTCTCATTCTTATTTGTGAGATATTTGATGTGTGGGGTATTGATTTTATGGGTCCCTTGCCTTCTTCTTGCGGTTTTTCTTACATTCTTTTGGCTGTGGATTATGTTTCGAAATGGGTGGAAGCTAAAGCCACCAAAACTTATGATTTTCAAGCTGTTGTAGGTTTTATCAAGGCTAATATCTTTGCTAGGTTTGGAATTCCAAGAGCAATTATCAGTGATCAAGGAACACATTTTTGCAATCGATCGGTTGAAGCTTTGATGAAAAAGTACGAAATGAATCATAGAGTCGCTACTGCATATCACCCCCAAACCAATGGACAAGCCGAGGTTTTAAATAGGAAAGTTAAATCCATTTTGGAAAAGACAGTCAATCCAGGAAGGAAGGACTGGAGTCTTCATTTAGATGATGCTCTTTGGGCATACCGCACTGCCTACAAGACTCCTATAGGTACGTCTCCCTATCGTTTGATTTTTGGTAAGGCATGTCATCTACCAGTTGAAATCGAGCATAGAGCCTATTGGGCTGTACGCCGATGTAACATGGATTTAGACAAGGCAAGTAAATCAAGATTATTGCAGTTACAAGAATTAGAAGAGCTGCGGTTGGATGCTTACGAGAATTTGAGAATTTATAAGGAGAAATCTAAAATGTTTCATGATAACATGCTTATTAGGAAACAATTCACAACTGGTCAAAATGTGTTGCTATACAATTCTCGTTTGAAGCTTATGCCTGGTAAGTTTCGCTCTTGCTGGATTGGTCCATTTGTTGTTACTAATGTGTTTCCTTATGGTGCAGTGGAAATTCAAAGTCTGGACACGGGTAAAGTTTTCAAAGTCAATGGCCATCGCTTGAAGATTTTTCATGAGGGAGAAATTGTTCAATGTATCATTAGCATGCATTTGAATGACCCTCAGTACTCTGGTACTTCTTAACAAGTAAGGAAGTTCTAAAAGTCGAGCTGAGGACTAACAAAAACTCAAAACTATTTCTCTTTCTTTTACTCGTCATAAGTTTTATTTTAACAATAGGTTTAGTTGTGTCATTTAAAGATTTTGTCATTTTAGAGTTTGTCTTAATTTTTAGGAGTCTCAAGTGTTTCTAAGGGAGTGGTTTTTAGTAAGGGTTAGGTGAAATATTTCTTTAAAAAAAAATCATCAAATTCGTGTTGATTTTTCCAGAGTGTGACCACTCTGTGGAGTAAGAATCTGCACTCCACCGAGTGGAATCACACCCGGTAGAGTGTGTTCTTACTCTACAGAGTGTGGTAATTTCTATGAAAAAAAATTAATTTAATTACACAATTTTTGCTTGGCTTTCCCGTGGGGTCATACTCGATAGAGTGTGAGGACACTCCACCGAGTGTCCCTCATCCCACCAAGCCCGACCATACTTATTAAAAGGCCCTCTCTTCACTTTTTCACACACTCACTCATATTTGCCAAGTTTTCTGGATTGCTGTGTCTTACTCGGGTTCTCTCATTTCTACTCCACCGAGCAACTCTTTTGCTTCTTAGATCTTCTTCCTTCGGCCCATCATCACTCAAGTAAGTTTCTTTGTGCCTTACCTTGTTTTATTTCTTTGTTGGATTCTCAATTTATTCTTCAAAGTTGTGTCTTCGTACCTATTTTGAAGTAAGGTTTGGCATTCTTCTCGCTATAGTTTTTGATGGTTCTACTTGTCATTGTTTTAAGTGCGTGTACTTGAGTGTTGTGCTATCAATTTGGGTTTGAGATAGTTTAAATTACAATGGTTAGAGCTTTATAAAATCATGCACACAACATGCTCGATCAAATGTTTCACCAAGAAAAAGCTTAACAACTTGAATAAATTTTAAGTCATCCTTTCATCATTATGCCATTTGTCTTTCTCATTCCATTTGCATTCCATTACAATTTATCTATTCACTTCATTCGTTGCACAACAATTGACATTTTAAAACCATGCCATTTGTGATTGCCTTTACTCTATCATTTAATTTGACATGGTTATATTTGTGTAGTGGCTCCAAAAAAAAGCAAGAATTGAGGAAGCATCCACATCTACAGCAAAGCCTATCCCTGCCTACATTGATGAAGAAAATGCAGAATTGTATGAGTACTTCAAAGACATGACATTTGAGAAGCCTGTATACCTCCGTGAGTTTTACTTGGATATTGCAGATGGAAACTTTTGGCATGAAATATACCCCCTTATCTAGAACATTGGCTGGGAGCAATTCATTTCAAAGCGACCTGAGGTTCACCCTTATATCGCCATACAATTTTTCACTTCTTTTAAGCTAACATTTGCTAATGAGCAGGATTTGGGCACTGTACGCTTTAAGCTTGGTAGGCGATGTTATTCCTTGCCTTTCCCTGATTTTGCTACAAAATTGGGATTCCCAAATACTGCCCTAGGAGAGTTACCAAATGCTACACATCAGGAGAACTGGGAGTTTATTCGGGATCCCCTCAATCCAGTTGAATACAGGACAAGCAAGATGAAAGCACGTGCTTTAGGCAGCCATGCATTGCGAATTTTACATAGATTTTTATCCATCACATTCTTTAGTTGTCTTGGCAGTACGGGTGCAATTAATGCTAAAGAATGTATGCTTCTAAGGTGTATGGTAGAAGGAGTCAAGATCAATGGTGTTGTGCTTCTATCCCGCAAAATTGAGGAATTACAAAAGAAGAATCCCAAAATCAGAAAAACATCTTTAGGATGGATTGCAACAATTATGGCTGACCATGTAGGACACATGGATAGGCGGAAATCCCTCGGTGAGATTAAATTCATTGAATACAGGATGCTAACCCGTATGAAAATTTTAGTGTTGAAACCCAGGAGGCACTGGTCTACTTGAGACGAGTATTTGCATTTAATTACTATTGGTCGGAATCGAGACGAGGAACCAGAAGATGATGTACCCGAGCCAGCCGGTCCAGCACAACAACCTCCTGCTCCGGCTCATGCACAGCCAGAAGTTTCCCCAATACTTATGACTTTCATGAATCAGGTCATAGGAAGGCTAGACAATATGTGTGATGACATTGGTGACCTGCGCAAAGAATTTGAACGATTCAATGTTGAGTTTTGGAGGCGCTTTCCACCACCACCACCACCGCCATCCGAGTAAATCTAGTTTGGGTTGCTGAGGATAGCATCACCTTTTGTGAGGGGGGTAGCGTTTCTCTGAGATCTAGAATGTTGCTGAAATCCAGGAAGTCTACTTTTCCTTTTTCTTTATATCATGAAAACACTTGTGTTCTTTTGTTTTATGTTTTGTTTTTAATTTTTAGTTTACTCTTTGGTGTGTAATTGTAATGCCCCTCAGTGTACTCTAGAAGAATTAACACTAATTAATTATTAGTGTCCATGTTTAATTGTGTGTATGTATGTATTGAATGACTTAATTGAAAAGCAAAAGAGTAAGTTTTGGGGCATTATTAGAAATAAAGGAAAGTTGTGGGAATAATGGCAACTTTGACTTAAACTTGACATTTGGACCAATTGGAAATTAAAGTGAGGTAGATATTTGTGATGAAGGAGGGCCGGCCAACTCATGGTCTTCACTCTCCATCTTCATCTTCTCTATCTCCTAAACCCTAAACTCTCTCTCATCCTCTCTCTCTCTAGATTTCTTGGAATTTTTGAGAAAGAAGTAAAGGTTTACTTGGTTTTTGGGGGTTAAGGTAACTTGCTTCTCCTTTAATGTAAGTGATTCTTTGTATAGCTTGTTAGATTTTCATAGAAGTGTTTTATGTGTTTTAGAAGGAGAAACAAGTAAAAGAAAGGGGAAGGAGACTCTTCAAGGTTGAAGAGAAAGGAAGAGTTATAACAAGGTATGGGAACTTAGAATTTTGTATGTGTATATATATATATATATTGATTTGTCATGAGAGAGATTTTGAGTGCCTCTCTCATGTGTGTTATGGATGATTTAAAGCTTAGAAAGGGTTTAAAGTTGGAAGTATGTGAGTTTTGGATGGAAGCATGAAAATCTGTTTTTAAAGATCATTTGACTAGTCTGTACACTTTTGCTCATATCTTGAGATATAGTTGCTCAAATGATGAAATTCCAGTTGCTATAGAAATTAGACTTGCGTGTCTTGATTTTGTTAGAAGAAACTAAAATCTGATTTTCAATGCATGATAGTGAAAATCGGTATTGAAATCTGATTGTGGTTGTGATTTCTGCTTTTATGAACAGTCTGTGGTTTTTATCGAATAACTGGAGATTTACAGGTCCTATTGAGGGGATTTTTAGTGTTTTGAAAACTAGAATTGTAAACCTAAAACTTTGTAGAAGATAGTGTTTTCTGAAAAATCCATTTGGTATGTCGAAATTGAGATGCAATCTGAGTTTTTACATTAATTTACAGGATTTTTGAACAACAATCACTTTAAGGGGGTTGCCCCGTCGTTTTATGTCGCGAGCGCGACATATGTCGCGAGCGCGACATCAAGCGGAAGCCTTGTGTCGCGAGCGCGACTTATGCCGCGAGCGCGACATCAAGAAATGCTTATTTAGGCCATTGCCTTCTGTCGCGAGCGCGACATTAAAGAGTGGTGTCAGGCCATTGTTCTCTGTCGCGAGCGCGACAATATGCCTTTATGTTTGTTTTTTTTTCGACTTCAATTGGGATTTAAAATTTTCCTAAACCCTTCTAAGCTTATAAATCATCCTAAATTATAGATATATGGCAAATGTGTTCTCTATATGTATATAGCGATGCAAGTTTGCTTAAGGAATAACAAGGTAAGTTTCTATTTCTCAAATAGAAACATACAGAAATGTATTTCAATAAATTACAATATGTGATATGTTATGCCTGCACATAGAGACTTGGTTGTGGATAGATAGGCATGCCTATAGGGTTATCGCAGCTGCTTCTGTTTGACTCTTATGAGTCTTCTGTTTGTCTCTACATGAGACTTCTGTTTGGATACCTACGTGTATCCTTCTGTTTAGATACCTACGGGTATCCTTCTGTTTTGATACCTTCGGGTATCCATTGCACCCGTTATCCACACCCACAGGGAATTGTAAGCAGGCCATTTGTGAAAATACATTATAAAGTATGTTATTGTTCTGATTATATGATACTGTTATATCTTGATTAATCTTGTAAGGCTTTGTATTTCTATCATTATTGAATGATTGGAAATAGCTACTGTAAGTAGTTATCTGCATGTTATTAGTTGTTCCCCACTAAGCTTTATAGCTTAGCACGGGTGTTTATCCGTGTAGGTTTGCAAGGTAGATCGTGTGTTCAGGGACAAAGCCAACAATCTCACAAGTCAACACAAGATTAGAAGTAGCATAAATGTTTGAGATTGATTTTTGTATCTCTTGTGGTTACATCTAAGGCATTTGTATATGTATAAAGGCATGTAATTATAAAGTTATGTTAAGAATACTCTACAGCAAGTGAAAGTATAAGTACATGATCATGCATGATGGGCATAGAATGTATGTATGTATGTTTATATATGCATCATTAACAGATAAGTCATAGCATTGATAGAATTAATGAATGTAATTAGTAACAGTAATTAGGATTATCTAGTATAGTCATTACATTTTTGGTATCAGAGCGCCTTGGTTTAGGCGGTTCTGGCCAATAGGAATTTCAAGTGTCTTAGATATAGAATTTTGTTGTTGTTGGCTGATTGTGGCTGTCCCTATGTTTCTTTGTTATAGTTATAGATGGAAAGGTATCGTGAAGTTGTAGATGAGTCGGCTGAAAGTAATCTGTCGGGTCAATCGAATCCTTCTCAGCCAGAATCTTCTGCATCTACTAGAGGTGGTGCAACTGCTGTTGAGTCTGGGGAAGCTTTGTTGAAGATTTCCCAGGATATGGCTCAGATTTTACATAGGATGACTGCACCAAAGGCTCTAATTTCTGAGATTAGAAAGCATGGTGCAGAAAAGTTTCTAGGCTCTACTTGGGAAGAGTCTGAGAAAGCTGAGCTGTGGCTTGAAAGAGTAAAAAGGGTTTTTACCGAAGTTCAGTGCCCCGCCAGTCAAAAGGTGACTTGTGCTGTGTCCTTACTTCAGGGAGCAGCGTATGACTGGTGGAAACTGGTTCTGACTCAACCTCAGCTACCTGATTCCCTCTCTTGGGAATTCTTTGTAGCTGAGTTTAAAAGGAGATATGTGACAGAAGCTTATAAAGATGAAAAGTTGAAGCAGTTTCTGAATCTTAAGCAAAGAGGTATGTCAGTGGCTGAATATGAAGCCGAATTCAATCGCTTGAGCAAGTATGCACCAAAACCAATGTTAACTGGCACTTTCAAGTGTCGCCAGTTCGAAGATGGATTAAATGATCAGATTCGGGATCATTTGATAGGGCCTATTTCTCTCCATCCTGTGGATTATCATCAGCTGGTTCAAGCAGCTATTCGGGTTGAGAAGGAAGAAAATGTGAAAAGAGAAAGAGAGCAAAGAAGAAGAAGTTTTTCTCGGGGTGGTTCCACATCCGGGAAAAGATCGAGGTTGACTCAAGGAGATCAACCATTGCCATTTGGCAATTACCCTGCATCTAGAGGTAGACAGCAGGGGACTTTTTCTACAGCTGGCTCAGGTAGAGGTGTTGTATCAGGACAAGGCAGAGGCCAAGCTCCAGAATGCACCTATTGTTTTAGGCGACATTGGGGCACTTGTAGAATGCTCACCGGTGGTTGCTTCAGATGTGGCAGCACGGAGCATTTTATAGCTAATTGTCCTATGCCGCAGGATCAAGTTTCGAGTCAACAGAGTAACCGAGGAGCTTCTAATGCACCCTCTTTTGGTAGAGGTCGTGGTAGAGGCAGAGGTGGATCGCGCCAGTTTAGAGCCCAGTCCAGGAATGTTTCTAAGTCGGTAGATCGACCTTTTGCTCCTACACCTCCTATTCGAGCTTATGCTATGAAAGGTCGAGAAGATGCTGATGCTCCTGAGGTCATAGCTGGTACATTCTCCCTCTTTGATACTGATGTGCATGTGCTTATAGACCCGGGATCTACACATTCTTATATTTGTAATGGGGAGCTGGGTAGAAATGTGTCTGTTGTTGATCATATGACTTATGATATATGTGTAATTAGTCCTTTGGGCCATAGTATTCATGTGAATGAATTTTATAGAAATTGCCCTATTAGAATTCAAGAGAGAGAGTTCCCAGCTGACCTAATTGTTTTGCCTTTTCATGAGTTTGATGTAATCCTGGGTATGGATTGGCTTTCTAGATATCATGCCATAGTGGACTGTAAAGCTAAAACAGTATTGATTAAGAGTGATGGGGAAGTAGAGACATTGATTCAGGGTATTAAGTCAAAACCCTTAACCAATGTTATCTCTGCTATGAAAGCAAAAAGATTTCTTAGAAAAGGATGCGAAGCGTATCTAGCTTTGGTTCTTGATTCTAAGAGAGAAACAGTCGATCTTCAAAATGTTCCTGTGATTAATGAGTTTTCTGATGTGTTTCCTGAGGAACTTTCGGGTTTGCCGCTCGAGAGAGAAGTTGAGCTATCTATTGAGACTTTGCCTGGAACTGCTCCTATCTCTAGAGCACCCTACAGAATGGCACCAACAGAATTGAAAGAATTAAAAGTTCAGCTGCAAGAATTGTTAGATAAAGGCTTCATTAAGCCTAGTGTGTCACCCTGGGGTGCACCTGTGTTATTTGTTAAAAAGAAGGATGGTACCTTGAGAATGTGCATTGACTACAGACAACTTAACAAAGTGACAGTGAAGAACAAGTATCCTTTACCTCGAATTGAGGATCTCTTTGATCAGTTAAGGGGTGCAGGAGTGTTTTCTAAAATTGACCTGAGGTCGGGATACTATCAACTTCGGGTCAAAGATATGGATGTGCAAAAGACTGCTTTTAGAACTCGATATGGTCATTACGAATTCTTAGTAATGCCTTTCGGGTTGACTAATGCACCTGCAGCTTTTATGGATTTGATGAATAGGGTGTTTAGACCCTATTTAGATCAATTTGTCGTGGTGTTTATAGATGACATTTTAGTCTATTCTCGTGATGAAGCGGAGCATGCTGAGCATTTGAGAATAGTGTTACAGACCCTGAGAGAGCAACAGCTTTATGCCAAGTTAAGCAAATGTGAATTCTGGCTTAAAGAAGTTTCTTTCCTTGGGCACGTGGTGTCTTCAGAAGGCATCAGGGTGGACCCTAGGAAGATTGAGGCTATAGTAAACTGGAGACCGCCTAAAAATGTGCCAGAAGTCCGAAGTTTCTTGGGCTTAGCTGGCTATTATAGGCGGTTTGTGAAAGGTTTTTCAGTTATTGCCTCTCCGCTTACTAAGTTACTTCGGAAAGAAGCTAGATTTGAGTGGACAGATCGTTGTCAAGCCAGTTTTGATCAGTTAAAAAGGATGTTAACGGAAGCTCCAGTTCTTACCCAACCAATAACGGGTAGAGAATATGCTATGTATAGTGATGCATCGAGTAATGGTTTGGGATGTGTGTTGATGCAAGAAGGTAAAGTAGTGGCTTATGCATCCAGACAGTTGAAGCCTCATGAACAGAATTATCCAACTCATGATTTGGAATTGCCCGCAGTTGTGTTTGCTTTAAAGATTTGGCGACATTACCTGTATGGTGAGAAGTGCAGAATCGATACGGATCACAAGAGTCTTAAATACTTGCTTTCTCAGTGAGATCTCAATTTAAGACAACGCAGATGGTTAGAATTGTTCAAGGACTATGATTGTATCATTGATTACCACCCAGGAAAGGCTAATGTGGTAGCTGATGCTTTGAGCCGAAAGATGGTGGCAGCTATGCTATTACAAGGTTATAAATGGAAATTTGCATCCGATGGGGCTTTGTTAGCTCAATTGCGAGCTCGCCCTAATCTCAGGCAAACAGTTCTTGATGCACAATCAGATGATGTTAAGTTACAGCAGTTGGCTCAAACAGTTCATGCAGGAGGTCCGATAGAATATTCTATTGGACTAGATGGTGGTTTATATTATCGAAATCGGTTATGTGTACCAAATGTTAAAAAATTGAAGGAAGCATTATTGCAAGAAGCCCATAGTACCGTATTTACCATGCATCTTGGTAACAACAAGATGTATAGAGATTTGAAATAATTCTATTGGTGGCCAGGAATGAAAAGAGATGTGACTGAGTATGTTTCTAAGTGCCTAACATGTCAGCAAGTAAAAGCAGAGCATCAACTTCCTTCGGGATTACTGAACCCTCTTCCCATTCCTCAATGGAAGTGGGACAATGTTACTATGGATTTTGTTACAGGTCTACCCACTACTCAAAGGAAACATGATGCAGTGTGGGTCATAGTAGACAGATTAACCAAGGTGGCTCATTTTGTACCGGTTCGAACCAATTACTCAATGGACAAGTTAGCTGAGTTGTATATTGATCAGATTGTTAGACTGCATGGGGTACCAATCTCAATTGTTTCAGATCGGGATCCGAGGTTCACATCCAGATTTTGGAAAAGTCTACAGCAAGCTTTAGGTACAAAGCTTCTTCTTAGTACTGCTTTTCATCCTCAGACTGATGGGCAGTCAGAGAGAATCATTCAGGTGTTAGAGGATATGTTAAGAGGTTGTGTTTTAGATTTTCCAGGAAGTTGGGACAAATATGTGACTTTGATGGAGTTTGCATATAACAATGGCTATCAAACTAGCATTGGTATGCCACCATATGAAGCTCTCTATGGTAGAAAATGCAGAACTCCTTCCTGTTGGATGGAATTAGCTGAAAATAAGTTGACGGGTCCTGACATTGTTAAAGATACTGAAGAAAAGATCCAACTTGTCAAACAACGATTGAAAGAAGCCAGTGATAGACAGAAATCATATGCAGATCTGAAAAGAAAAGACATTGAGTATCAGGTTGATGATAAAGTGTTTCTAAAAGTGTCCCCATGGAGAAAAATACTACGGTTCGGAAAGAAAGGAAAACTCAGTCCCCGGTTTATTGGTCCTTACAGAATCCTAGAAAGGATTGGACCGGTAGCATATCGATTAGATCTTCCTAATGATCTATCAAAGTTGCATAATGTTTTTCATGTTTCGATGCTCCGGCGATATCGATCTGATGAGTCACATATCATACCAGTGCAAGATATCAGTGTCAGAACTGATTATACGTATGATGAAGAGCCTAAACAGATTTTAGCCAGGGAAGTTAAACAGTTAAGGAACAAAGAAATCCCTCTAGTCAAAGTGTTATGGCAATATCATGGAATACAAGAAGCGACTTGGGAACCTGAAGCAGCTATGCGGGCTCAATACCCTCAGCTCTTCAGTACAGGTATAATTTCGAGGACAAAATTCTTTTAGGGGGAGAGAGTTGTAATGCCCCTCAGTGTACTCTAGAAGAATTAACACTAATTAATTATTAGTGTCCATGTTTAATTGTGTGTATGTATGTATTGAAGGACTTAATTGAAAAGCAAAAGAGTAAGTTTTGGGGCATTATTAAAAATAAAGGAAAGTTGTGGGAATAATGGCAACTTTGACTTAAACTTGACATTTGGACCAATTGGAAATTAAAGTGAGGTAGATATTTGTGATGAAGGAGGGCCTGCCAACTCATGGTCTTCACTCTCCATCTTTATCTTCTCTATCTCCTAAACCCTAAACTCTCTCTCATCCTCTATCTCTCTAGATTTCTTGGAATTTTTGAGAAAGAAGTAAAGGTTTACTTGGTTTTTGGGGGTTAAGGTAACTTGCTTCTCCTTTAATGTAAGTGATTCTTTGTATAGCTTGTTAGATTTTCATAGAAGTGTTTTATGTGTTTTAGAAGGAGAAACAAGTAAAAGAAAGGGGAAGGAGACTCTTCAAGGTTGAAGAAAAAGGAAGAGTTATAACAAGGTATGGGAACTTAGAATTTTGTATGTGTATATATATATATATATTGATTTGTCATGAGAGAGATTTTGAGTGCCTCTCTCATGTGTGTTATGGATGATTTAAAGCTTAGAAAGGGTTTAAAGTTGGAAGTATGTGAGTTTTGGATGGAAGCATGAAAATCTGTTTTTAAAGATCATTTGACTAGTCTGTACACTTTTGCTCATATCTTGAGATATAGTTGCTCAAATGATGAAATTCCAGTTGCTATAGAAATTAGACTTGCGTGTCTTGATTTTGTTAGAAGAAACTAAAATATGATTTTCACTGCATGATAGTGAAAATCGGTATTGAAATCTGATTGTGGTTGTGATTTCTGCCTTTGTGAACAGTCTGTGGTTTTTATTGAATAACTGGAGATTTACAGGTCCTATTGAGGGGATTTTTAGTGTTTTGAAAACTAGAATTGTAAACCTAAAACTTTGTAGAAGATAGTGTTTTCTGAAAAATCCATTTGGTATGTCGAAATTGAGATGCAATCTGAGTTTTTACATTAATTTACAGGATTTTTGAACAACAATCACTTTAAGGCGGTTGCCCCGTCGTTTTATGTCGCGAGCGCGACATCAAGCGGAAGCCTTATGTCGCGAGCGCGACATCAAGAAATGCTTATTTAGGCCATTGCCTTCTGTCGCGAGCGCGACATTAAAGAGTGGTGCCAGGCCATTGTTCTTTGTCGCGAGCGCGATTGTCGCCACGGCCGCGACATTCGTCGCGAGCGCGACAATATGCCTTTATGTTTGTTTTTTTTTCGACTTCAATTGGGATTTAAAATTTTCCTAAACCCTTCTAAGCTTATAAATCATCCTAAATTATAGATATATGGCAAATGTGTTCTCTATATGTATATAGCGATGCAAGTTTGCTTAAGGAATAACAAGGTAAATTTCTATTTCTCAAATAGAAACATACAGAAATGTATTTCAATAAATTACAATATGTGATATGTTATGCCTGCACATAGAGACTTGGTTGTGGATAGATAGGCATGCCTATAGGGTTATCGCAGCTGCTTCTGTTTGACTCTTATGAGTCTTCTGTTTGTCTCTACATGAGACTTCTGTTCGGATACCTACGTGTATCCTTCTGTTTAGATACCTACGGGTATCCTTCTGTTTTGATACCTTCGGGTATCCATTGCACCCGTTATCCACACCCACAGGGAATTGTAAGCAGGCCATTTGTGAAAATACATTATAAAGTATGTTATTGTTCTGATTATATGATACTGTTATATCTTGATTAATCTTGTAAGGCTTTGTATTTCTATCATTATTGAATGATTGGAAATAGCTACTGTAAGTAGTTATCTGCATGTTATTAGTTGTTCTCCACTAAGCTTTATAGCTTAGCACGGGTGTTTATCCGTGTAGGTTTGCAAGGTAGATCGTGTGTTCAGGGACAAAGCCAACAATCTCACAAGTCAACACAAGATTAGAAGTAGCATAAATGTTTGAGATTGATTTTTGTATCTCTTGTGGTTACATCTAAGGCATTTGTATATGTATAAAGGCATGTAATTATAAAGTTATGTTAAGAATACTCTACAGCAAGTGAAAGTATAAGTACATGATCATGCATGATGGACATAGAATGTATGTATGTATGTTTATATATGCATCATTAACAGATAAGTCATAGCATTGATAGAATTAATGAATGTAATTAGTAACAGTAATTAGGATTATCTAGTATAGTCATTACAGTAATAGTAATGTTAGGAGCAACTTGGTGCTGTAACTAACTCAGTGATGATATGAATAGTTGCTAGTTCTTGGTTATTTAGTTGTTTTTGTCCTTCGAATACATAGTTAATTAGCATGTATCACTTAGCTTACATAAAGCTTAGTTTGCCCCAGCTCTTCTCAGAATTTGAACAAATTGAACTTGAATATAGATTGTGCAATAATCAGGATTATGATTTAGCAATAAGGCAAGTAGGTTGTTCACTGAAATTTTGAGCTAATCTATTACTCAGCTTGGTTTATAATTATTAGTTTCCGCACATTTAAAGCATAAAAGACCAGTTTTTGAACTTTAGAAAAACCAGTGCATTGAAATAGTTGAGCAGGAATTTTAGGACATTAGAACCTTCCTCATCACCCTTCGAAGCATAAAAGCAACTCAAGCAACTTAGAAAGTGATCTAGGCAGATTTTCTTGTTGAGCTAATAAAAAGACTGTTTTCCCTACCCTTTTGATATGATTAACCTTTGTTAGCCAATTTGAGCTTAATGAGGTATGCTTAAAGCGTACCATATCTATTGTTTTTGTTACACTTATCATAAACCATATAGCCTAAAAGCTTTTATCTACCCTCTAGAATTGGTCACCTAGATTTGGATAGGTTTACATTTATTGGGCACTTAAATTAAGTGTAATGAGAATGATTGCATCATTTGGGGCAAGAATTGTGTTGTGAAGTCAAGTGCTTGTATAAATATCCTTGTTTTACCCTATTTATGTGGTTTGTCAGCAAAATAAGCTAAAAAAAATAAAAATAAAGCTAGCATATGGCAAAACTATAAGTGTGGGGTAGTTAAAAAGGAAAGAAATTGGGACTTCTCATAAATAAAAAAAAAAGAGGGATTTCAGTCCTATTACTTCTATTTTTGGGTTTGTTCAATGCTTAAGAATGTCAATAAGCAAGCTTGACAAGGGAATTGTGCCTATTAGTTTGAAAAGGTAGAAATGTGATTTATTCAAGTAAAGAGTGGCTAATTCTCTTTGTTTATCTTTTGACCATTCTTTAATAGCCAATACCTTAAACCTCATTACAACCCAATTAAGACCTAAGTGATTCTACGTTTTGCTTTGAGTTGTTTAGCGGAGATGACCTTCGGGTTCCGGTGCTAAAGGAGAGGCCTATAGTGTTTCTAGAGTTTCAAATGCGAAACCTTAAGTGTACTTAGTATACTTCAATTCTAAAGCTTGACTATGAAGATGCATTGGGGTTTTGTTTTTGAAAATTGCTTAAATTGTTTTGGTCTTTCACACATGGAAATTGATTCTTATCTCCTTGTTTGAGTTTGTTTTAGCCATGATTTTATTGAGTGCTCTTGTTAAATGTTGAATTTAATCTTGAATTATTTGAATCTAATTTTGAGTTTGATTATTCTGAGAAATGGGTTTGTTCAAATTTGCTCGGGGACGAGCAAAAGCTAAGTGTGGGGTATTTGATAAATGTGAATTTATCTATGTTTTTAATGTGTTTTTACTATATTTTTAGGATAGTTTTATGTTAATTTAGTTGTTTTAATAGTTAGTTTCTTTAATTAATGTTTTAATTGTCTAATTAAGTATTTTTGATGTTTTAGGACTTAATTGAAAGAAGAAAAGAAAGTTAGAAGGGCTTAAATGAAGTTTGGCTTTTGGGATAACTTTGCAAAGAGGAAGAACAATTCACATTTTGGGCAGAAGCTTAACACTCCGTGGAGTGTAAATCCACTCCGTGGAGTGTCAAGACACTAGGTAGAGTAATGGAATGCTTTGGCACCTTGCTCTGCCGAGTGAAGGGAAGAGATGTTTTACCTTGCTCCACCGAGTGTGTAGGTTCTCCAAGGCACGCAGACTTTCCAAAATTCTTAAATAGGAAGTTTTTGTTTCGGGAATGAAAGAGGAAGTAGAGTTAGGTTAAAACTCTTCCTTTTAAAGATATAAAAGGAGCATTTTTGGACTCCTAGAGACGGCGGCTTGGTTTTATTATTTTTCCCGAGTTCTTAGTTTTATTTGGTAGCTCTTCTATCTTTTACAATGTTTTTTTTGATGGAGAACATGAGTGGCTAAGTTTCTAATTCCGATTCAAGGGTGATTCGATTCCAATTGTAATTTTGTGAGGCTTCGAACTCAACAAGGATTTCTTCAATCTAAGTAATTCTTATTTCCTTGTTCTTAATTTCTATGAATTACTTGTATTGATTAACTTGACGCCTTAATTCAATATGAATTTTTAATTGCTATCCATGAGTTTGTGATCCGTAATTGTCATGAATGATTGATTCTAGTAGCAAAGAATTGGCTTATGTGTGTGTGAATTCGGCTTTCCGATTTACATAGCTTGCATAATAAATTCTAGGGAAATAAGATGCAAAATTAATTGACTTGTAGCTATCTCAATCGATTAATCTTTGTCTTAGTCATTCTCATTAACTCTTAGTGCTATCATTGAAATAATATGGAATGCTATCGTGCTCAGTTAAATCAATGATAAGATTTGATTTTAAATGCTTTGCTTGAGTCAATTACATTAGGAGAATTATTATTTTCTACGGCTTTTTTGATTAAGTAGACTAAGTTCTTGGATTGAGAAATTAATCTTTAAGCCTATGATCAAAGTTACAATTGGATGAGATTTACGCCTTTGAATTGGAAGTTTGGTAAGATTGATTTTCATTTAATTCAATATTTTTGCTCTCTGTTAATTTCTTGTTAATTTACTTTTAGTTTCAATTCAAAAGATTCAAACCCCCCCATTTACTTTATACTTTTGTTTTAACATTGAGAAATTAATCATCATAGTTCTCTTGAGATTCGACCTGGTTCCACTATTTCTACAAGTTAGTTTAGGTGAATCGGTATTTATTTTTGGAGGGCGTCGACAACCCGACCACCAGCACATATGAGCTTGTTTTGAACTGTCACATCCATCTCTTACAAGTAAGTCACCATCACGTCAACTGACAGACTTGCTAGGCTGACTAGGACCTATTTCTTCTCGGTGGCTAACTGATTGTCGTTGATCACCAACATCTAAATCTTGTACTTCATCTCCAATATACTGATAATAATGTGATTGAGAGAAAATATCAATATCCCGGCCACTGTCCGATTGCCTCGCTTGACTGGGGCCAACATCACTTTCAATTAATTGTTGAGTAGTCTCGATGTTTCCCATATATAACCCATCATTTCTATCATGATTGCCAACTCCATACATTGGTATATTGACTCCTACATTCTCCTCAGTCACTTCGATAATTAATTTCACAACCGTATAATCTTCGTATTCCGTTAATTTTTCATAAATCATCTCTATGTCATCGTCATCAGACAAATCCAATGACGTCCAACATAATAATCATCGGTTATACAATGGACTCTTATATATAATTCTTGAAATAACATGATTCACACCTAAACCCAACTTAACATGAATTTTATGTTTCAATTCATAAATAGTTGGCTTATTTCTAAGCCTCAATCTCTTCGTAACCGCATTTGGACCAGATACATCATACTGAAAATCTAGAACTCCATAACTTATTTGGCCACCCGTATGCAGATAAAAGTCAGTACATGATGACATCTTAAAATTAACCGTAATTCATAATAATGTTCAATTAATTTTTATTAAATATATTTTAAAACTTTTTATTGAACATTTATTAATTAATTATTAGAAAGATATCACAAAATACATATGCTTTTAAAACCAATTACAACAATTTATGTGACAAAATTATGATTAAAATATAAATGGTTACATTATGATTCGAATTTAAATGTTCATTTTATATTATTAAGCCACAATTAAAAATTTTAACTAAATATTTACTCTATAAATTATACATATTATTTTAATTAGCTTCTTATTGTGTGTCACTAGATCTCACATCTAATTTGGCAACAACTTATATTATAAAAAAATTATACTATTTTTCCAATTATAATTATGATATAACATTTTTATTAATCTTATATATAACTAAAAATGTAAATGTAGTTATTCTCCCTTCTTAAAATTATATTTATTCTATTATACTTTATTAATTTTACATGTACTAATATTATCACAAAATACTTTATTTTATGCCAAATTATACTAAATAGGTATCAATAAAATACAAATAAATTAAAACATTAAAATGAAAATTATACCTTTTCATGATCTCCAATTTAAATGCATTTAATTTCTTTGAAACTCTTAAGCTCTGATTTCTTAATATCTGTAAATTGCATAAATTTAATTAACATTTTCTTAATAATAATAAATACAATTGTTATTTAATTCTAAATTATAAAATAATTAAAACTTACCGCAACTTTGAAATTCACCGGCAATAATTATAAACGGCTGTCTTTCCTTTCATTTATGCTTTTTGAAATTTCACTTTGCTTCACTAGATTGAACATTTAACTTTCACTCACTTTCTCTTTAAACTCACTTTGGTCACTCTCAAATTTTATTTTCCATCCACCCTTCATTCAGTTTCGATATATATATAGAAAGTCCAATTATTATCGGGTTGAACGTGACTAAAAAGGCTGCATATTGGCTCATTCCCGCAGCCTGTTGTTGCAAAGATGGGACTGACAGATTCTCCCATTCCCGCAGCACAGTGTTGCGAAAATAGAACTGCAGGCCCCACCACCAATCAGTCTCCACCACTCATCTGCCAGACCACTCTAGCTGCGGGCTCCACTATGCTGATTCCGCAATAGTCCATTGCGGGAATTGACCCCTACATTCCCTAAATAAATTTAAAAATTACACTAAATTTAAAAAAGTCCCTTTCCTATTCTAGTTGTCGTGGCCGATGACTATATATTCCATTCCAGAGTTTTTTGCTTTCCTTTAATTTTTAATTTTAATTCTAATTCTTCATTCAATAATAATATGTGAGTATTGATTTTGAGGAGATACATAAAATTATAAAGAATGTAGTTTTGTTGACTGCTTATTGGGGTCATTCAGAATAAGGTAGAGAGTCAAATAGTGAGTGCTAATTAAGCAAATATCCTATGTGAAAAATGAGACTACTTCCCTACCTCTCTCCTCAAATGCAGTGCGTAATTAATAGATAAATGATTTTGAAGGTGAAATAACAAAGCCAATACATGAATTCCACATCAAATATAAAAATGTTGTATGGTTGGATATGTACTTGTGGTCACATATTGTCCGTGATAGGGATAGATATCAGAGAGCTTCCAACAGCATTAACCTACCATCTTTGACCTTTTCCCCTTTATTATCTTTTCTTTCCATTTTCAGGATTCACAGATATTACATGGCAGTTTATTCATAAATGGATATAGATATATATTGCAACATTTCATTGGAGCTGCCACCTGCTTTTCTTATACATCGCAAATGTTCAATTATTTTTGCTTAATTATATATAATGGTGCTCCTGATGGTCTCGATGCTTAAATAATGTAATTAATAGGGCATGGAGAAAGGTTATCTTATCTCTCACACATGATGATGCCCATGCTAGTGGAGGTCTCCTCTTAATATATCTTGCTAAAAAAATGAAAAATGTTTTTAGTATCTTTTGGTTAATGAAATTATCCAATTTTTCTTCAGTATTACTCGAGTATCGTGGCAAAATGCACATGAATCATTCATTACACAGTTTTTGCATCATTAACTTCATCCAAAAAGATTATCAAAAGTTATATATAGCACTCATTAATTAGCTAAGAAAGATCGATCCGATCAACCAACTTTATCATTGAGAAGAGCCATTGCAAATATATCTCCCTTTTTTTTTTAATTTTTCATTTCTGATTTATGGCTTAAATCTTTGATTTCTTCTGAATCTACAATTTCTAGCAACCTAGGATAATACAATAGAATACTGTGATTTTTAGAAAAGAAAGCAATGAAGTTATAGGATCATCATTTACTTTAATGGTTGTCAAGGAAATAATGATGAATAATTAAGGTTGGGAAGTAGTGGAATTAAGCGGAAATTTCTCCAACTAAATATTTTTCGTGATTGAAATGCTGACACCAAATGATCCTCAGACAAAACAAGTGCTTAGTGGGACCTTAAGTTATTGCATAGAATCGTTAGATACCAGTCCCTAAATGGAGATTCACAATATATAGTTTCAAATTATCAGTAGTGAAAGCAAAAACAGCAATGTTTGTCTGAAATAATACACAAAGAAAAGGAATGAATCAAGTGAATATAATTAGAAGAAATTAATATTAATTGTTGCTTTATACATTGCATAAAAAAGTAGTTTGAAGAATCTAACCTAGAAATAAAGATGCATACCAGCACAGCTTTGGATAGCTCTTACTTACAATTTCAAAGAAACTATGATAATCCACATATAAATATTATTTTCATTCTAAAAATCAAACAATTTGGCAAATGTGAACTTACACTAGCAGACCATGACCTTTTGAAGATACACAAATTAATGAGCTTAAGTTTAAAAGGACTTTGAAAAAGAGATGATATATAATTAATACCTTAATTAATTGCATGTCGAAATGAAGCTATGCATGTACAGGTATAGAGGAGCTCATGGATACACATCCTTTCAATCGTTCAATGATGACATTTCGGCTCACAAGTCCTGGGTGTGAAGTCAGAGGAAGTCCTCCTTTCACACATTCATCATACTTCTCCAAAGCAGACACTATGTAACTGAAGTCTGGTCGTTTTGATGGATTCGCTGCCCAGCAACGCTTTATCAACTGTGCAAGCGCAGGCTGGCAGCTTGCTGGCATTGGAGGTCGCTCGTTCTGTCACAAATAACACTTGTTATATTTATGTTGCTCCTTTTCTTCTTTGTTTCGATATTAAATGGTCCCAATGTAATTACATCTAACCAACGCATATTTTCTACACATAAATATTATGTATGCATATAATTGGAAGCTCTCAGCAGCTTTGCAAGAGCTGATACAATCACCAAATACTTTTTTCAAATGCAAGTTTTGATTAGTCTTTGGTGTTGATTGCTACTGGTAGCAATTTCATGCATGTAAAATATTCACATTACTTCATATTAGTGTAATAAAAGATAGTTGACAGCCATTGTCGTCTCCATTTGAAGTTACCCATCAACCATACTATCAGAGGAACAAGCACATCAAGACAACTTTTCGCAGTGCCAAATATGTGGTCAGAATTAACAACCTTAACATATATGTGCCTTATCCCTGAAAGTTAAGTCCAATGTACAGCCAGAAATGACAGCTAGATTTTCAAATTACTCCTTTGCCAAAGGGGACTTATCATCTATTCTGACAGCATCGTATTTTAAGCATAAATATGAAACTTTTCAAGTCATTTCCCAAAAGTATCTCTCACGTTGCGCTAACTTCATATTAGGTGAGCAACAATTAATTCTTTTTCAATAACAAATGATTTCCCAAAGAACATCAACCGCTACAAAAGCATAAGAGGATAGATTTAGTTTAGACTGTATAGCTAACAGTCATATATCTACGGCTAATATTGGCCAACAATATCATATCCAATACTTTTTTCTGCTGCTAGTAAAATGCAAGACACCGTTGATTCAGATTGAGACTTCTGACTCGTAGTGCACCAAATGCAATAACTCACCTCATAAGATTGTCAAATTCAAAAACTAAAATCTCCCATAAGTGTTTCCATTCTAAAATCATGCCTCACAAGGATTACTTACCATTAGCAGGAAAATAATTAGTGTCAATCAAAACAACTAAAAAATTTCAAGACATCTTATGCGCAAGAAAGGTCTCAATAGCACGTCTAGAAAGACAGCACCAAACACTCAAAAGCAATAAAATAAGCAAGACCACATTTCAAGAAATCTTGCAATGAGCACAATAATAATCAAACACTATCTAATAGGTAGAAATTTTTGCCAAAGTTCAGCTATGTTACCTTCTCAGCCGCAGCAAATGCAGCCTGTACAGGGGTCATTCCTTGGAAAGGCAGCAAGGCTGTAGTGAGCTCCCACAATACGATCCCAAAACTGTAGACATCAACTTTTCGAGTATAGGACTTTTCCTTGATCATCTCAGGTGCCATCCAACGATAAGTTCCCTTGTTTCCTTTGGTTTCCTGGCATTGTGTTTCTAGACAAGATGTACCAAAATCTGCTACCTTAACTCTCATTTCGTCATTTAGAAGCAAATTATTTGATTTGAGATCTCTGTGGATTACTCCTTGTGAATGAAGATACTCCATTCCTCTTGATATATCAAGAGCTAACCTGAGTATTGTTTCCGTTGAGAGAGAGTAGGGCTCTTTCTTGTTGAGATACATCCTCAGAGTTCCTTGTGACATGTATTCTGTGATGATACAGTATACAGGCGGCCTTTTACATGCTGCAATGAACTGTAAACAAGATGGTAAACCATCTACCAATAAAAAGTTCCAATTTTTATAAGCCATCCGTAAAAGTCACATAAAAAATTTTCAACTAGGAATAAATTTAAGAATCACCCTGTCTTTAAATGGCTGTTTAAAAGGCAAATATTTCATGACCATTGTATAAAAGTTTAAAAATTTTGGCAATAAAAGTCGGCAACTTTCAGGCTGAAAGCACAAAAATTTCAAGTAATAGTCCTAAGATTTGGTAGTGGAAAATACTAGGTTTTTTTTTTTTTTTTTGTGTGTGCGTGTGTGTGTGACAAATTGTAAACCAAATTTCGAAAGTAAATTGCATGTAATTAAGAGAAAAGCAAGTGTAATTTAGAGACCACGTATATGCCAACAAGCAGAGATTAATTTTGTTGACTAAATTTTGCATGATATGAAATAATACCTGGACTATATTGGGATGAAAGAGACGAGAAAGCAAAGCAACTTCAGATTTGAACTGCTGCTCGAGCAAAGAACGAGTTTCCTCGTTTTGGTTAGGAATTCGGACCATTTTCACAGCAACGGCTCTCTGCTTATAAATTCCACGATAGATCCTACTGTGAGCACCAGAGGCAAACTTGTTACCTATAAATAATTGGGAAAGATCAGCAGTCCATTCCTCTTGGTCCTGATCCTTTGATGCCTCCCAGGCCTCAACATTTTCAGACTCCAATATCATGGACCATGATTCCAAGCTGTCAAATCTTTTCTTTTCCATGTTCTCCATCTCAGAGTTCAAGCGGGCTTTCGATGAGGAAGGGATTGTTAAGAGTTTGCTCTTGGATCTTCGAAGGCGAAATGCATTAAAACAAGAACCCGCCATTTTTAAAAAACAGCTCTTTTTATTTTTTATTTTTTTTCCTCTACTGATGCGGGGCTATTTAATTGTTAATATGCAGAGAAAAAGAAACAATCAAAAGGTGTTTTCCTTCTGAAAGTGTGAATTGATTTCAGAAAGTGCATGAACTGATTCAAAAACATGGGTTATGTAGGCAAATGAGGAAGAAAGATGGGTTTTCATGAATTGAGGAGAAGGATGAGGAAATTGTGCAAGAGCTAGAGAAAACATATGGACTTGTTGAGAGATAAAATAGAGAGAGAACTAGTCAAAGAAGAAGTTGCCATTGCAGCAAGTTTGTTTTTCTGTTTCTTTGTAAACAAGAAAAGAGATGCCATCCATGAAAAAAACATGGATATTAAAGGTTATGGGATCGATTCATGGCATTAAAAGAAAAAAATGAAACAGAAGCAACAGAAAATTGTCGAAAATGCAGGTGGTTTCAAAGAGAAGAAATGGAAGAGATTTTCACGGCTCTTTGTAAGAGGATGACGAAGAGGAGATTAGGCTGTTTGACACTAGACAGTAGAAAGATGAATTCAAAGCAGAGATTTCAGGGACGACTCGTGATTGCTCCAATTAAAAAGCAAAAGAGTTTCTTTTATTTATTTATTTATTTGTATTTTAAGGTCTGGAGTGGAGAGAGAAAGGAAAGATGAGAGCTTTTTTCTTGACACCGAACCCAACAGAACTATCTCTAGTCTGTGTTTCCGTTTGCCGTTTCTTTTAGGATCATAAATGCTGAATGGCCACAGTTGTACAAAGCGTTTTTTTTTCCATGACATGGATTTGCATGTACTTCCTTATTTCGGATTTGTTTATGCAAATCCTTTGCTTATGTTTTTGTTTTTCTTCTTTAATTTTTATATACAAGCTGCATGTACAAGTGGAAATTATAACTCCGCGACACAGGTGGCAAATCTATCTCCATTCATCATCAAAATGTTTACTAATTTTTTTATTATACAAAAAAATTCCTATATAACAGGACTTCTTTTTTTCTTTTTGTATAGATTGAATTTTGTACGTACATGTCAGTCTAATTAAATTTTAGGTGTAGCAAGCGACAATTCTATGCATGGGATGAGTAATTCATGACTAACAATATATAAAGTAGTAGTAGGGTAGTTTTTATATATTTATGGTAATAATTTGAGAATTTATGGAAGTACTTTAGAGGTTCAGATGATGAATTTAAGAGAGTTTTGTGACAAGTTCCATGATTGGTTTATAACGCAAGTGGAATGGTATTCCTATTCCATGAATAGAGGACAGGGCATGCCCCATTTCTTTTTATATGGAAACCAAGAATATAAGGAAAGCAGACACTGCCCCATCTGATTATGGGCATCAAATACCAATCATTGCTTTTGTTCCTAATAAGTATTATTAAGGTTTCCAAAAACTGGAATAAGATTGGACAGAATTACAAGAGTTTATTTCCTAGACATATTTTACATAAATCTGAATTAATTAGATCAATAAATGGTTATAAAAATTGGAAATTATTATGCAAATAAATTGGAATTATCTACTTGTGCTATGACCACATGATTTTTTTAAATAAAAGAAATATTAATGAGAAACTTTTATGGTTAGAACTTAGAAGAAGAAAAACGATGGAAGGCCATGTTTCCCTGCAGCTTCTTCTGAATTGGCGTGCCAAGTTGAGTTGATTGGTCATTTTCAGCTTTTAATCTATTTTCTCCGAAGCTCATTTTTTCCTTTTCTTTTGCTATTCAATTTTGTGGACTTGGAACTTGGAAGGGTAATTTTCACTTTCTAATAAACTGGGCTCAAGCCCAAGCTTAGCCCAGTACCTTCACTCTAAGCCCATTCTATATAATTACCCAATAACCCATGTCTTAAAAATTAAAATATATTCATAAGTTCATGAATTTTTCATATAACTATTGACATGTAGAATTGATAACCAATTTTTCAATTTCGTTTTCAATTTACTTATATTACATGTCATTTTTTTTTTCTAAATTTGTTAATGAACTCAATTTAGATAGATATTTTATTTTTAGCTATGTAGTCGGCTAATCTCACCTCAATAATAACAGTGTATACCATACTACAATATGTATTAAATATTCATTAATTTACTTATCTATATGTATATTTATTATGAAATTAATCTTTGGAAGAAGAGGTGGTTCAAAGTGCATCTATGATTTGGGAAGTTATAACAAACATTACTATCTTAAGAAAATGAAAAAGAATTTGGAAAATAAGTCGTTCTCGTGGATATTCTTCTTCATCATTCCTTAAAATAAAAGATATCACATGAACCTCTGAAATATTACTCTTTCCCTTTTTCTTTGTATTGGAAATTTATTAAAATACTAAGTAAGGTTGAATTGGCATGCACACAAATAATGATTAAAACGTTTTTGTGAAACCCCAACCAGCACGTAACTTATAATCCAAACAAAAGAAAACTATAGAGACCAATAATTTTGTGAACTAAGCTAATCATTAGTAGAGTCTTAATTATGTCTCCTTAAACAGGGTATTTAACTCGATGACGTCTCTCTTATGCAATTTAAATTAGCATATAAAAACCAAATTCACCCTTTTCTTTATAGTATCCTATGCATTTATCTGTGGTCCGTTTGGACCAACCTTACTTACCTAACCTCTATTTATATATATACACACATATATGGTCCATTCTATCATCCAATCCGCAAACATGCTAATTTCATATCAAAGAATTTGATCAAATTATTATATATATGTAATTCTGGTGATTGCTGGACCTACTTTTTATAAAGAATCAAAACACTCGTTGAGAAGGAATTAAGATGATTGAAAGCTGTAAAGCTGACATTTTATTCATTACTTGATTATTAAACCAAGAAGATAAGCCAACAAGAATCAAGAAAAACTATCTCAGTCGAATTTCATTGGAAAAGACGTTGCATGTTAAAGAGAAAAGTCCTAGGATTCCCCTATGACAAAAAAAAGAGAGAGGCTATTTCGGTCCTCACGGGAAAAGTTCAAGCAATGAGGCCATGGAGGGGCATCTATACCATAGCTAAGGGTCACCACCGACTCAATTGGATTCCCATAATTACCCCTCCACCGTTGCAGAGGTGGCGCCAATCCATTAATTAAGGTGTTAGTAAAAACTACTTTTAACTGTTTGTCTGCCATGAAAACATCACCACCGTTAGTTTGGACAGTTGATGTGGACCGTAGATCTACCCATTGGAGGTTTGAATTACTGATGGGCTAAGAGGGAGTGGAAATTGGACCCACTTTACCTTCCAAAATTTAATTTCTTTTGGCCATATATTATGATTGGAATCACTGAGCTTATCAATCTACAAGATCCACAATTTTAATCTTTATTTATTTTAAGCTTATAGTTAGCTACAAGTAATAATTACAGTAAATTTTGGGATTAACATTAATCAAAAAAATCAAAAATCAAAAGGAGTCCCATTGAGGGACAGGAACGTCATTATCGCAAATTCACAGCTCCTTCTCACTCTTTATTCTTCTCTAACACCAAATACTCCAACTTTTCTCACCATCTTCTTCTACTGCTTCACTTCACTTTCCCCCTCTTCACTTCTGCTCTCTCTTTTTAATCAAAATTGTACATAAATGGGTACCCGAATTCAATCTCACCAGCTCAAAAATGGCCTCATTGTTTCTGGAAGACCTGAGCAGCTCAAAGAGAAGCAACCTACAATGGCATCTCGGGCTGTTCCTTACACAGGTGGTGACATTAAAAAGTCAGGAGAGCTGGGCAAAATGTTTGATATCCCTGTGCTTGATCAGCACTCACCCACTGCTCCTCCTCCTCCTTTACCAAAGCAACCCTCTCGCCCTTCCTCTTCTTCACAGCATAATAGCGGATCTGTTCGATCAGGTCCCAACTCCGGTCCAATCAAGAAATCATCTGGCCCCATGCCCCTTCAACCCACAGGTCTCATAACCTCCGGTCCTCTTGGCTCCGGTCCTTTGGCCTCTGGCCCACTTCCATCATCTCACCGGAGATCTGGCCAGCTTGACCATTCTGGCTCAGGTGTTGGTTCTGCCTCTTCCAAGACGCTCTATGGTTCTGCAGTCACAAGCTTGACTGAGAATGTCAAAGTGGGTTTTAGGGTTTCAAGGCCTGTGGTGTGGGTAGTATTGGTGGTAGTGGCTATGGGATTGCTTGTGGGAGCATTCCTCATGGTAGCTGTTAAAAAAGCTATAATTTTGCTGGCTGTTGGAGGGATATTGGTGCCCGTCTTTTTAGGACTTATTTGGAATTGTGTGTGGGGAAGAAGGGGATTGCTAGGGTTTGTTAGGAGGTTCCCTGATGCTGAGCTTAGAGGAGCTATTGATGGACAATATGTCAAGGTCACGGGGGTAATTTTCATCTCTTCCGGTTTCTAATTATATGCACATCACACTTATTTGTTGTTCTTTCATCTTTAGTCAATTCCTTGTGTTCTTTTCTCAAGATATTATAAAAATTTTATTAGATACCAAACGGGTGATCTTTATTGACGCTTTAATTTCTTATTAGGAAGGTAAGCGGAGAAAGACAGTTTTTTTTTTTTTTCCCTGGTATTCTGCTGGATTCAAGTAGCCAATGGATTGCAATCGTTATCTTGTCAACATTTCATGGTGTTATGTTTATGTACTAGGAGAATAATATTTATTAGCCACTCGAATTTGGAACTTCCCGTATCATTGTTGCTCCGCTATCTCCTGGGCTGAGAGAAATCAAAACGCGTACTTGCAATTTCTGGGTGGGTTTGCACAACTTCATTAACCCAGTTTGCTGAGTGTTGGGCAGCTTTTCAAAGTCTTTGTACACGGGTGACGTCGAGTTCAACCATCAAAGCTGTGATGCACAAATTTTACAGGGACTAAAATTGCTTCTTGTGGGGGTTAAAGGATAGAATTGCATAAGCTGACTTGAAATTTGCTTGAGGAATGTTGGCTTTTTTTCCCCCCTCTTCTAGAGTGGTTGGGTCTTACCTTGACTTTAAACCTCCTCTCCGTCTTATATGGTTCATTACTTCGGCTTTCTATTCAAATTTATCGTAGAAGCCAAGACTTTTTCTTTAAAAATTTAATTTTAGATACCGATATTACTAATTGATGACTTTTCCATGGACGACGTCTCTACCTTGAGTTTCTTAAGGTTTTCCTAGGCACCGCGCTTAATTTAATCTAAATATGGGAATTGTTCTCTGTCAACTTGTTCAAAACTGTAATCTTTACTGTGTTTGGAACTTGGCTTAATGAAAATGCCAGGTAGCATGAGAACAAATATTCGATGTACAGCCCTGTTGGCCTTAAATCCCTCTTATGATTGATTGATAATATTACCACAGAGAAATATATACATCTCATAATGTGGATAACTTGAAATACTATCCTTATTTTGGAGTTGAATCGTGTCCGGATTTTTGCATTCTGTTTAAAGCATCCAGCGATTATTTGCTCTTTAAGCATCTATAAGCTCATCTCCTGTCAGAATAGCACAATTTTGCTACTATGTTACCTTCTCTAGAAATATATCAATCAAGTTTGCTATAATTAGTCAACTAGGTTTCATGAGATTGAAAAGAAGGCAAAGTCTACTGATATGAGCCAGTCAAGCACCTTTTTTTTTTTCTTTTTATAATTGTAATATTCTATCAAAAGTAATGTGTCCATGGAATCTCTTATGTAGGTTGTCACCTGTGGCAGTATACCTCTGGAATCATCTTACCAGAGGGTACAAAGGTGTGTTTATGTCTCCACAGAGTTGTATGAATATAGGGGTTGGGGTGGAAAATTTGCGCATCCCAAGCATCGTTTCTTTTCATGGGGATCTCGGTACTCAGAGGTCAGTTTTCTTTTAGCTTCTCATGCTCTATCTATTGATTTTGAAATCTAGAATTTCAGAATGACAATTCAATTTTTCACAGCATTCACTGGAGTACTTGGGTTTAAATTGCTGGAACCTGATTAATTCACTTTGTTGAAACTCAAAAAGGCATTAACTGTAGGATCTCATGTTTAAAATTGATGTTCTTACTGAAAAGCCTTAGCCGAGTAAAGAGAAAGTCACAGACTGCATTACAGGCGATTAATAATAGACCATGGACACACAATATCTCACCATTGGCACATGATAAAAGCCTGTAATTATAAGCTAATAGGCACCAGTTTTTCAACTCTTCATTTCACAATTAATGCTGTATGGCTATTTTGAAACACGGAAAGGATGCTTCGTATGCTTCATTTCTGGTTTGCGTTTCATATAAAATGACAGCACATTATGCATGTCAGTTGTGGTAACAATTGTTTTTACTGCTGGGCGTTAGACTGTGTCTGAGTTCTTTTTCTTTGGGGAGAAAACACCTATCATTTCTTATAACGACACATTGATTCTGGTGAACAGAAGTATGTGGCAGATTTTTACATATCAGATTTCCAATCTGGATTAAGAGCAATGGTCAAGGCAGGCTATGGGGCTAAGGTTGCTCCATTTGTCAAACCAGCTACTGTAGTCGATGTGAAGGAGGAGAATAGAGATCTTTCTCCAAGCTTTTTGCGCTGGCTAGCTGATCGCAGCCTCTCCAGTGATGACCGAATCATGCGCTTGAAGGAAGGGTATAGTAATAAATACCCCTTTTATTTATATTTTCTTTACTTTTGTATACCCTTTTTATTTATATTTTCTTTACTTTCGTATGAATTAGATTACTAACTGCCAAATCGGTTGATCCTTGACATTTTGATATTCACCAAGTTGAATACTTCTAAAGTGTTATTGTGGCATCTCAGGTATATAAAAGAAGGGAGCACGGTGAGTGTGATGGGTGTTGTCCGACGCCATGATAATGTGTTGATGATTGTTCCACCACAGGAGCCGGTTTCTACCGGTTGTCAATGGTCCCAATGCCTTCTCCCAACCTATGTTGAAGGTCTTGTATTGACGTGTGATGAGAATCAAGATGCTGATGTAGTTCCTGTGTAGATATCTGGAGTTTGCTTAGTCTTGGTTTTGTTTTGAACTGGATTTCAAGAGTAAATATTGGAAGGATGGAGAGCAATGTAATCATCTGGCACCTGAAAACTGCATTTTCTTTCTTTCCGGCTATTTAAAGTACAAAGAAAAATGGCATATAAATCCCAGAGTAACAAGACTGAAGATCATGTACAAATGAAGCTTGTTATCTAGCAAATATCAAAGGCTAATGTGCTTTGGAGACTGATAGGAATTCACAAGTGAAGAAAGGCAAGAAGCTGGAAATTCATGTATTATGGCTGTTTAAGCATTCTGATTTTGGCTGATGTTGTGTATTTAAGTTAGCAGAGTTCCCCCAAAGGGGTTAGGAAATGGTTGCTTACACTTTGATTTCAGTATGGCGAGTAGAAGTTCCTGTATTTAGGGTTCTGTTAAATTCCAGAGTACGATGTGTCGCCACTTGAGATGCTAAATGCTTGTCAATAATGAAATCTGTGCTAACAGTTTAATGTTTATTTAAATTATTTATTTTGCATTCAATTAGTTTCTCTCTGTCAAGGAAACAAAGAATTTGGGTTAAAGGGCAATTTTTTTCCGCTGTAGTTTGCTTCTACAAGAAAATACCCTTGACATATTTTTTTTTTAATTTTTGTTATTTTTACTCTGAAAGTACTAAAATAATCAATTTTTACTACTGAAAATATTAAACTAATCAATTTTTATCTTTTTTTTTTTTTATCAAACTGTGTCCAATAAAAATAATAAAAAAAATTAATATTTTCATGGATCAAATAATAAGAACGCAACATTTATCATTTTTTACTAAATACGTCTATTACGCTAGCAGCTAAAAAATTGATTAAAATATTGATAAAAATGAACCATTTTAATATTTTTAGTGACAGTAAAAGTTGATAAAACTGATCAAGAGTACTTGCTAACTAGCAAGAAAACTATAGGGTATTACCATTAACCCTTTTCCTTATTGTGATTTATTTAACAAATTTTTCTCAACATTTAACGAAAATAAAGTGTGCATTCATCTCTTGGGGATGGAGAGAGAAGCCTGAGATATGAATTTAACAATTCTATTTTCCTAATAGGATGTTGCAAGTTAAGATCAAGTTTTATTTCCAATTCCCAAGGCTTTAATCATACAAGGAGGAAAGCTAATCCACCAAAAAGAAGAGTACAGCTCCGCTGACTTTTATTAATCTAGACCTGATGCTTGAAAGCTTCAAAAGATAAAATCCCATAAAGGAATTAAAAGTAAAATAAAATAAAGCAAAATAAAAAACAAGGGTAGGTTCAAGAGAGGGGAGCTAAAGCCTGGAAGGCATACCCCCAGCCACAACCAAAGTTTCTCCTGTTATATAAGAAGCATCATCTGATGCCAGAAAGGCAGCTGCAGAGGCCATGTCTTCTGTGGTACCAAGCCTGTTAAGTAAGGTTTTCTGCTCAATTGTCGACTTCTACAGTAATAAACAAACCAATGAATCCAATACTATTCTACAAAGAGCATAGATGGAAACAAGTTATCCCTTTTAATAAATACTTACTATAGCATCGTTTCCTGTGATGAACTCAGCAAAATGGGTTGGCACAAACCCAGGTGCTATACAGTTCACACGAGTATTAGGTGCCATTTCAGAAGCAAGGGCCTAAAAGAGAAATTAGCAAAGATTCAGCACAAGATACATAATAAAAGAAAATCATGCGTTCTGACATCATTGTAACACAACTACCTATAAATAAAGATGATAGACACAACAAAAGCAACAAGTTCATAAATTTCGAATATACAGGACTAAAGAGACAGCTTGATGGACCAGACTTGCAATTTCAGCCTGTAGCTCTTAGACTCCAACACAAGTTTTTATAGGATGGAGGGATTCTACCAAGTATTGTGCAACCTACGTGCGGAAACAAAACTTTGACAAAACTAATGATGAATTTTTATTTAGCATTTTCATCACTAGAGTACAAAATGAAAAACCAATTGTTTTCATTAGATTGACGAGATCATCCTATTGAGAAGAATGTAATGACTGTGGTATGTTAATGCAGATGTATGAAATAAAATATGAATGCATCCCTTCGAATAACCCACCTTAGTGAGCCCAAGAAGAGCTGTCTTTGTCACTCCATACATAGCCATTGAAGCAGGAGGATCGTAGCCACTGATAGAGGAAATTAGAATAACTGAAGAACCCTTCTCCAGGTGTGGAACGGCATCCTGGAAAACAAGAAGTTGGTATCAAGAATTATTTCATTAAATAATGTCAACTCCTTGACTGCTCAAGCAAGCTAATTAAAACTGAAAAAAAAAACCAGGGATATGTCCTGTCTAGATTGTAACAAGCTGAGCTTGTTTCAGGTTACTAATAATACCAAAACGCTACAATGATTGGAAATGCTGAGGAGGAAAACAAGAAAGCACCTTTAAAAGAAGGATAGCGGCTTTGACATTAATATCCCACAGCTTATCAAGGACAGATTCTTTGGTATCCAAAATCCCATCAGTAGATGGATTGGCTGCAGCATTGGATACAACCACATCTATTTTCCCATAATTCTGAAACCAAAAAACAGCAACTTCTAAGTTAGGGCCACCAATTTAAACCAATGAACAGTCTTCCTAAATTTGATTTGAATCCTTCATATCTGGTGACAATAACATAAACAAAACAAAAATTACATGTACACAGAAAACAGAGGAATTGTTTGGAAAAGGCCCGCCAAAAGACCTTTTTTTTTTTCTCACCTGAACTGTTTTCTCGATGAGATTCTTCCTTTGCTGTGCATTTGACACATGACAAACGACCCCCAGCGCTTGAATACCCTTGGCTTTAAGTTTCTGAACAGCCTCATCTACATTTTTCTGGATCAATTTAAACAAATTGAAAAGAATTAATAGCCTTTTAAGCAAAAGAGGCAAATGCAGGCGGATAGACTCTTCAGCTGCTCATCGTCTTCCCACGGTAACTTAAATTTAGATACGTATCAAAGATTCAAACTATGAGCAATTAGTCAAGGCACTTAATACGCTGTGCAAATTAAAGAAAAAGAAATTGCGATATTATAAAAGCCCAATTCAGCAGATAATTAACAAAACAGATGGAAATAGAACCTCCTTGCGAGAAGAGATAACGACGGAGGCTCCTTCCAGGCCAAGCCTCTCTGCGATTGCGAAGCCGATACCCTGAGTAGAAGCGGTGACAATCGCCACCTTTCCTTCAAATCTTTTTGTAATACTTTTCATCTTGTTCATTACCAAATCGCTCCACTCGAATTGAGAGAAAAGTGAGACGGCCTTCTATTTCTTTTATTAGCACTTTGGAATTGCCGCGGACGTGCTAACTGATTTTATCAGCCAACCCAATTAGAGGACAAATTGCACATTGATCTGATAACTATGATTGCATATGTTAATAACACCACTCCTTTTTTTCAAGCCTGCGCGATGTAATCGTTTTCAATCAAATATTGTTGGATCAGTAATTGAATATAATCCTTTTAATAATATAAATATGTACAAAATTAAAAAAATAAATAAATTTAAAATAAACTTTTACTAATAATAGTTGATTACAGTGTCTATTTTTTAGTTTTATCAAGTTCCTAAAATTCGTTTCATAGTTAATACTATGCGGCTTGACAATTTTATTTTGAAGGTTGTGGAGTATCAAAAAGTTATTAATCTCCTCAACCTCTCAGATAACTGTTGCGATATCAGATTGCCAAATCTATATTATTTTCACCTTTCAATGGGTACATTGCTCAAATTTGACGAAACAATATCAATGTTTTGCCCCTATAATTCTAATTATTAAATGTCCAACATGTATTGTGCACTCACTCTGAAAGGATACGAGAAAATATGTTACAAAAACACCACAAGCATTAAGTACATATACTGTGCGTTGTTGAAGTATGTGACATCATCATTTCTCTGACTTTATGCATAAGGATTCCTAAAATTCTTCAACAGCTCAGGAATTTCGTAGGCAAGCATGTCATCAACAGCTTGAATCATCTTAGGCTTCAATTTCTCAAACTTGTCAATGCTGTAACCGTTCAAGACTTCCTTGAAATGTTCTATATTTGGAAAATCTCCTGCTGGTAAATGATACTCCCTTTGTACCTGCTCCGGAAAAAATAGACCCTTTATGGATATCCTTCATATTAAGAAAAGAATGAACATTACATACAAAAAAAAATAATAATAAAAGAAAGAAACCTTTGCAAATTCATCTTGAAGATTATCAATAAGGCGTTGTTGAGCCTTAGCCTTGCCCACTATGGCAGGCATCTCGTTCTTAAGATGGCCAATTATGTAAGCATGAATCTTAGCAGCTCTAGCACGCTTCACAAATTCATTGATCTGCAAATAACAAAGTATTGAAAAACAATTTTTTGCCTATTTTATCATTCTAATACCTAAAACAGTCAGAACCACAAATACAAGAATTTGCATATATGCATACTTACACGACGATCGCAAGCCCTCTTAGGAACATCAACGAAGTCTATGAGAAGATCATCTTGCTCTTTTTCGAAAAGGTCACGAAACATTGGACTAACGGTTTGTTCATTGATTTGCTTATCATTGAATGAACTGCAAAAGCACAATTCAAGTCTCAATAACTTGAATAATGCAAACATGCTACAAATTGCAACGCCACCCAAGATAGTAGGTGAATTTGCAATTGTAAAAATAATGTAACATTTTGATCACAATTACAGTGTGAATCAAATCTAGCAAAACTTTTCAGCCTTAACTTTCACACAGTAATTAAAAAAAATGTGCTAGAATTGCTAAATATATGTATGCAAGATCAAACAACATGTACCAAAGACTAACAGCATACCCAATGTAAACACGTACAACTTCTGGAGTATTCAGAACTTTTCCAAGCGACCACATTAATGCCCCGTAAACTCTCATCAACTATAAAATAATAGCACAAAGTAAGCAAGTTATTCTGCCAATCAAAAGTAAGAAAAAGGGAGAAATATCAAACCTGTTGTGTACCGACTTGGTCTGACTTATTTAAAACAACACGTATTTTATCATCATTACCACGCAGACAGGCAATTACTCTTTTGAACTCATCACTTATATCAAGTTTATGAGGATCAAACAACAAAAGAATGAGATCGCATTTTGCTGCAAACCACGAGATAACTCCAGTAAAATCATAGCTCCTTTGTGTTCGTTGTTTCTCTCCAGAAAGAACCCCAGGTGTATCAACAATTGTGATTTCATCAAGCAACTGCAAGTGCATGCTTACAATCATAGCGATAAATAATAAATCAACGACAGTCAATTAAGACAATGAAAATTTTAACTCACTGGATGTGGCATTTGTGCACACTCAAACTTCGATAAGAATGCCCCTCCGAAACTTTGTAAGCCACTAAATGGCAAATCTGCATGAACAGCAACAGTATTCCCAGGTATACTCCTTTCATCAGGTCCAGACTGATTCAAAAACACAAAATCAACTAATTTTAAATTACCATGATAAGCATCCCTCAGGAAAATAAATATGAAGCTAATATGACAATTCACAAGGCCTTCTATAACTCAAACCATAGATTAAAATGCAATTAGGATATAAAACATATAAAATTATGTACCCATCTTCCTCTCTATTATACTTAGCTTGTAATTTCAAATATTCCATCCAAAAAAAATATGCACATTTAAAGCACAAAATGTATGTCAAATTATCGTCACAATATATCACGATTAAAATGATATGAAAATATGAGAAGAAATTTCCTCAAGGACCGACTATGGCTATGTCCACAATGTACTCACCACATTGCAGTCTAAGCAGAATCCTTATCTTTGCTTTGGAAAAATTAAATAAATAAACAAAACCAGTAAGTTCAAATAACGGAAGAAAATGTAGCAAATTCATCCTCATTAGAATAATATATATATATACACACACACACATTGGTACTTGACAACAACATGCTCCTCTATTAATTTAGAGAACCATCGCCTATTTTGCAACCTTAAGTATCAAGTCAAAAAAAAGTGTTTGAATATCACTTAGCAAGTGAATTGCGGCATAATAAAATTCTTTATGTCTACTTATAAAGCTTAGTGAATAATAAATATGGAGGAGAACGTAAAAGGTCCCGTCATTCAAATGAAGACTTCTGCAGAACTTATTGATTCATTTGAATGCTTCAAAAAAGAACAGTAGAAATAAAAAGAAAAGCCATACCATAACAACCACAAATCTATCAGTTGTGGGTTCTGGCCCAATGTGAGCTCCTGTCCAGGGGAAAAAGAATATTGACCAAGCACAAATAAGACTGGGGAAGACAGCTTATTCTGTTGAAAAAGGAAATGAGAAATGAAACTACTAGTCTAACCTGGGTAGTTACACTTCAATAAATGTTTTATGAAGGTTGTCTTGCCAGTGGAATATTGACCCAGAAGCATGACCATAGGTTTGGCATCAAAATCACTATCTGTCTGAAAAATTAAACATAACATACGGTTTATGTAAATCATTTTACTTTGATGGTTTCACCTAATAACAATCGCTAAAGTGCCATTGCATAACTATTTTTCACATACTGGAATCAACAGACACATAAACAGAGTAAACCGGGTTCAAATTTGTGGTTTGTTTTAATTATTTATAAGAATAAAATAGTAAATAAAATAAAATGTTCCAAGCAAACTTACCAACAAGGGACACACAAAATCATTGAACCGATAGGCGACTTCCAATGGCTTTAGCCTTTCAAGGTACAACCTTTTCAAACCATCAATAATGGATGTTACTGCAATAAGTGGCATCTGAATAACAAATAGAAAAGAGAAGAAAATGAATAATCAGAAAACAAATTAAAAACGCAGATGTCTCTAAAAGACATATAGCAACAAGAGAAAACTGGATGAAAAAACAGTTTATCTGCCAAAATAGCAAAGAGAACTTTAAATAGATTTAAAAACTCAAGTTTGCAAAGATTACAGCTTAAGAAAGTAGATACTAATTTTCAATCATTTGAATGCAGACAACTACTCTACAGGTTAATTAACTAAGAAATTAGATGCACCCACTGCATGTAGAAATTAACATAACAAACTGTGCAACTGGGAAACCCAATCCAAAAGCAAAATGAAATCAAGGACCAACAAATGCATAAGATCCCTTGAAAAAAAGAAAGTTATAAGGAAATATTTGCATCCAAGAAACTAAAATCCTAGTTAAACCCCCAAAAGACATCAATCAAACCCACAATAACTGGCAAAGTTAAAATAAAGAAAGAAAAAAAAAGTGTAATGGAAGAAAGAGAATAAGATAATAGATTAAAATTCAAACAAAATATATGAAAAAGAAAACATCTGATCCAACGGAGTTGGAAGAGTAAATAACAATTATAATAGAGACTGAAAAGCCTTTCACAATGACGCATTAAAATGTGTGCCTCACCTTTCTTGATGATTTTGAATTAAGCTGCTGAGCCTGAGCAGATCCTACATCATTCATACCAATTACATAACTAAGCTAACAATTAACAGAGCAATGTATCACATTTCAACAAATCTATTAGTCGTCTAACCATTTATTTCTTGTTCGTGACATGTTGCTGAACTCTTACTTCTCTGGAAAATCTCAAAGAGTCGTCAAAATAAAGATTTATCTTGATAACAAAACTCCACAGTCTAAAATAAAGGAAGCAGGTAACTTACAACTAACAAGACATCGATGGCCTCCATTGATGGAGGTGTAATATTCTCAAATAGAGCTGCGAGAAAAGAAAAGGCATCAAGTTAATTAAAAACAATACAAACCACATCTGGCCTTGAATATTCTTGTTAAGGGTAAATACTTAAGGATGAAATGAAAATGAAAAGCATTAAAATTTCTCCACTGTGTGATGACATGTTCACAAATTTCCAAACTCATATTATAATGGTTGGGTCTGCAAAATTTTCAGTGCACGTCAGGGTATAAGCTTAGAGAACAATTGTGTTTTATAACCCCTCATTGCTAGTTTATATAAAAAAATTAGTGACAAAATAAAGGGCAGTTGTTTTTAACATACAATTATTCTTAAGTACATCTGAAGTGATTTCATGTCCTGCTTGTGCCAGAGAAATGAGCTGCAATCAGGAAAATTAATAAACAAGGAAAATTTAAGATGAGGTAGCTATTATAGGAGTTTAATGGCAAAATTAAGTCCATATGCAACCTGCATAGCAGCAATGAACTCTGAAAATCCCAAAAAGCCTTGCCGTTTGGAATCCGCAAGTGCCCAAACCTAGGAAACAGAGCAAACGTAATGTTAATGGTATCATTTTAACCCAAAACGAAAGCAAAACCAATATAACCAATAAATTTAACCATGAAAGCCTGTTAATCAAGTAGTTACAGAAAGCTACAAAATAAAATGAAAATCTACCAAAGTGGTTATGGAGTAACCTGTTTGAGTTCCTGACGAGAAAGGTTTGACATAGCGAAGAACTTGGTAGCATCATTTCCACTGATGCGCCCGTCTCCGTCTACAGCAAATGAAAAGCAAATAATGCTCAAACTAAAACATAATGAAATGTAGAATGAGTGAAATATTAAATAACTAACAAAAGAAAAACCTGAATCGGCTGCATTGAACCACTCTTTATACATCTTCTGCTGCTCTTTTGAGCAAAACCCGATCGTACCTTTTCCGATCTCCATTTCAAAACTCAAATGAAACCACCCTCTCTCTCACACACGCAAACAAGTAATAACAGCTGATTGCCTCAAGATAGTTAAACAACAAAAAAAATGTAGAATATAAAAGCATAATGAAATTTGAAATTCGAAATTTGAATTGGTAATTTTGTATAATCGGGAAGATTTGAGCGGACAAATTACAAACAGTGTATATTGCTGTGCAACCGGTTTTCGCTCCTATCTCTTCCCTATATATATAAAAATAAAATAAAAAATAAAAAAAAGCAGAAGAGAAGTAAAAAAGAGCGTCGTTTCACGGAATTTGAATTTTGATTAGCAATGAGGCACGCGGTGTGGTGTGATGGCCTTTGACAAAAGGGGTCAGTACCATGGTTATTAAACTCGGGTTGACTCGGACGGTCGGACCGGTTGAACCGTGACTCGGCAAGCAATTCGAGTCGATTCAACATGAAAATCGGAAATAGTAAAAACTTGGATTGACTCGAAAAAAATTGGGTTGAACCGGTGATTCGGACCGGATTCCGGTTCAACCAAAAAAATTTGCATTTTAAGAAATCAATCCCTAAATTCCCATAAAATACAGTGATATAATAAAAAACATAAAATTTAAAGATCCTATAATGTGTTCTTTTAACTAAATCTATAACAAATTATTATATATATTCAAAATATACAAAAACAATGTCTATAATACATATTTAAATGTAGAATTGAATCATCACAAAAAAATTTTATGTTTAATTCTAACAGTAGATAATTTTTTTAATTATTATTTTTTATATATAAGAGTTTATTATATATAGATCTAAAAAATCCTTTGATAGTAATTACAACTAATGAATTGGTAATTATGATTGAAAATTTTGAAACGATAGAAATCTTTGAATATATAATTAGTTTATAAGGAATAAAAAGTTGGTAAGAAATTGGATTAAGTTTTTATTGCTTAAATTGCATGTTAATGGAGCTGCAATTAGATATTGATAAGCACCATCCAAGGACAATTAATGTTGACTAATTAAGCATCACCATGTTGCAATTGGTATATAAGTAGCATACAAATAATTTTAGAAACATAATTAACTTTGTTGGTCTTAATATTTTTACATTGATATTTATTAATTAATAAAATTTTCAATGTCTTTTGATATATTATATTTTTATTTTTTTATAAATAATTATATTTAATAAAAAGTAAAAACTTCGAGTCGATTCGGTCCAACCAATTGACTCTTGACTCAGTTGGTAGACCGAGTCGATCTCCAAACCGATTCTGAAAACATTGGTCAGTACCATAATTTTTATGGATTTGCATGCTATGGGAAAAATGATTATATGCTGTGTTAATTGTGAATATTCAACATGGAAAATTGATTGCCTCCACCACCAATAGTTTGTATAGCGCAATGCTAATCTTAACATAGTTTTACTATAAACTTACAATGGATTTTAATTTTAATTGTAATTGTATTAGTATTAAAATTAACATTAGCCAATAAAGAAATGAAAAGAAACATAAATGCATAATGAAATTTAGGTAACCCCTTTGAGTTTTGGTCGAGAATTTCTTGCAAAAAGTAAAAGGAAAAAATTTAGGCAAAAAATAATGAACTATCCTTTGAGTTTTGGTTAAAAAATTTAAGCAAAAAGTAGAAATCTACTCTTTTGAGTTTTTATTGAAAAATTCAGCCAAAAAATAAAGAGGAATACCTTTGAATTTTGGTTGAAAAATTCAAATAAAAAATAAAGAGATAACCCTTTGAATTTTGAAAAAAAAAATCAAACAAAATATAATGCAATACTCTTTCAAATTTTAGTTAAAAAATTCAAACAAAAAGTAAAGGATACCTTGTTGAGTTTTGTAAAATAATTCAGATAAATAACAAAAGGGGCAACCATTTGAGTTTTGTAGAAAAAATTTTAACAAAAAGGTAAGGGGTACTCATTTGATTTTTGGTTGAAAAATTCAAATAAAAAGTTAAGGGGTACTCATTTGAGTTCCGGTTGAAAAATTCAGCCGAGATATCACTTTAAATTTTGGTTGAAAATTGAGGTAAAATGCAAAGTGATACCCTTTTAATTTTTGATGAAAAACTATGGCAAAAAAAATATGGTTACCACATTGAGTTTGGTTAAAAAAATTGAGATAAAATGTAAATAGGTAGTCCTATGAATTTTTATTTAAAAACTAAGATAAAAAGTCAAGGGATATACCCCTTTGAATTTTAACTCACAGATTGATGAATAATGTAAAGGGTACCCCAATGAGTTTTGGACAAAAAAGCTGAGGAAAAAAGCAATGTGGTACCCTTTTAAATTTTTGTTAAATGAGGTAAAAAGCAAAGGGGTATCCCTTGAAGTTTTGGTTGAAAAACTGACGTAAAAAGCCAAGGGGTACTCTTTTGATTTTTTGATAAAAAAATTAAGGCGAAAAGCATAGATGTACCCCTTTGAGTTTTGGTTGAAAAACTGAGATAAAATGCAAAAATGTACCCCAATAAATTTTTGCTGCAAAATAGAGGCAAAAAGTCAAGGGGTCTCCCTTTGAATTTTGGTTGAAAAAATGAGATAAAATGCAAAGGGGTATCCCTATGAGTTTTGGATGAAAAACTGAGGTAAAAAGCAATGAGCTACACCGAGTGTTGGTAAAAAAACTGAGGCAAAATGAAAGGGAATACCCCTATAAATTTTGGATGAAAAACTGAGGTAAAAAGCAGACGGGTACCCCTTTGAACTTTTGTTGAAAAATATAGGCAAAATTCAAAAGGGTATACCCATAAGTTTTAGATGAAAAACTAAGAAAAAAAAGCCAAGAGGTATCTCTTTGAGTTTGGGTTGAAAAACTGAGATAAAAAGTCAAGATGTACCTCTTTGAGTTTTAGTTGAAAAACTGGGGCAAAATATAAAGTGGTACCCATTTGAGTTTTGGATGAAATACTTAGGCAAAAAATATAGGGGTGCACCACTGATTTTTTTTAAATCTCATGCATGAAAAATTTAAATACTTAGGCAAAAAATATAGGGGTGCACCCCTATGAGTTTTGCATGAAAAATTGAGAAAAAGAGACAAGGGGTACCTCTTTGAGTTTTGGTTGAAAAACTGACAAAAAATGCAAAGAGATATTCCTTTGATCTTTTTTTTTAAACTAAGGTAAATTACAAACTGGTACCCTTTTAAATTTTTGATGATAAAATGTGGGAAAAAAATAAGGGTATCTCTTTGAGTTTTGGTAAAAAAACTAAGGTAAAATTCAAAGGGGTACCCCTATAAATTTTTGTTTAAAAATAAGCAAAAAGCCAAGGAATATATCCCTTTAAATTTTGGCTGAAAAACTAAGGAATAATGCAAAGGGTACCCCTTTGAGTTTTGGATAAAAAACAGAGGAAAAAAGCCAAGTGGTATCCCTCTCTGTTCTGGTTGAAAAATTGAGGTAAAAAGCAAGGGGAACATCTTTAAGTTTTGGTTAAAAAATTAAGATAAAATGCAAAGGGATCCCCATTTGAGTTTTGGATGAAAAACTGAGGTAAAAAACAAAGGGGTACCGCTTTGAATATTTTTGTTTTAAATTAAGAGAAAATGCAAAGTGGTACCCATATATATTTTGCATGAAAAACTTAAGCAAATAGCCATGGGGTACCCCTGAGTTTTTGTTGAAATACTGAGGCAAAATGCAAAAAGATATCCCTTTGAGTTTTTATTGAAAAACTTAGGCAAAAAGCCAAGAGGTATCCTTTTGACTTTTTGATAAAAAAAAATTAAATAAAAAAGCACAAGGGTACCCCTATGAGTTTTGGATAAAAAACCGAGGTAAAATGTCATGGGGTACACCATTGAGTGTTGGTCAAAAAACTGAGGCATAATGCAAAGGGATACCCCTATCAATTTTGGATGAAAAACTAAGGTAAAAAGTAGAGGAATACCCCTGTAAGTTTTGATTGAAAATTGAGAAAAAATGCAAATGGGTATCCCTATGAGTTTTTAATGAAAAACTGAGGCAAAAAGTCTAATGGTACCCATTTGAGTTTTGGTAGAAAAATAGAGCTAAAAAGCCAATGGGTACCCCTTCGATTTTTTATTGAAAAACTCGGGCAAAATACAATGGGGTCCCCATTTGAGTTTTTGATTAAAGGATGAGGTAAAAAGTGTAGGGGTACACCATTTAGCTTTTTTAAAAAAAAAACTAAGGTAAAATGAAAAGGGCCCTCCCATGAGTTTTGGATAAAAAACTGAGGCAAAAAACCAAAAGGTACCCCTTTTATTTTTTATTTTTTTGAAAATCTGAGTTAAAATGCAAAGTGTTATCCTTATGAATTTTTATTTAAAAACTAAGGCAAAAACCCAAGGGATGTACCCTTTTGAATTTTGGCTAAAAGAATGAGGAATAATGCAAAGGGTACCTTTATGAGTTTTGGATAAAAAACTGATGGAAAAAGCCATATGGTACCCCTTTCAGTTTTGGTTGAAAAATTGAGATAAAAAGTAAAGTGGTATTCTTTTGAATTTTGATTGAAAAACTAAGATAAAATACAAAAGGGTCCCTATTTGAATTTTTTTATGAAAAAACTAAGGTAAAAAGCATAGGGGTACCGCCTATTTGAATTTTTTTATGAAAAAACTAAGGTAAAAAGCATAGGGATACCGCTTTGAGTTTTTTTTTTAAACTGAGAAAAAATGGAATGGGGTCCATCTATGAGTTTTTGATAAAAAAATTAAGGCAAAAAGCCAAGGTATACCACATTGAATTTTTATTGAAAAACTGAGACAAAATGCAAATGGGTACAGCTTTGATTTTTTGTTGAAAAGCTTAGGCAAAAAGCTAAAGGGTGCCCCTTTGACTTTTTTTTATGAAAAATTGAGGCAAAAAGTATAAGGGTTCCCCTTTGAGTTTTGGTTGAAAAATTGAGAAAAAATTCAAAGGTGTTCTCCTATGAATTTTTGCTAAAAAATTAAGTCAAAAAACCAACAGGGATACCCCTTTGAATTTTTATTGAAAAACTATGCCAAAATACAAGGGGGTGCCCTTATAAGTTTTGGATGAAAATTGAAGTAAAAAAGTCATGTGGTACACCATTGAGTGTTAATCAAAAAACTGAGGTAAAATGCAAAGGGGTACCCCCAATGAATTTTGAAAAAGAATCTGAGGCAAAAAGCAAAGGGATACCTCTTTTAGTTTTGATTGAAAATTTGAGGTAAAAAGTAAAATGGTACCTATAAGAATTTATGATGAAAAATTGAGGTAAAAAGCCAATTGGTACCCCTTTGAGTATTGGTTAAAAAACTAAGTTAAAAAGTCAAGGGGTACCCCTTTGATTTTTGGTTAAAAAATTAGGGCAAAATGCAAAGTGGTCATCCCTATAAGTTTTGGACGAAGAATAGAGGTTATAAGAATATGGGTATCGCTTTATTTTTTATTTTTAAATAACTTAGGTAAAATGCAAAGAGGTACTTTATGAGTTTTGGATGATAAACTAACGTAAAACGTCAAAGGGTACCCCATTGAGTTTTGGTTGAAAAATTGTGGCAAAATGCAAAGGGGTACCCCTATGAATTTTTGAATGAAAAACGAAGGCAAAAGGCAAATGGTGTACCCCTTTGAACTTTAGTTGAAAGACTGCTAAAAAAATGCAAAGGGGTACCCCTGTGATTTTTGGATTAAAAATCGAGGCAAAAAGCCAAATGATACCACTTTCAGTTTTAGCTGAAAAACTGAGGTAAAAAGTAAAGAGGTAACCCTTTGAATTTTGATTGAAAAATAGAGCAAAATGCAAATGGATACTCATTTGAGTTTTGCATGAAAAATTAAGGTAAAAACCATAAGTGTACAGCTTTGAGTTTTAAAAAAAAATTGAAGCAAAATGCAAGGGGTGCCCCTATGAGTTTTTTAATGAAAAACTGAGATAGAAAGTCAAGGGATGTCTCTTTGAGTTTTGATTGAAAAACTGAGAAAAAAATGTAAAGAGATACCCCTTTGAGTTTTTGTTGAAAAAATTAGGTAAAAAGCCAAATGGTACCCCTTTGACTTTTTGATTAAAAAATGAGGTAAAAAGCATAAGGGTACCCCTTTGAGTTTTTGTGAAAAACTGAGATAATCAGTATAAGGATACCGCTTTGATTATTTTTTTTTTTTACAAAAACTAAGGCAAAATGCAAATGGGTATTCCTTTGAATTTTGGATAAAAAAACTGAGGTAAAAAGCATATGGGTACCCTTTTGAGTTTTAATTGAAATATTGAGGCAAAAAATCAAGGGGTGCCCCTTTGAATTTTTGTTGAAAAATTGAGGTAGAATGCAAAAAGGTGCTTTTTTTAATTTTTATAGAAAAATTGAGACAAAAAGCCAAGGGGTATCCCTTTGAATTTTGGTTGAAATTTGAGGCAAAATGAAAAGGGGGTACTCTTTTGAGATATTTATTAAAAAATTGAGATAAAATTCAAAATGGTATCCCTTTAGTTTTTAATGAAAAATTGAGGCAAAAAGCATAAGGGTACCCCTTTGTGTCTTGTTTGAAAATTTGAGGTAAAATACAAAAGCGTACCCCTATAAATTTTTGTTGAGAAACTGAGGAGAAAAACTAATGGTTATCTTTTTGAATTTTGGTTCAAAAATTAAGGTAAAATATAAAGGTACCCTTATGAGTTTTGGATGAAAAATTAAGGCAAAAAGACATAGGATGCCCTTTTGAATTTTAGTTGAAAATTTGAGGCAAAATAAAAAGGGGCACCCTTTACAGTTTTGGTTGAAAAATTTAGGTAAAAAGCCAAAAGGTACCCCTTTGAGTTTTGATTGAAAAACTGAGGCAAAATGCAAAGGGGTAACATAACGAATTTTTGTTAAAAAATTAAGATAAAAAGCAAAGGTGTATCCCTTGAAATTTTTGTTGAAAATTTAAGGCAAAATGATAAGGAGTACACCTATGAATTTTGGAAGGCAAAAATCCAATGGTTACCCCTTTGAATTTTGGTTGAAAAACTGAGGCAAAATACAAAAGGGTACCCCTATGAGTTTTGGATGAAAAAGTTAGGCAAAATGTCAAGGGGTACCCTTTTGAGTTTTTTTAAAAAACTAAGGCAAAATACAATGGGGTACCCTTTTGAGATTTGGATGAAAAACTAAAAACTAAGTCAAAAAGCATAGGGGTGCCCTTTTGAGTTTTTGTTTTTATAAAAAAAATTAAGGCAAAATGCAAAGGAGTACCCTTATGAGTTTTTGATGAAAAACTAAGGTAAAAAGTTCAGGGATACGGCTTTGAGTTTTGGTTGAAAAATTAAGACAAAATGCAAAGGGATATCCCTTTGAATTTTTAACAAAAAAATAAAGAAAAAAGCATAGGGTGTACCCCTTTGTGTCTTGGTTGAAAACCTGAGACAAAATGAAAGGTGTACCCCTATGAATTTTTTTAGTCAAACTGAGGCAAAAAAAAAAAACAAGGGGTACCCCTATGAGTTTTGGATTAAAAACTAAGGCAAAAATTCAAGGGTTACCCTTTGAAGTTTTGGTTGAAAATTTGAGGTAAAATGCAAAAAGGTACCCTTATGAGTTTTGGATGAGAAACTGAGATAAAAATCCAAACGGTACCCATTTGAATTTTTACTGAAATATTAAGGTAAAATACAAAGAGATACCCTTACGTATTTTGGATTAAAAATTGAGGCAAAAAATCAAGTGGTACCACTTTCAATTTGGTTGAAAAATGAGCTAAAAAGCAAAATGGTATACCTTTGAGTTTTAATTGAAAACTAAGGTAAAATTTAAAGGGATACCCATTTGAGTTTTGGATGAGAATTTAGGGCCAAAATCTTAAGAGTACCACTTTGAGTTTTTTTTAACTGATGCAAAATGCAAAGGGGTACCCCCTATGTGTTTTGGATGAAAAACTGAGGTAAAAAGCAATAAAGTACCCCTTTGAGTTTTTGTTGAAAAACTAAGGTAAAATGCAAAGGAATATTCCTTTGAGTTTTGGTTGAAAAACTTAGGCAAAAGCCAAGCCTCTTTGAGTTTTGATTGAAAAACCGAGGTAAAATGCAAAGGGGTATCAAAATATTTTTTTTTTGAAATTGAGGCAAAAATACCAAGGCATACCCTTTAGAACTTTTATTCAAAAATTGAGGCAAAATGTAAAGTTGCACCCCTATGAGTTTTGGAATAAAAACTGACTCAAAAATTCAAGGGTTACCCTTTTGAAGTTTGGTTGAAAAACTGAGTTCAAATGTAAAGGGATACCCCTATGAGTTTTTCATAAGAGACTAATACAAAAAGGTAAGGGATACCCCTTTGAGTTTTGATTGAAAAACTGAGATAAAAAGCCAAGGAGTACGCCTTTGCGTTTTGATTGAAAAATTTAGGCAAAATGCAAAGGGGTACGCCTTTAATATTTGGATGAAAAACTAAGGCAAAAGCATAGGGGTTCCCTTTTGAATTTTTTTTTTTGAAAAACTAAGGCAAAATGCAATAAGCTATTCCTATGAGTTTTGGATGAAAAATTAAGGCAAATAGCCCAGGGATACCCCTTTGAATTTTGGTTTAAAAATTGAGATAAATTGTAAAAGGATATCCCTTTGAGTTTTTAATAAAAAAATTGAGGCAATAAGCACTAGGGTGCCCCTCTGTATTTTATTTGAAAACCCGAGGTAAAATGCAAAGGCGTACCTCTAAAAATTTTTTTTAAAAACGTGAGACAAAAAGCCAAGGGTTACCCTCTTTTAATTTTTATTGAAAAACTGAGACAAACTGCAAAAGGGTACGTCTATGAGTTTTGGATAACAAACTGAGGCAAAAATAAAAAAGATGCCACTTTGAATTTTTATTGAAAAACTAAGGCAAAAAGTATAAGGGTACCCTTTTGAGTTTGGTTGAAAAACTATGGCAAAATACATAGAGATTGCCTTTTGAGTTTTTTTTTTTAATTAAAGTAAAAAGCCAAAAGGTACCCATTTGAGTTTTGGATGAAAAGCTGAGATAAAAAGCATAGGGGCCCCCCCTTTGATTTTTGCTTTAAAAACTAAGATAAAATGCAAAAAGGTACCCTTATGAATTTTTGTTCTAAAATTTAGGCAAATATCCAAAGGGTACACCTTTGAATTTTGGTTGAAAAACTAAGGCAAAATTCAAAGGGATGCCCTTTTGAGTTTTGTATGAAAATTGAGATAAAAAGCCCATGGGTATCCCTTTAAATTTTGGTTGAAAAACATAAGCAAAATGCAAAGTCATATTCCTATTAGTTTTCGATGCAAAACAATGGTAAAAAGTCAAGGGGTACCTCTTTGGGTTTTGATTGAAAAACTAAGGTAAAAAGCCGAGGGGTACCCCTTCGAATTTTGGTCAAAACATTGAGGTAAAATGTAAAGGGATACCCTATGAGTTTTGGATAAAAAATTGAGGCAAAAAGCTGTGAGATACCCTTTTGAGTTTTGGTCGATAAACTGAGGTAAAATGCAAAGGGATACCTCTATGATTTTTGGGTAAAAACTGACATAAAAGGCCAAGTGGTTCCTTTTTTGTTTTGGTTGAAATTTTGATCTAAAAAGTCAAAGGGTATCCCTTTGAGTTTTGAATAAAAAATAAAAGTAAAATGCAAAAGGGTATCCCAGTAACACCCTTATCAGAACAGTATTTTTTGAAGCAAAACTTAGCGGTAAACAGTAAAATTTTTTTTTTCAAACTTTCCATCATGGCCAAACAACTTTGATACAATTTAATATTTTATTCAATTTACGAAATTTCGGCAGCACAATGGCTAGAACTTACTAGCCTCCTGAAAAATTCAAACAATCCACACAGCCTCTCAGAGGCACAACAAATCATATATCAATGATAGTCATTTACAATTCTTTAACTGACATTATCAGAACAACAACAATATTTATTATTTAACAAAAAGTACCTTTAATACATTTCAATTCTATACTCTCACTGTCTAAGTATATACATGCCACAAATACTAAACATAAAAGTACAACAAACTTTCTTCATCTTCGAATTCTGCTTCTCCATGTGTAGAGCTCCTTCAAGCCTTCAAAACCTGCACGCAGTAAACACTACGTGCTGAGCACTAGAAATGCTCAGTGGTGACTACTAATCCTAGAACTTTCCAATTTAAACATAATTACATAAATTGTACAAACTTCTATTCTTATTTATCAAAAATTTACTTTTAATTTCTTTCACACTATTTTCATTGTTTACCAACATTTTTTTTGTAACCATTTTACTTTGTTCGTATACTTTTCAATTTATGTTACACTACTTTCTTTGTGATTCAATTACAAATTGACTTTTCCTTTTACATTTCTTGCTTCTACTTTTACTTATCTTTTGTCTTATACTTTTGCAATACTTGACGTAGTTGTCATTTCATTTAACGAATTACATGAATACTCATGTCTTTAATGGCAAGTTTCCTGTTCCTAGTTCCATTAGATAATCCAAATACGATTTCCATTACGTATTCTTATAATTCACTTTAATCTTTAGGCTTATAATCTTTTATTGCAAAGTGATGTAAGTATTTTGGATTACTCTGCATACAAATCTTTATTTTCTTTTCTTTTTAAATGAAACTTTTTCATTTTAACTAAACAATCGTTTGTCTTTTGATCATTTTACTTTTTACTTCCTCTTTACTTCCAGTATTTATTATTTAGTCATATGTTTACACTTAAATACAGTATTGTCATGTTTGACTTTAAATACATAATTAGCACCGTTTTCGAACTCTTTATTTTCTTAAAATAACAATTGGTACACAAATTATAAATTCAATCTCATGGGTCTTTTCGTAAATATTTTATTTTTATAACCATTTTCTTATTATTATTGCTTAGGAATTATAACCTTTGGAAACAATTTCGGTTTTATCCCAAAATTTTCATTTTCTTTCAATCAAGTTCTTTGTCATTTATAACATTTACATTTAATTACTTTCACACTTTCCCTTTATTCTTTTCAAAATGCCCCTAATGCAATATGACAGGAATCTCAAAAAGGATATACGGAACATGGACCCAAAGGTCCCACTAAACAGATAGAGAAATGATCTCGGAAAATCAAGTCTCACAGAACAGAAAACAGATGCACTTTCACTTTCACTTTACACTGAAGTTATGGAGATCAAAGATCCTACCCATAACTAAGCAAGTCGCCATGACTTGCACCGCGGTACAGAGGTGTCCCTATGGCTAGCCAATTATATCCTGAATAAGAATATCACTACCTGACTATTGCTAAGGGCAAAAACCGTCAAGACCTTTCTAAATGCTTTTCAAACATCAATAATTTTAATTTATTTTATTTTGCTTACAACAGTGCATTTTATCAATTGCACTCTTTTTAGTGCTATCGACTGTACAATAACTTTTTCGTTTTCTTTCCTTTTTCTTTCCGATAAAATAATTCACTATAAATAATGATTATTCTTTCGATTTTCAATTAATTATTTTCTCGATATATATATATTTTTTTCTTCCATATTTTACAACTTATGTTAGGATAATTCACTATTTTCTTTCTTGGCATTTATTGAATTATTTCTTTATAATTCAAAAATATACTTTTACAGTCATTTTATTCACTTTTTTTTTGACTCTTAGTCAATCTCTTGCTCTTTCGGTATGAATTTGCAATTATTTGAAAATTGCAATACTTAATACGGGTCGTGAATTATTTATAATAATTCACCTTTATTCGAATTATGAATTATTTTGTAATCCTTTGGGTACTGTTCATTTATACGGTTACTATTCACTCATACGATTACTATTCACTCATACGATTACTATTCACAAATCATTTACTATGGTTAATTTATTCACTATACTTTTTATTTTTTGCAAATTTATCATTTAATCTCTTCTTTTTTTTTTCTTATACAAAATGTACATTAAATTATCAGCTTTTAATTGTTTATTGAATTATTTCTCAATAATTCAATATTTCAATTACGTATATTCCATATTTATTTCTAAATTAATCTATATATCACATAAATTTCGTAAAAATTTATGTGAACATTGCTTTTCAATTATTGTCATATTTTCTTATTTCATGAATTATTTTAACATAATTTATCATATACCATACACTTAACAATTCTCTAAATTTTCATAAATTTCATTAAAAATTCATGGCAATTTATTTTATGCTTATTATCATTATATAACATAATCAACAAAAATTCTCTACTTTATCAATTACATTATTCAATACATAGTCCAAAATAATCATATAAATTTCTATAAATTCCATAACAATTTATGGATATATATATTAATTCATCTTCTATCAATTACGACTTAATTTCATTAATTTACAACACAATAATAACATTAATTTCAATATTAATCAATAATTCAATATTTTTCCTTAATAAATTTAAAGAAAAAATTCAATAAATTAAGGAAAATTAAAAGATTTCGTAGTCACATACCATAACGGTCGAATTCGTTTCAATTTGCTTAATAATTTGCTTGTCGGAGACTCGCCGGAGCGTCGCCGGAATCTCGCCGGTGACAATCCGACACTGCCACCTTGTAGATCGGAATCCCCTCTCTCATTTTTCCAGTGGTCACGTGTCCAAATTATTCCTTGGTTGGCCGAAATCTTGACTTGAATCACCCGCCAAACCCATTTTCGATCTACCGATCGGCGGCGTTTGAGGAGCGATGGAATATACCGGAAGACTCGCCTCATCGCCGAGAGTTGATCGGTGGTGGCGGTGTCCTCATCCGATGCCTTGATTCGCCGGAACGAACAAAAAAATCCATTTAAATTAAAACTAGAAAAACTCGACGACCGGACCACCACAACGGAGGCCGGACGCCGGTGAGAGGGAGAGGGTGCGCTGCTCATCGCCGTCGCGGTGGTGGCCGGCGTGAAGGGCGGCCGGTTACCCTCCCTTTCTTTCTTCTTTCTCTATCTCTTTTCTTTTTCTTTCTTTTTTTCTTCTTGGTGGTCGGCGACCACTGGTTCCTTATTTCTCTTTTTTTTTTTCTTTCCTTTCTTTTATAAGATTGTGGCCAGTGGCCACAATCAATTGCCGACCCCCCCTATTTGTTTTTCTTTCTTCTTCTTTTTTTCCACGTTTTTCTTTTTCTTTTGTTCCTTTTCTTTTATTTCTTATGACTTTGTTAGATTGTGGCCACTAGGCCACACAATTTGCCGACATTTATTTTCATTTCATCTTTTTCTTTTTTTTATCTATATTTATTTATCCGTAATTTTATTATTTTGGTCCCTAAAACTTTTGCTATTACTTTTAAAGCTCATATTCACATTAAAATCAATTCCATAATTTTTATCATATCAAAAATAGGTGAAACATAAATTTTTAATTCAATCGGAGTTCGTTATCGGTCCGATTTAAATTTATCAGTCCAATCCAAAAATATCGGTGTTATAGAAAAATTTACTTTTTGCAGCCAAAATAATCTATATATTATTTTAGGCTTAACTGCAATTTTTTGTAATTTTTAGAGTTCGTTTACTATTTTTAAATATTTATATAATATTGAGTCAATTTCCCGATAATAAAAATTGACTCGCTACCTTTTCAATATTTTTGACTTTTCGAGATCCATTTGACCTCGATTTCACTTCAAATTTCAACCTCGGACTCACCATGACCAATATTTTCCGATGGTCTAATAAAATATTTTTCACTTCCGGGTGCACTTTTTGGCCCGAAAAATACTATTCACTGTCGGAAAATACTGTTCACGGCTAACCCGGTGTTGAGGCCGTTACAATCCCTATGATTTTTGGATGAAAAACTGAGACAAAAAGTCAATAGGTATACCTTTGAGTTTTGGTTAAAAAATTGAGATAAAAAAAACCAAGGGGTACCCTTTGAGTTTTGGTTAAAAATTGAGACAAAAAGCCAAGGAGTACCCCTTTGAGTTTTTGTTGAAAAACTAGGGTAAAATACAAAAGGGTACCGCTTTGAGTTTTTGTTGAAAAGGTAAGGCAAAAAGCCAAAGGGTACCTTGTTAAATTTTGGGTAAAAACTAAGTCAAAAAGCAAAGTGGCACCCCTTTGAATTTTAGATGAAAAACTCAGGCAAAAATTAAAGGGGTAACCATTTGAGTTTTGGTTGAAAAATTCAGATAAAAAACAAAGGGGCATCCTTTTTAGTTTTGTGTGAATAGCTTAGAGAAAAAGAAAATAGGCATCCTATTAAGTTTTGAATGAAAAACTAAGAAAAAATACAATGGGGTATTGATTTGAGTTTTGGATAAAAAACACAGGTTAAACGCAAAAGGGTATTACTTTTAGTTTTTGGTTTAAAATTTCAAACAAAAAGCAATGGGGGTATCCTTTTGAGTTTTTGATGGAAATCTCATGGAAAAGGCAAAGGGTATCCCTTTTAGTTTTAGATGAAAAATTCAGGCAAAAAATAAAGGGATATTGCCTTGAATTTTGGGTAAAAAACTCAGGTAAAAAACAAAGGTGTACACCTTTTAATTTTGGTTGAAGAATTCACACAAAAAGCAAATGGATATCTATTAGAGTTTTTGTTAAAAAATTTAAACAAAAAGCAAAGGGATACCCCTTTGATTTTTGGGTGCAAAACTCAGGCAAAAAAAGAAGAGCACCCCTTTAAGTTTTGGCTGAAAAGTTAATGTAAAAAGTAAAGAGGTGTCCCTTTGAGTTTTGGTTAAAAAAATTAGACAAAAAGCAAATGGATACCCCTTTCAATTTTGGGTTAAAAACTAAGGCAAAAAGAAATTGGGTACCTATTTTAGTTTTGGTAGAAAAATTCAAGCTAAAAGCAAAGGGTACTTCATTCAGGTTTGGGTGAAAAACTAAAGAAAAAAATAAAGGGGTATCTCTTTAAGTTTTTGATGAAAAACTTAGGCAAAAAGTAAAAGGATATTCTTTTGAGTTTTCGATTGAAAATTTCAAACACAAAGCAAAGTGGTACCATTTTGAGTTTTGAAAAAAACTTATGGCAAAAACAAAGGGGTACCCTTTGAGTTTTGGATGAAAAACTTAGGTGAAAAGCAAAGGTGTACCCTTTTAAATTTTAGGTAAAAACTAAGGCAAAAAGTAAAGGGGTACCCCATTATGTTTTGAGTGAAAAACTGAAAAAAAAAGAAGTAAAAATGTACCCTTTTGAGTTTTGATTAAAAAATTCAAGTAAAAAATAAATGAGCACCCCTTTTAGTTTGGGTGAATAGCTCAGACAAAAAAGAAATGGGGTATCCCATTCAATTTTGGATGAAAAACTAAGGAAAAAAAGCAATGTAGTACTGATTTGAGTTTTGGTTGAAAAACTTAGGCAAAAAACAAAGGAATAGCCTTTCGAGTTTTGATTTAAAAATTCAAACACAAAGAAAAGTGGTATCTTTTGAGTTTTTGGTGAATAACTCAGGTAAAGAGCAAAAGGGTACCTTTTTCAATTTTATGTGAAAACTAAGGCAAAAAGCAATAGGGTACCCATTTGAGCTTTGGATGAAAATCTCAGGTAAAGAATCAAAGGGGTACCCCATTTAATTTTGGATGAAAAACTAAGGTAAAAAGTAAAGGGTACCTATTTAAGTTTTGGTAAAAAAAATTTAGACAAAAAGCAAAAGGGTACCCCTTTGAATTTTGGGTGAAAACTTAAGCCAAAAGCAAAGAGGTACTCATTTGTGTTGTGGTTGAAAAATTCAAATAAAAAGGGGTATCCCTTTGAGTTTTGAGTGAATAACTCAGGTAAAAAGTAAATGGGGTATCCCTTTCAGTTTTAGGTGAAAAACTAAAGAAAAATAAATTGGATACCCAATTAGGTTTTGGTGTAAAACTTGGGTACCCTTTTGATTTGTTGTTAAAAAATTTAGATAAAAAATAAATTAGTTCCCCTTTGAGTTTTTGGTGAATAACTCAGGCAAAAAACAAAGGGATATCCCTTTCAGTTTTAGATAAAAACTAAGGTAAAAAGCAATGGAGAACATGTTTGAGTTTTGATTGAAAAACTCAGGCTAAAAGCAAATGGGTACCCCATTCAATTTTAACCCTTCAAGTTTTGGATGAAAAACTCAGGCAAAAATCAAAGAAATACCCCTTTTAGTTTTGCTTAAAAAATTTAGATAAAAAATGAGTATTTCTTTGGGTTTTCAATTGAAAATTTCAAAAAGAAAAGGGTTACCTTTTGAGTTTTGGAAAAAAACTCTGGCAAAAAATAAAGAATTACCCCTTTAAGTTTTGGATGAAAAATTCAAGCAAAGAGCAAATGTGTACCTTTTTAAATTTTAGGTGAAAAACTAAGGCAAAAAGAAAAGGAGTACCCTATTGAGTTTTGGATGAAAAACGTAAGTAAAAAGTAAAAGGGTACCCTTTTGAGTTTCGATTGAAAATTTCAGATAAAAAATAAAGGGGTACCCTTTTTAGTTTTAGGTGAATAGCTCAGGCAAAAAGCAAATTTGTATCCCTTTCAGTTTTGGATGAAAACTAAGGAAAAAAGTAAATGAGTACCGATTTAAATTTTGGTTGAAAAACTCAAGCTAAAAGCAACGGGCTATTCCTTTGAGTTTTTTATTTAAAATTTCAAACAAAAAGCAAATGGGTACCCCTTTGAAAAATTCAGATACAAAATAAAAGGGTACTGCTTTGAGTTTTGGATGAAAAATTCGAGCAAAAAGCAAAGGGTTACACCTTTGAATTTTAGTTAAAAAATTAAAATAAAAAGTAAATGAATATCCGTTTGAGCTTTTTGTTGAAACATTCAAATAAAAACAAAAGGGATATCCCTTTGATTTTTGGGTGCAAAATTTGGGCAAAAAGCAAATAGGTATCCTTTCAAGTTTTGGCTGAAAAATTAAGGTAAAAAACAAAGGGGTATTCCTTTGTGTTTTGGTTAAAAATTTTAGACAAAAAATAAAACGATACCCCTTTGAGTTTTAGGTGAATAACTCGGGCAAAAAGCAAAAGTGTACCCATTTCAATTTTGTGTGAAAAACTAAAGCAAAACGCAATTGGATACTTATTTGAATTTTGGTTGAAAAACTCATATTAAAAGAAAGGGGTACCCCTTTAAGTGTTGTGTGAAAAGTTTTGGTAAAAAACAAATGGGTACTCTTTAAATTTTTGGTTGAAAAATACAGACAAAAATCAATGGGGTATCATTATGAGTTTTGAGTGAAAAACTCATGCAAAAAGTAAAGGGATACACTTTTGAGTTTTTGGTTGAAAACTTCTAACAAAAAGCAAAAGGGCCCCATTTAGAGGTTTGATTAAAAAATTTTGACAAAAATCAAAAAGATATCCCTTTGAATTTAGGTCTAAAAATTCAAACAAGAAGCAAATGAACATCTCTTTGAATTTTGAGTGAATAACTAAGGCAAAAAGTAAAAGTACCCATTTGAATTTTGGTAAAAAAATTCAAACAAAAAGTAAAGGGGTACCAATTGGGTGAAAAACACAGGCAAAAAGCAAAGATGTACCATTTTAATTTTGGTTGAAAACTTTTAACAAAAAAAAAGTGTATTTCTTTGAGTTTTTAGTTGAAAATTTAAATAAAAAGCAAAAAAGTAGCCTTTTGAGTTTTGATTGAAAATTTCAAACAAAAAGCAGAGGGGTAGCCCTCTAAGTTTTATTTGAAAAATTCAAATAAAAAATAAAGAGGTATTCATTTGAATTTTGTTTGAAAAATTTAGATAAACATCAATATGATGCCCCATTGAGTTTTGTGAAAAAAAATTCGGATAAAAAGAAAAGTGATACCTCTTTTAATTTTTATTGAGATTCTCATAAAAAAAAGGAATATCTTTTTGAATTTTTGTTAAGAATCTAAGATAAAAATCAAAAGCGTACCCTTTTGAGTTTTGAGGAAAAAATTCAAATAAATAGTAAAGTGATATCTTTTTGAATTTTGGTTGAAAAATTTAAATAAAAAATAAAGAGATACTCTTTTGATTTTTGTTTGAAAAATTTAGTCGAAAAGTAAAGGTGTATCCCGTTAAATTTTGGTTGAAAAATTCAGATAAAAAGTAAAATGGTATCCTTTTAAAAATAGATATTTTTTTGAATTTTGAATGAAAAATTCAGATAAAATATAAACCGATACTATTTTGAATTTGGATTGAAAATTTTAGATAAAAAGAAAATAAATACTTTTCGAATTTTGATGAAAAAATTCAAAATTCAAAATTTGAATTGGTAATTTTGTATAATCGAAAAGATTTAAGTGGGCAAATTACAAACAGTGTATATTACTGGCAACCGGTTTTCGCTCCTTTCTCTTCCCATATATATATATATATATATATATATATATATATATATATATATATATATATATATATATATATATATATAAAAGAAAAGGGTAAATGAATACAGAAGATAAGCAAAAAAGAGTGTCCTTTCATGGAATTTGAATTTTGATTAGGAATGAGGCCTGCAGTGTGGTGTGATGGGCAGTGACAAAAGGGCCCACACCATAATTTTAATGGAATTGCATGCTATTGGAAAAATGATTACATGCTGCGTCAATTATGAATATTCAACATGGAAAATTGATTGCCTCCACCACCAATACTTTGCATAGCACAATGCTAATCTTAACTTAGTTTTAATATAAACTTACAATAGATTTTAATTGTATTAGTATTAAATTAACATTAGACAATAAATAAATGAACAGGAATATCAAGATGGAAAGAAAAGATGGTAGTAGTAAAATGAATTCGAAAAATTAAATTGTACAAATCTTTAAGTGATCAATAGAAGAACAAAAAACACCAATCCGGCCATCAAAATGAAATTTCTTGTCTTGATCACTTTCTTCCGCATGGAAATGGACAGCAACAGAACTGCACGATAAATAAAGAAGATTCAAATACCAAAGTTTCCAACTTTCCAGGCATGAGCTTCATATAATCAACTTACCTTGGATCTAGGAGGTGAAGAAGTTTTGTGGTTGCTTTGTTCATGGGAAGAATATGATTGGTGTGTGTGGCGAGATGGGAACGTAGTAGATGCAATATGTTTTTCCTCTTTCACTCTGTTGAAAACAACACTAAAACCTTCTCCTGAAGAGGGGTCAGCTTCATCCCAAGCTCCAAATTTAGGAATTGATGCTGCCCTATGATGCTAACATTCATGCATCCACGTACATCATTCATCAACAAAATCATAATTTATATATACTCAAAGAAAAAATCCTAGTTAGTAGCCACGTACTGTATTGTCACTTGTCTTTCTATGTTGCTGTGACCCAGTTGATGCAGACAAGGTGTTATTATAGCCCTCAGAACTGCTTATATTACTATTGCCGGCTGATCCTGATGTGTTTCTCTTGTGGGTGGCAATGTTCTTTCGATGTTTTTCTCGAGAAACAGAGTGATGATTGTAAGGAGTCTGGCCAAAACTCAGATCCAGTTCTTGGCTTTCCATTTTATGATCTCTTTTATGCAGGTTCATGAAGGCCACTGGATTTTGCTCTGGATCATTTGGGTTTATCACCACATTCCCACTTGTTTTGTCTTTCCGAGCATTCTCAAAGTATGCAGTGTATGGTATGTTATCGTCATCCCAGTTTCCAAATTTTGGTACATGGGAATATTCCTGCATAGAAATAAATCAGATCAATCCGAAGAAAGTTCCCATACAAAAAGAAGAGGAAGCACAGTTATGGTTAAAAGACTACTTACAGCCATCGAGCAGGCAGGCTAACTAGTTATGTCTTCCGAAGTTTTGATATAGGAAACCCTCAAGAAGGAAGAAGCATGAAAAGAATTAATTATGGACATATGTTGGACCATTTTGCGGTGGAAACTGCGATGATCATTAGCCGGCCAAGTCAATGATTCGTTAACTTTAATGTATAACAGAGCCAATATAAATCCGTTACCAAGCCATTTAAAAATACTTATTGCCATGAATGAAGAAGATTGTTTGTCCTCATCTGTCTGTTGTATCCAGTATCCCATCCAATGAAGTTCTGTGTAATTGGAATTAGAAAATAAACTTTTAAAATTACAATCATTTAATATAAATGTCATTGCAACACATTTTGTACACGGATTTGCATTTTCTGAAAAGTTGTAAACCACATCCCGAATCAATTCAATTCTCTTATTTCATGCAACATCGCTGGCATGAGACCTGCAGATTCCTATTGATTACATAGTTAACACAGTGAAACAATATTCTCTTCACTACAACATGATGCATGTAGACAGTAGTACGCCGCCCTTCTTTCAGAGTATAGTCATGTAATATGCTCCATCAACTACTATTGCCATTTATGCCTCACATTGTAATCAGTGCAGACTGATAAATTGCTCGGATGGAACTTTCATCAATAGATTCCAGGCGATTTCATGACCAATTCACTGTGAATTTAAAGATTAAAAAAAATGAAGATTAATATTTTGTGTGATTTTCCATACATTAACTCATAGGGTCAAGAGAAACATAGAAGAGATTAATTTATACCAATTGTCTTGTTGAGCAACCAGAGTAGTAAAGCCAGTTCAACGCCAAATATGGTGTGGAGCCATGTTCTGTCCATCATGAACCCATAAACTGTCATTCCTGCCCTATTGTTTTCGAGATATGTCACTGCAAAAATCATTCAATGATTAATCTACATACATATGAATAACCAAAACTGGTGCAGATAGTTTGTCCCACCACTAACCTAAGGCCTGCCTCTTTTGGAATGAGATTGTGTGTGCAAAAATTGGCATCATTTTTGTGCTATAGTCTGAATCATCATCTGCATCATCATCCTCATCATCCAAAACCAAATCAATGTCCAAAGGGCGCCCATCATTTATCTGATATGAGGGAGTCTCACCATCCATGTCATCATAAGAGTTGATTGTGGCGCAGATGTGCCACTTTGTAGCCAGGCTCGTAACAGACTGCGCTTTGTGTGTGATCTTCGTTGCACTTCTCAGGCATATGAACAAGCCTGTCACCAGATTAATGGAACATAGCTGCTCCCATAATATTGAAAGATCGATTATTCTCATTAATTTGTTTTTCTTCCATGAATGTAACTAGCAAACACAAAATTTTTATCTAAGGTACAAATCAGATACCATACCAAGAGTTCTGCAGCCTCAAAGATGTTGTTATTAGCACTGGATCTTGTTGTGACCAGCAAGGAAATAAACTGACTTGCAGTGACCAAGATCAAAGATAGCAAGATAAACCTTCGAAATCGATGGCTTATGACACGAAGATTTCTTCTGATCCGGAGGTGCTCTCTTAGGATTGAACCAACATCGCTTTCTTTTTGAAATACTTGAGCAAATTCCTCAAGTCTAAGTATTTGTAGGGAGCAAATAAGTTTGTAGAGAATGCAGATGAGAATGTAAATTGATATTCTATACACCCACGAACACAGCTGCAATGTGCAGGCAATGGTGTCACTGACGAACATGTTTATGTAGTAGGGTATTTCAGCAGCTCCCGTGACATACCACCATATTCTATACGCACTCTCAACCACGAAGCAGGGCAGAACAAAAATGCACATCAGTTTCATGGACCTCTGCAAGAATAAAGTTCACATTTTAGCTCACTCCCAAATTTTGGTATAAGTTTACTTGTCTGCAATGGTGACCGAGTAATTTATGGCCCTTCTTTGTCGTCTCAAGTATCAGATTGATTACTGCAACAGGGAAAATTAGTTATCTTTCTTCTGATACTCTATTTACCATCTGCTGATGTAAACAAAGTTTGACAAATATTCTCTATATCTAAAATCCTGTTACTCAATTGTTGCAATTTTTCAGACAGACATGCGAGATCATAAAGTGGCTTCACTATAACAATTTAACAACATCAATTGTTAACAACGTCAATCTGATAAAAGAAAAGCAGACCAAGCGCTTGTTATTAGAGACAATAAAAAAGTATGGACATATTGATTTGATATGTTGAGGGGCTTTAGAGTGTAGCTGGGTTTCAAATCCATCCTTTCACCCTAAAAAAGAAAAGGGATTACGAAGATGATTGCAGAAATAAGAGTAATTATTTTAATTCTTATTGATATATCTGCAGAGCTCTTGATAAAAAAGATATCAAAAATAAGTTCCTGATCACTCAAAATTACTAATATATCATACCCATAAAGAAAAATTGAGACTTTGAATTGATGAAGAAAAAACTGAGATTTTGATTTGACTTGGTTGATACATTAACCAGGTAGATCTAATGTCCATAGGTATAATAGAAAAATTGATGAGAAAGAGAAAACGTACCTGGAGCTGCTGTCTATATCCTTGGCGAATCCTCTCACTTTCATCATCAAGTTTGTCCAGAAACAGGAATCTCTCAAGACCATATTTGCGAGACCAATGAGATAGAGTCAAAAATGAAATTGCAGCAAATATGGAAAGAGATAATTGGACGACTGTATCATAAGGCCTTTGATGCTGAGAATCGCAATTTGAGCACAAAAGAAGGAAGTGAGAAACGATAGGACAAACAATGGCCAAAAGGGAGAAAATTGACCATGAGAGACCGGTCTTCCATATGCTTGATTGATCAACAAATACCCAGCTGAGGCATAATCTAAAGCTCTTTAATTCAAAGCCTTCGTTGTTAAAGTAGCCCAAATTTCCCTTGTTATTGGAAATGAAAGGCTCTCCTTCATTTTCCATAGCTTTGGGAACTTTAAGGAGGTGAGAATCTGAGTATAAGAAGAATGCATATAAACTAGGGAACTCCAGACCATGAATCTGAGTGAAGGCAAAGAGAAATAGAAAAAGAAATGAGAGAGTTCCTTTTATTCCTTCAGTCTACTATTTTACCTATTAAAGATGGGCGCTGGGTCCTGGATGTGAAAACTGGAAACCAAGATACACATCCACCTATCAGACTTTGCCTTATGTCACCGGGTGCTGTATGGCCTGGCTAAAATAACAAGCAAGTTCATTTGTTCTCTCTGGATGCATTAACATCACAAGTTGCATTTGCTTGTTGAATATTGAATTAAAGTGACAATTTTCAACAATATAGAACTAATCGAGGGACGACGGGGCATCCATCTTTATAAAATAGGTAAAACTCACCGAGACAAGCTTTGGTATGTTTTGAGAGTGTCAAAGTTTTCAACTTTACACTTAAAAAAGTAGGTGGTAGTTACCTCCATGGATAGAGACAGTTTTGGAGTTGAGATGAGAATGAAGTCATAACTAATGGGCCTGAAATCATGTGAAAGACTAAAATTTGAGGCCCGGACCAAATCGAAAAAGCCCTGGGCCACTGGTTCCTGGTCCAAATACTCTTCTAGGAGGAATATCCGCTCACAGAAACTGCCATTGTTGGCCAAACGTCGTGCTCCAATCGCTGTTTACGACTATTCCCCCCCCAACGACAATTTTCAACTACCATCGCCCCGAAAATTAAAATCTTCTCCATCAGCGGCAGGACCATCTCAATTTGTTTGCATATTTCCGCCATATTCTTTTGTCATCAGTGAGCTAAAATGGCGATAAGTCTCCCACCGGCTCTGTCTGCAATCTCAGTCTCAACCAGAAATTGTAAAATCCCTTCTTTCACCTCCCAAAATGTTGTGCGATATAATACCCTCTTTTCCCACAGATTGAAAGCCACTGGGTAAGCAGTTAGCTATCAAATTTCTTTTAGTTTAGTTTTTATGTTGACTATTTTTTGATTTTGGTAATGAAGTTCAAATTTTTTTATATAGAAAGTTTTTTCGAGTCCAAGCTACAGTTTTGCGAGAAAATGAAGAGAAAGTGGTGGTGGAGGAAAAATTTCGACCCAAAACTTTAACAGATGATGAGAGGAAAGGGGGAGGTGGTGAGCCACCGGATAGTTCATCACCCGGTGCTCTGGAGAGATGGGTTATCAAGTTTGAACAATCTGTGAATGTCTTTCTCACGGCAAGTTACCTTCTTTTGATCTTTTTTTTTTTTTAATTTAAATTCGTGTTTGATCTTTTCTATTTTGCATGTTACCACTTCATTGATGATTCGAGTTATGTGATGAAATATGCATATAAATATACCTTTTTGTTGATTGCTTGATGTAAAAGCTAAATAGTCTGTAGTAGCTTAGCTTTTTAGCATGAGTTAATATTACCTGATTACTGTTATCGTTTCTTTCTTTTCAGGATTCAGTGATAAAGATTCTAGATTCTTTGTATCGTGACCGAGATTATGCAAGATTCTTTGTGTTGGAAACTATTGCGAGAGTTCCTTATTTTGGTGCGTGCTAATGTTCCAATTTATTTTGATTAGTTGCAAAGGTTATCTATTAGCATTAAGTCATTGAATGTTAGAGATGTTGTTTATGGATCATGATTTTTATTATCACGGTAATGATGTCAGGAAAATGGGATATAGAATCGTGACGACTAAATTTGAGTAATAAAATCACGAGCAGTAGGAAGTTCAATCTGTAATTTTGTCTAGCTGAGGTAGGACCCAGAGCACATTTGAGCGTCAGTGTATATTCTCAACTTACAAATTTGGTTTTGGGGTTTATATAGTTTTCGCAACAATCTCTTGGTTCCGGATTTGTTTTGAATTTTTTATGCTGGTATTTTCAACTATGCATGTGGCAGCTTTTATATCCGTCCTTCACATGTATGAGAGTTTTGGTTGGTGGAGAAGAGCAGATTATCTCAAAGTACATTTTGCTGAGAGCTGGAACGAGATGCACCATTTGCTCATCATGGAAGTAGGTATCACTTACATTTATGTTCATATAGAATTGTTTATAATTCCCCAATTCATGTAGCTTTATTCCTAGTTTTTATTTGTTGGACAAGTAATGGGGTCCATGCCTGTTACCGATGAATTTTATTAGAGTGTGGAGGATCAAATTGAAAGAGTAAAATATTTATATATTAATTGAAAACTGTTACATAAATTTCTCACACTCTTTTGCACTTTGTCACTCACATCCCGTCACACACTCACTGAAATATTTTCTTCTTACTCACTCATCAACTTTACCTCACACTCACTCGGTTTTCTACACATACATAAAGTGGAGCCTAAGGCTCCTTTCTATACATGTTAAAGTCGGTTATTAACCAACCTTAAATCTTCCCAAATAGACCCTTGTGTTGTCTTGGTTTCCATCCATGATATCTTGCATATGATACAATTAGTAAAAGTGAATATATTTGAAACTTAATGTTGAAGTAAAATTTAGTTCATTAAGATCATAGCATATCAACCATAGAAGCAAAGAAATGTGAAAGCTACTTTAAATGATGATTGGTTGCAACTCACATGCTTGCCTATGTGGCCAAAGGCATATGTTTGTTGCAAATTAACTGGATTTCTGTGGTTGTTGTGTATTTCTTAATTCTGATGGTGATTTGGTTGCAGGAATTGGGGGGAAATGCTTGGTGGTTTGATCGGTTTCTTGCTCAACATATAGCAATTGCATATTATATTATGACAGTTCTCATGTATGCATTGAGCCCAAGAATGGCATGTAAGTATAAGTGTGCTATTTGATTGTGCCTAACCATGTCAAGTTGGCAGGCCTGTCCATCTTGCACAAACTTAATCTGTTTTTGTATATTATGCATATTAATAAATTGAATCCATACGATACATTTGGAACTATGTCATTAGGGCTGAAAAAGTTGCAACTTTGTTGGTTTCTTTTTTCTTATGTCTTGATTTTTGTCAGAAAGAGAAAACGCATCACATTGTAGAGCTACTTCTCATTTTGACCTCCAAAAACAACTTTTATTAAGTTCTTAAAATAAGCTACCACATAATGCTATTGATATGCAGTCATTTATCTGAAAATGATGATTTTGATCTTTTCAATTTTGTTGGCATTTTCAGATCACTTTTCTGAATGCGTAGAAAGCCACGCATATTCAACTTATGACAAATTTATCAAGGCACAAGGAGGTATGTTTTAACAGTTCCATATGTTTTTGGCATAAAGTTGGAGATGGCGAGATGTACCATTAGTTATAAATACTTTGTCATCTAAAATTTTGGCTTCGATTTCCAACCTGACTATGAATTATTGTATAGCCCATGAATGCTAGTATTACAATCCACAGATCAATGATGTCATAAATTGCTTTATGTTCAAGGGTATAAACACTGTTTTGTCAAACATACTATTGCAAATTGCTATATATATATATATATATATATATATATATATATATATATATATATATATATATATATATATATATTCTTGTTCTTCCACAATCTAAGCACCAATTCTGAAATACGATGGTTGTCTAATTTGTTGTCATAGAGGATTTGAAGAAATTGCCTGCTCCTGAAGTTGCGGTAAAATACTATACTGGTGGTGACTTGTACTTATTTGGTAAGTTTCTCTTTGACAATTTAGAATTGTATCCTGAGGTTGGAAACAAACCTGACATTTTCTCCAATTCTTTCCCCAGATGAATTTCAAACTTCCAGAGCCCCCAATACCCGAAGGCCAAAAATAAGTATGGACCAAAGCCCTTAAATTGTCTTTTTTAATTTAATTTTCACAATTTCATAGCTCCTTAACTTCATGTAAGATGCTGTGGGGGAAGGTATGCTGAGAGGGACTATGTTTCTTTCTATTTTTTTTTTCAGATAATCTGTACGATGTGTTTTTGAATATAAGAGATGATGAAGCAGAACACTGCAAGACCATGAAGGCTTGTCAAACTCATGGGAAACTCAGGTCCCCTCATTCATATGCAGAAGATGGTTTTGAGGATGTAACAGGCTGCATCCTTCCTGAAACAGACTGTGAAGGGATTGTTGATTGTATAAAGAAATCTCTTGCATCCCCTCCATTGAACCCAGAAAGTAGACAGAACAACATATAAATTAGTTTAGAATGGTATACTGGAACACAGAATAAATCCTATATGTCCACGTAACATCAAATGTATATGGTGGGGGACGAAAAAGAAATGATGGTTATAAGTCCATCTTTTTTGGCTCTGGAAAAATTAAATTTCATTTCCTTATGACAACAAATTTTCAGTATCAATTTTTATAACTAATTGCCTCTTTTATTTTTTTTTTTGGAGGAAGGGATTTAAGTATTGGTTGTGTAATCTATTGTAATTATCAAGTCCCTCAACTTATGGAGTTGAAGCGTCAACCTCAATGTCAAGAGTATTGTTTTTATTTTTGTTGCTTCAGCTCTTCTAGCATTGATTTATGTGGACACTGTTGATTTTTTTTTGTAAGATTTAAACTCATCAAAATATTATTTAAGGGTAATTTTTGTCATTCATAATACTCGAAATCGAGTAGGAAAGCACTTAACCTATTTAAAGGAGACATGCCACACTTGAACCAATAACAATACTAATGTGGATTAAGTAGAGGACATGAAAGGATTCCTGAAGTTGGGCATAATATGGTTGTATTGGGCAAATAGTGACATAATAATTATATATGGGCCTATGAGGTGTCTCCAAAGGAAAGATGAAGAGCAAGCACGTCCTTCTCTGAAGAAAAATACCAACGGCACACCGAATGGGAAAAAGCAAAGCTTAGCACCATGTCACATTGCAAAGGAAACGAACGTGATCCTTTGTCACCCTCACAAACTCTCTCTTTCTCTCTACACACAGAGCTTTCACCATTTTTCACTAATAATATCTTAAAATGTACTTTTCTACGCCACGGTCTCTATTTCATTACTGCTTCATTTTCACATCAATTTCATTTGAAGCATTCCCAAAACCAGGCACCACTCTTACCCACGCGCATTAGACCTCTATAATTATGGTATTGGGAGAAGATGCCTCCCCTGCTTTGCTTGTCCCCTCTGTCAAACCGGAGACCTCAAAACCAATTACCTCCGCACAGCCCTCGTCGGAGACGGTTGACTACGACAAGCATATGTGCTGTCCAATATGCATGCAGATCATCAAGGACGTTTTTCTCGCTGTTTGTGGCCATAGCTTCTGTTACACGTGCATTGTCACTCATTTGAGATATAAAAATAATTGCCCTTCGTGGGCTCAATATCTCACCACTAACCTCATCTTTCCTAATATTTTTCTCGACAAGGTTCGCTTTTTGTTCTCTTCATCGTCTCTTCAGTTTTTATTTTTCTATTAGTTGTCATCTGCTTCCACCATTGATTTGCACCTCTACTATCTTTTGCATTCTAATATATATCCAACTTCACACTGCTGGATTGGCCGTCTTCACTGTTTAGATAATTTTTATATGAGAAAAAATAAAAAAAATAATAAAAACTAGATGATCTTGTGATATACATTATCATTAATAAATCCAAGAGATAACTAGAATCCATATGTTCTACGTTGAGAGGATGCAAATGTCATGTCAAGAGAAAGCCGATAGGGATATGAGGATGCGTAAAAAGTGGAAATTTTTTCACACTCGCGAACAGCAAAGTTGGTGGTTTCACTAATTCTAGGTGCTTTGTTATTCAAGCTTTTGTTTCAATAGGTTTAATTTACTTTCTTCTTCATGTGTTGAGTCACATAGATATTGAAGAGAACTTCTGCTTCGCAAATAGCCAACGGCATATCTCTAGTGGAACATCTACGTCAAGCATTGGAACAGGTCAATTACTGCTATCATAATTGGAGGATAAGTTTTCACTTGCAACACTTAATGGAATTTGTATGTTTTGAATCTATGCCTACAGCATAATATTTACCTTGGAAGATCAATTATGCATTAGTCATCCGTTTCCTTTGGTTTTGAATATAAGGCACTGTTTTCAACGAAATGATTTTCTTTTTGTGACCCTTAGACAGCGTTGTGAAGTATCAAGGAAGGAGATTGATGAGCTGTTGTACCTCCTTACTGAGAAGAAAAGAAAGATGGAGTAAGAAGAAGCAGAGACCAACGTGCAGATTTTACTTGATTTCTTTTGTTCTCTCAGGAAGAAAAAGCTTGAAGATTTTGATGAGGTACTTTAATTTATGTTTCTGTGGCACATCCATGTTGTTTTACAGTTGAATTCACGCTAGTTTCTACTACAAATAATTAGTTTATAGCGTCATTATAGATAAATTTCTCAAAATAATTCTGGGGACCTTGTTCTGTCACTAGGAAGTTATTATAGCATCGTCAGAACTATACAACCAATAATTATATTGTCTAGCTGACAGAGCATGTATCATTGTCTTGTAGTTTTGAAAGCTGTGCAAGAGAAGATTTCTAAGTATTAAGTAATCAGATTCCTACATATAATTTTGTTGAAGACCAATTAATAAGCTCCAGTAGCTGTTTGATCTTGTGACATTCTTCTCTTCCTTATATAGATTCAAACAGATCTGCAATGTATCATGGAGGACATTGAGAGACGTAGAATGGCGTTAAATAGGGAAAGGGACATATACTCATCAAAACCAAATATGCTTTGGGGGTGATCCCGATTCTAAACCTGCTATTCAATCAGGATTGACTCTAACAGGAAAAGACAGGATCCATCAGCAGGTTAGTTAGTGGGAAAACATCTTGTATGGCATCCCGCATCCTCACCCTGGTCTGTGAGTGTATGATTGAATAGCTGAAGAAGTATTTTGTAAGGGCTTCTAAGTCTGGAAATGAGCACAGAGGATTCCCAAATGAATTGTTTAATTGTTCATGTAATACATTTCTGTAGGCTGGTAAAAGCATTTTTTATCCTTTTTTCAATTACTGATTTGTTTAAATTAATTCAATTACCCACTTGGTTTCTCACGCATCTTCCCTTGCAATAGTTCGATGAGCTACAAGAGTATTACTTTCAAAAACGTCGGTGTTGGGCCAGACTAGTACCCAAACAGGAAGAAAAGGATAAAAACGCCATGAGTAGAGATGGGTATAGTCCTGGTCTTGAGGACTTTGAATCCGTGCTGACGAATTTTACATGATACAGGTGGTCAAATTTACTACTATGAATTTAGCTGTCAATCTTTAGTTTATTGTGAACATAGCTACTAAGGGTGTTGTGTGTTTTTGTGTTATAAAATATGGATAATTATCTGCTTGAGTCACTTATGAAATATTTTTGCTTGTTGGCATTAGACAGTTGAGGGTCATTGCTGACCTCAGACATGCGGACATCTTCCACTCTGCAAATATTTTGTCCAGGTAACTTGAGGCATCTGCCATTGTTATGTAAAGTTATTAAAAATAAGAAGCAGAATGAGTCAAGATACTTGAAGAAATTAATTGGCTGACATTTTCAAGTTTCGAGCAAACTACCATTTCCCCTCCTACTATTGCTAAACAGGTTAATGTAGTACATTTCATTGCAACAATATTTTATATAGTGATTTTGTTTTAGAAAAAAAAAAGTTCTAGGAGTTTTTGCTTGCAAATAAACAATAATAATTGCATCATCATTGGCCAAATATCATAACATACTGAATACATACTGGGTGTTTGGAGGAAAAACTAGTTAGCTGCTCTTTGGTACTCATTATGCAATTGTAAAAGACCTTCATTTTCTTACTCTTGCTACTTATTTTGACGAAACTAGCTAAGTTTACAGTAATTTGACTTCATGTCTCGTCTTTCTTGTATCGTAATACTTCCATTGTTTTGCAGCATTGAATTTGACCGTGATGATCAATTGTTTGCCACCGGTGGAGTTTCTAGACGGATTAAGGTTTTTGATTTTTTCTCGGTAAGTTCTGGGTATACAACTTTAGAATGAAATTAAGAATCCCACAGATTTTCTAGTTTAAAGAATGGTCAAAGTGTTCCAGGGTATGGATTTGATGCTCTAATTTTCTGATGCAACAAGAATCAATTATAATGTCTTCACAACAGAGCTAACATGCCATGAACGGTTGATTCATTGGCACTTTCAGCTCATTATTTCTTAGAAATTATGCATAGGCCAGTATGAATTCTGATCGTCATGTCTTGAATCAGCCATTCAAATATTACTGATATCATTGCTTTCCAGATGGTGAATGAACCAACAGATATACACTGTCCTATTGCAGAAATGCCTGCACGGTCTAAACTAAGTTGCTTAAGTTGGAACAAATGCATGAAAAATCAAACTGCTAGTAGTGACTATGAGGGCATAGTAACTGTATAGAATGCCAACACTCATCGGGTACATAGTTTTCTTTTTTTTCTTCACTTTTGTTAGAATCATTCTACGCCTTATGCTCTTGGCAGACTGAACTGTGCATTCATATATCATAAATGGTGACCCTCAGCACCTTTACCTCTCAGGCCTTGAATTAATTGCTATTTCAGGACTTTTATTATTACAACTGGGTAACGGTTCTTACATATTTGGAAATTTCCTTGATGTACTTCTCTTTTCTTCAAACTGAATTGTCAAGTAACATTGGAAAATATTATTTTCCATTAGAGCATCATGGAATATAAGGAGCATGATAAACGAGCTTGGAGCGTGGATTTTTCACATACTGAACCATCAATGCTTGTATCTGGGAGTGATGACTGCAAGGTAATTGTAAGGTACCTGTTTGAACATGTATTTTATGGAAAAATAAATGTAAAATCTTAGAAGAGGAGGAAATGCAATGGCCATAGTATACAGTGTGGTCTAGTCCATGGAAGGAGAGGTATGGTCGTGTAAAATGATAACTCTATTTTGTACAAGTAAAGTTATTCCATATAGAGTTCAGTATAGGGACCAACTTCTAATTGATTCTACATCAAGAACCGATTAGGTTATGTTTCTCCATTTGCCTATATTGAACAGGTCAAAATTTGGCGCACGAAACAAGAGACAAGTGTTCTCAGCATTGATATGAAAGCAAATATTTGTTTTGTCAAGTATAATCCTGGATCCAGCATATTTGTGGCATTGCATCTTTGTTCAGTCCTCGCTATTCGTATTTGCATTCTGGCATATTTTGTCTTGTAATTATTAAATTGTATAATCTTTTCTTGTCATGCCTACAGCTAACGATAACTTCATATTGATCTGCTATATATGGAAAAGCGTTTTTTTTTTTTGGCTTTCCATTACCTAATTTTTGTGCGAAATTATATATCAATTAGATCCATTAGTTCAATTATGGACCAAATTCATATTGAGGAGACGTAATTCTGAATTTATGTGGGTTCTGCGGACCATCACATACTCTATTATGACTTGAGAAATATTAGCCAAGAACTTCGTGTATTCAAAGGGCATAGGAAAGCTATTTCATATGTGAAATTTTTGTCTACCAATGAACTGGCTTCTGCATCTACGGACGCTTATGGGATGTTAAAGACAATATGCTGGTTAGTATGTGTTTGGCCTTTTCGTGCTTTTATGCTTATCTATTTAGCTGTCTTGACTAGTTTTGGTTGTCTGGAATTTAGACTGCATGTAGCCAAACTAAACCTTTTAATTCTACCAATACTTCAGCTCCGGACGTTCAGAGGCCATGCAAATGAGAAGAATTTTGTGGGTTACAGATCTGAAATTGTTAGCAACTGCATGCATTTTCAAGCATGAAATCTCATGATTAGTAGAATTACCAAGTTCTTCCGTTTCTTTGTTACAAGAATTACCAAGTCATGCAATAGGCAAAAAGATTTTTCTTTTTCTATGGTTTTTTAAAGAAGTTGGACTCATATCAGAAAAGAATAGAAAAACATTAGAAATTGAAGTCACAGGTCACAAAGCCACCCATGCAGCCTCAACCACCAGTTTTATTGTATGATTTTAGACGTGTAGGTCATGTCATTTGCTTTGCTATATATTCTTTCCCTATCTTGGTTTGTTGCCCAACTTAGAATGGGGAAAAATAAACTATTAAAAAAAGAAACTTATGTACACTTTTCTCCACTTGATAGGCTCAAAGAAATGGCTTTATATCCCATAAACTTCTCTATCGTCGCCACATTTCTATGCAGTAATGTATAATAGCCAAACGAGTAACGATAGTGCGATCTACTGTTTCAATTTTGTAGACATGTTAAATAACGTAAAAACAAAATCGAATGGAATACAAATGATATTTCCTTCTTTATCCTCATATCCCTCATCTCATCTTGTCTTCTCTCCATTGCCTGTAAAAGCTTTGCGACACAATGAGCTTAGTTCCCCATAATATATCTTCCCATCTGGACATATCAGCCTCAGATATCTTCATTAATTTGGGCCATTTGGCCTAAACAATATATCTTATGGGCCTTTGAGAATGTACAAGCAAATATTCCAATGGATATAAAAGAATATTCTCTTAAGTGGAAGCATCTTCTTCCCTACCAAGACAATTCAAAGAAGAACTTTGTTTTCCACTTGAATTTCAACCTTTTCCTTTCATTTTATCTACCAATTTTAAAACTTTTTTGTCATGATTTTTTGAAATTCTATGCCAATTTTTCTAATAATTAGTAGAAATTTATAAATTTAAAAACTTGGCAGAGAAAGGAGTGCAAGGTATAAAGTCAGTAGTGCCTAATTTATATTAAATACTTGTAAATCCCAATTCGTCCAACTTATCTTCCGATCCCCCTGTCCTATAAGACTCCACTCGTAGGAGAATCCCTATTTGTCTGAAGATTCTATCTTTGAATCCCTTCTTAATTCCTCTACCACTCAATTCTCTTTCCCGCTTTTCAAATTTTTTGGCGCCAAAGCTATGATGCTTGATAAATTGGATGGGGAGATTTGCACTGACATCGAATCTTCGCCGCTTGCGAAGTCCCCGACCGCCGGAGATGACGTCGATAATGACCGAGATGGAGAGGAGCTGCTCGTTCCGCCTCTGAACTTCGCCATGGTGGATATCGGCATCTTTAGGTCTGGTTTTCCTGATTCTGCCAATTTCACCTTTTTGAAATCCCTAGGCCTCCGTTCGATTGTGTAAGTCTAACATTACACGAAATTAAATATGCATTTTTTCTTTTTGGCATTATACTCTATTTATAACCATGATATTGGATTTGTGTATAGATATCTTTGCCCCGAACCATATCCGGACGCCAATAAAGAGTTTTTGAAGTGCAATGGGATTAATCTATTTCAATTCGGAATTGAAATGTGCAAAGTATTCATCTTTGCTTTTCCTTTTGTGTATTATTATTATTATTATTATTTTTTATTGATGTTATTTCAGCTTCAAATTTTCTGAGTACATGAATCAATAAGATATAATTATTAGGACTTTCAACATGAAGCTGGCTTGCTTGCTCCAAGTTTAATGCATATTTTTGTGCAGCAGTTACCGCATAAAGAAATCATATATCTTTTGCTGTTTTCGATGTGTGTCTGCTTCTTATTTAGATGCTTACTGCTTGCTATATTGCCATGACCCGAGGAACTAATCTCACAAACCAGTTGTGTAGTGCTACACTTGCATTCGTGTATTTACAATTTTGTAAGCAGCATACAAGAAGTTATTTTGGATGCTTTGGATATAAAGTTGGCATATGGATTAAGTGTGCGTTATTCTGTTTGTGCTTTGACATAGTACTACAACCCCTGGGAAGTGTATGGAGAAACATATGCCTCGATATTGTTTAACAGAGAAGACATACATTATACCGCTAACATCTTTTGTTCCTTTTGCTGTAAACTGCATGGCTTGTGAAAACTTCAATGGCAATTCTCCAAATTGAAAAAAGAAAATTATCATGTAGAGTTTATATGGGTTGCACCGTTTGTGTAGCTGTAACATGAGATCCATCTCAACTTATATAGAGTTTCCAACCTTTGTGATGGTTATGTCAAGGTCAAGTGGAAGGACTGGTGCCAGTCCGGAGATGATTACCTTACAAGAGTTTGTAGGATCTATGACTTGCTTTATCTGCTAGAGGAAGTCCTTGAAGAATGAATGACAAATGAATCAGGCCATTGTTTTGGCAAATATCCAACTGTGTAGAGCATTATGCATGTGTTTCGCTTAGGAGATTATTTTATTAGACCAATATTTGTTGCTTTATTTGCTCATTTTATTAGACCAATAGTCATTGCTTTATTTGCTCATTTTATTCTTTCTGCTAATAATTCTTATTGTGGACAGGAACCTTTTGTAAACATTCCAGAAGAGACAATTCGTGAAGCATTGAAAATAGTAATTGGTATCTAGAAACTCAGTAGCTCTAAATTACTTACCAACATTAGATTGTTATTTTACAACTTGCTCATGTGCGGCTTTGCCTTTCCAGATGTGAGAAACCATCCGGTCCTAATTCATTGCAAAAGAGGGAAGGTACATATTTCTTCCAGTCTTTCTATTTCCTCAGTCCTCACACATTGTTCTCAAGATAAATTTTGCATCTTTCTGCCTTGTCCAGCACCGAACTGGTTGCCTTGCGGGGTGCTTTAGAAAGTTGCAGAGGTGGTGCTTATCATCAATATTTGATGAGTACCAGAGGTTTGCTGCAGCAAAAGCCAGAGTTTCAGATCAGAGGTTTATTGAATTGTTTGATATTTCCAGCTTGAAGAATGTGCCGATGACATTTTCTTGTCTAAGGAGATAACAGAACACCACCGTGTAAGAGGCATTGCAGAGTCCATAGTTTGATGCAATTCCCTAAGAAATTCCATTCTATACTCACTTGTTTAAAGCCGTAGAAACACAATAGAGAGCCCCATCCATTTTGTTTTCTGTCCATCAGACCCTCGGTTCCTTGTAACAATATGCTTATGTTATACACGGCAAAATACCGTTACCTGTTAGCAATTGAATAAAAACATCTGATGTTTCTTGAGATGACAGTTGATGATCTGTAAGAACCAGAGCAGTGTGTGCCATAATTTTAGAATTAGATGGAGAAAGAATAACGTTGACGTGCCATGTCTCGCTAATGGGTAATTTAGCACTGTTAACAAACCTTGTTTTAATGAGAATTGAGAAGCGAAGTTGATGAATTGACAAAATTCGCATGAAGGTATCCCGAGGCAGCTAAAGGCATGAAAAGCATATCTTTTAATGTCTCGAGGACAAATTTCAAATAGTTGCATACAAATAATTACGTTTATCTTTATTTGCCCTGTACAAGAACCTCCTTTTCAAAAAGTGTTACTCAAAGTCATTAGGCAACAAAGATAAATGCTAATAAAGAAAGAAAAATACTTTTGCTAAATAGCTTGCTTAAGTAATTGTCATGGATCCAAGGCAAGGAATAAAATGTAGTGGGTCATATGAGTAAAGCAGATGATTTAGCTCTTTTTCGAAATCTATCTCCAAAAACTCTCCAAGCATATAAACTAGAATCTTTCTTCATCCTCCAGAAAAAAAAACAATGGCACTGAGCAATAATGTAATCGGTGCAATCAACTTCGTGGCCATGCTCCTTTCAATCCCAATAATCGGAGCTGGGATCTGGCTAGCAATGGAACCAGACAACTCGTGCGTGAAGATTCTACAGTGGCCAGTGATTATATTGGGGATACTGATACTGGTGGTGGGTTTAGCAGGATTTGTAGGAGGGTTTTGGAGAATCCCATGGCTTCTTATATTTTATCTGATAGCAATGCTGATCTTGATAATATTGCTTGCATGTTTAGTGGTGTTCATATACATGGTGACCATAAGAGGGTCAGGTCATATTGCTCCAAGCAGAGCATACTTGGAGTATCACTTGGATGATTTCTCAGGATGGCTCCGAAGAAGAGTTCAAAGTTCATATAAATGGGATCGAATCAGAACCTGCCTTAGCTCAACCAGTATGTGTGCTGAGTTGAACCAGAGTTATCGCATGGCTCAAGATTTCTTCAATGCTCATATTACCCCCTTACAGGTACTTCTTCTTGTTTCTTTTAAAAAGAATATTTTTTGGGCCTTAAAACTTGTCAAAATTGTTGATTGAACCCTTGAATCTTTATTCCTTTATCGAAGTGAGCTTTTATTGAATGGTACGAATGAATTAATATGTTTTGAGCATGACTGCTTGTGATGAACTGTTAAAAGAAAAGATATTTCATTGAGTTTGTTCTGTTGAACTCTTCAACTTGAAATCTTTATTCATTAAACCTCTCAAAATGTGTATTCTGTTTATCCATAACTTGTTACTTTTGGCCTAAAACATCCAAAATCGTCTTGATATTTTTGTGGCGACTGAGTTGAATGATTTTGACAAGTTCATGAAAGGAAAAAAATGGTAATTATTGTTTATAGGAATGTTATGATAGTGAAAAAGTAACCTTAATTGATGACCATGAATCTTTTAGTTTGAAGATAGAATATTAAAAAGCTTAGAAAAGGAGGTTGAAGCATGTGATACAGGAATTAATATATGTTTTTGGTGTTAAAAAAATGCAGTCAGGATGCTGTAAGCCACCAACGGAATGTGGGTATACATTTGTGAACCCAACATATTGGATAAGTCCGATAAACAATGCAGCAGATATGGACTGCCTGAATTGGAACAACGACCAAAATCAACTATGCTACAATTGCGATTCCTGCAAGGCTGGCCTCTTGGCGAATATTAAAAAAGAATGGAGAAGGGCTGATATCATATTGCTCATTACTCTTGTGGCTCTTATTTGGGTGTATTTGATTGGTTGCTGTGCCTTCAGGAATGCCAAAACTGAAGATCTCTTCCGCAGATACAAGCAAGGGTATACTTAATTGCTGGTTTTGTAATCGTAATTTTATATTGGAGTAAATTAAATTGTATGCGCAATTTGCGGTGTGGGGGGGGGGGGGGGGGGGGGGGGGGGGGGGCATAGCACCGAAAGTTGGTTGTAGGGATAGAAGTAAAAGTTGTAGGCAATGTCCCATCCCATGGAGTAGACGTTTGACAAATATTACACTGAAATTAGTAGTGGGTGGGTCACCCATTATTATTGCATTTACAGACCCTGCTATTAGTTGAACCAGTTTGTTTTCCTGGTTTCACATTTACTGCTGGTTATGCATTTCAGCTTTTGCAACTATTAAACTTGTACTCAACGCCCTGTTTGCTGTTGTGAATGTGGAAAAATGAAGGCTATACGTAATACGATTTACGAAAGTAGGGATGCTCACAGAACATAAATTTTTTAATTTTTCTCTTGCGAAAACAGAAACGGGTGAAAAAAATTTTCATTATAGAATCGGAATGGGATATCCGCCCTAGGGAATTTATTAAATATTATATTTTAATTTTAATTTTTTATAAAATATTAAATTTTAAAATTAAAAAAAATCGAGAGAAATCTCCCTATTATAGAATCAGAAGTGGGGACAAAAAATCTCCGATCTCGACGGGACAATGAATGGGGTGCAATCCCCGATCACGTCCCGTGAGCATCCCTATACAAGAGAAGGTTGAGATTTTTTATTTTTAGAATATATTTGAAATAAATTAATTTCTTAAAATTTTACAAAATTTATTTATAATTTTTATGTTTATATTTAGAATGTAAAAAAATAAAAATTAAATTTTATAAATTTTATTATATTTTCATTAAATTTCACCAAAATATATAAAATTTATAAAAAAAATTATATTTTAAAAAAAAATCAAATTTTAAAAATTATGATACCCTTGTTATAATATATCATTTTTAACGTTTTTTTCCTTTTTTCAAAATTTTCAAGTGGATCGGTATTTTATATTTTATAAATTAAATATTTTTATATACTATTAAAAAATTATAATTTAATGAATTAATTTATATTAATTAAATTATTATTTAACTGATTATATACATATTAAATTCTCATTAAATCATCAAATTTTTATTGTTACGATAAAATAAAAGTAAAATCATAAATTAAAATAATTAATAAATATTTTATTTGATACAATTTATTTTATAGATATAATATTATTTTTATTATCTGCATTAAATTGATATTGACAAAATTTTAATAAATAAAATAAAAATAAATTCCAAACATTAAAATAAAAATTTATTTTTAATTTTATATTTTAATTATTTGATTATAAGAATTTGCAAAGGAATCCCAAAATTTGGATTCTTTTTAGCTGGGGCACAGTTTGGGTGTGCAAATATTTATTTGTTAATCCAACACCCATTTTTATGCTGGATAGGTTGAAAATCAATTCCCCATTACTAAATGGAGGTTTGTCAAGGCCATGTTAGGCTTCATCCTCATTCTCCAACATAATTTAACAAATCATTTTGCAGTGTTACGAATACTGAGCTTGGAAATCCCAGTCAAAGAGTGAATCAGTGAATAAAAGACAATTCTTGCACAGCCAGTAGGTTCAAAGTGAAGAAAATTTTCAATAAAAACAGAAAAGAAAAGCTGTGGACGAGCAACAATCGAATCGTCAAGGGAAAAATGACGACTGAAACGATATCTCGGCCATGGATTTGCTATACCTCTCAATTCTTTTACAGACGCAGAGACACTCCTTTACTGTCTCTCATCATCTTAAACTCAACAGAGGTTTTTTCTTTTCCATTCAAAACAAACAAAAGATATGCAAAAGCAAAACCAAAGAGGCTGCCGAACGAACTTTCTTTGATGTTTGCTTATAAAGAGCTTACGGTTAAACCCTAGACACTTCTCCTAAGTGGGGTGGGCCGGGTATTATCTAAGACTATTAAAGAAGCTTGTCTAAATGGCCCAACATAGTCCAACTCCTTGAAGAAATCCTCCAATCCAATTGGAGTTCAAGTCATGAATACTTCACTTTATGCCAATTGCTAAATAATTTATGTTTAGTCCACAGATTTCCAGGGCTTGGTATGTCTTATGTCATCAAAGTAAAGCCTATATCCAATTGGATGAGTGGAAGATAGAGTTAGGACCACATTAACTTTAAGATTCACCAAAATAAACTCTCATTTGATGACATTGAGCATTTCAAAAGATACAAGTTGGATGAAGAAACTGGAAGGATTGAAATTCTACCATCAATTTAATGTATCGGACATGGATAGCAAGTGGATTCTGTCTATTATCCCACTTTTACATCAAAGGCAAAGTTCCTGACAGCGAAAAGTACAGACATAGAACACTATTTGATAAAAAAAAAAATATTGGTTTTCAAAATTAATCTAACCACCACCTACGAAATTTAATAAAAAAGAAACAAAAAGACAAGACATGACAGAAAATATCTTAGTGTGTATCCAGGCATATGGAATCTTAAAAAACCAGGACAATTACACATGGAAACCTTCTATATTCCAATAAAACACATACTACGTACACATGTCCAAACTCCTTGGACTTGATTACAGGATTATTAAGTTCCACACACACATAATTAACTAATGACTTGAGATGTTATTTTATTAACAGAAGCGCACGAGCAAACCCAATGCTCCCCTTTACATATATTGTGTGATAAAAGGGGAGTGAATTAAGCAGTTGGAATTGGACCCATGGTGGTGTCCATAGCCTTCATGGCTTCAAATCTGGGTTCCTTAGCTTGGAATTTGAGATCAGCATACAGCTTCATATAGTCCTCGAACACAAATTTGGGATACACATTGTGGGGTTTCTCTGCCAGTGAAGGAGCTGGGTATATCACAGCATCGCTACCCGGGTTATAGAATGAGGCTATTGACATCCTGTTTCCATCTGTTTGAGCTACTACTCTGTGCATCACACTCTTGTACTTTCCATTGCTAATTACCTTAATCATCATCATTATTATTGTTACAATGATTTTATATTATATATAATTACCATAAAAAGAAATTCGATTATAATATATACCTCAAGTTGGTCGCCTAAATTGATGACAATGGAGTGTTCGAGAGGTGGGACATCAAGCCATTCGCCATCCTTAAGGAGCTGGAGTCCACTGACTTCGTGATCTTGAAAGAGCAAAATGACTCCACCTGCATCTGTGTGGGCCCTAAGTCCTTTTATAAGCTCTGGTTTTGGACATGGAGGGTAATTGCTCGCCTTTGTCCCAAAGTTTGGACCTTTTGACCCATAAAACACCTTTTTCAGGTACCCTTTCTCCAACCCCAGATTTTCGCACAGTAACTCCAGTAGCTGCTCTGCTAGTTTCTCCAGTTCTCCTGCAAACTCCTTCATTGCCTTCCTGTTATTTTAGTAATTTTCATTTATATCTTTGATTTGTCGAAATAGAAAGTATGCACATGATAAATAAATAAATAAAGAAATTATCAGAGAGACCTGTAATCTTCATCAAGATCAGGAATTTCAGTTAAGTTAGAAACAGGAAGATGGCGCAAGAAGAAAGTGCTTTCCCAGTCCAAGTCATTGATTTCAGACTCAGCAGCTTCAAGACCTTTACTTGCCACCATTTCCTTGAACCTTTGATCCATACACTTGTTGTAGTGTTCCTTTGTCAGCTTCTCCACTCTGTCCATCAGTTCATGAGATATCCCATGGTTCACCAGCTGCATATATCCATATATAAACAATCAAACATAGAATAAAAAACAATATTCTTAAAAATATCAGGAAAATAATTATAGTACCTCAAAGAAGCCCCAGTTCTCACAGGCATCCTTGATCATTCCCATGATTTGAGGTCTGTGTTCGGTGTTAAGCTTTGAGAGGTCAATAACAGGGAAGCTCTCCATTTTCTTCTCTTGAATTAGGGTCGGTCTGCGTTGGAATTGTATGAAATGAAGAGAAGAATGAATTGGAATTTATAGGCGTGGAAAGTAGAGTCAATAAAGTAAATAAGCATAAGAAATAGGGCAACTTGGAAAAGGAGAAGAAGAAAGCAATTAAGCTATAGAATCCAAAAGATTATTAAAGAAGAAAAAGAGAAACAGAGAGTCGCGGAAGATGGATGTAACTCCCATCCAAATGGACCCCACCACCCATGAAAGCACCTGCAAAATTCTTGTTTAGATCCGGTCTATAAATATTAAGACAACAATATATAATTAGTGATAATACATGTAATTTTACAAAACTCATGAGACCGGAGATCCATTTTACCAGACAGCAGCCCACAAATTAAATATCATCAAACAGTATGATCTATAATATCAAATTCATCGACCGTTGCTAAATTTGATTGGTCTAATAAGGCCGGATTGTATCATTTGTCACTAAATTCGATTGGTTTGATAAAATTATACTATGCCAGCCGTATTAACATACTCAATAGGGAATAGATTGTCAAATCATACTTTTTATTTACCAACCATTTTCAATGGAGTATTCATATCTAGTAAATCTTATTTCTTATAAATAGTTTAATTTTTTATAATTTCATGAATTACACTTTTAAAATTTTCTCTATATATATATATTTTTTTAATTTTTCACTAATTTAAATTTTTGAATGCTGATATCCAAATTGAACGGTTTAACTTTCTTTCAAATTCTAAATTTTGCACAATCCAATTGATTCGGTCAGGATTATCAATTAGTAATTATCTATGTGTTATTTTTTCAATGTGTATACTTGTATCGTCATCCGATTCATGATCTCTAGTAATATTTCTTTTTTTCGTGCATAAGACGTCCAAACCCACTCCCTCTTTCTGTAACTTTTTCTTGTTTGGATTTGACCCAACCAAACCCATTTCTGGTCTTTATTATCTTATTATACCCATAAATTATTATTGGCTTCAAAGCTTCAAACATTTCATTTATGTCGACTCACTTGCTCTCCACGCCACATATTAAATTAATATTTATCTGATGTAAAATACTTTAATAACCAACAAAAAGAAAAATTTAGTTAATTTCCTATTTCTTTAAAAGGTATCCTGCCTTTAGTTGGGTGGCGGCCTCTTTCAGCTTTGAAATATATATGTTATTAGCAAACGAGGATCCATAAATACGGCCTTTTTCTCTTTATATACCACTTTCAATTTATTAATCCAACTGCCGACATAGGACGCCATTTTATTAATTAAAGGAAACAAAATTCATTTTTCTTACTTGCTATGCTTAATTTACAAACAACTGATTAGTTGTTAATGTTATTACGGTAGCTACATTAATTATGTCTATGTTCCAAGTAATTAGCAAATGAATTGCATAAGCGAATGGATTTTTCTTGATATATACAACTAAAACCCCATGGCCTCCCTTGCAAGCTAAAGCCCAGAATAAGAAAAGTTGGAAGATGTGCATGTATTTTCTTTATTTCTGATTATAACAACCACAAAACAAAAGGAAATTTTTTAGAAATAATGTTTTTTTTGAAAGAAATATTAGAAAAGTGAGATATATCAGAAATTATTTAGAAAAATTGAGATTTTTTCTGAATACGCAGTAAAACGCTGTGTTATAGCGTTAGTGTCCGAATCAGGATTGTGGAGCCCACTCGACTGACGATGCAACACGTGGCTGCGTCATCAGGAGCGTCGCTGAACGCCCGCCACATGTCGCACGTTCGTTGATGACGCAGCAACTGGCTGCATTGTCAGTCGTTCCCTCCCCTGCGTGCCACTTGTCGAGCAAACATGGATGACGCAACAGGTTGCTGTATTGTCAGACGACTCACGTGACCCCCCACTGATGTGTCAAATTCTGTTGACCGCAATTATTATTCTCCTTCCCCTTATTTAACCCGATTTTTACCCCTTTTACTTCCCTTCCTTCTCTTACACTCTCCTTCCTTTAAGTTTTCAATTGCATTTTGGTCATGTTGCATCTTGCATCTTGCATTTTCCATTTTGCATTTGAATTTCTATCACATTTTGAAGGTGTCAACTACAAGACTTGATCTTCATAAAATTAGAGGTAAGTATAATTTATAATTTTATTAAATTATTGAATATTTAAATATAATGTTATTATGTAATATGGAGACATTTTTATTGACTATATTGAAAAAGTCAAGAAAAAAAAGCAAGTTAATTTGATGTATTAAAATGCTATAAATTACAAAATTAAATTTTAGTATGATATGGTAAATATACTTGCTATAAGAAGTAAGAAATAATGGATCAAGCATATAAGAAAAATTTAACATATAAAAATATAGTTGTTATAAGAAGTAAGAAATAATGGATTATGTTACCTTAATTTTTGGTTGTGGGTGAAATTTATGTTATTTTAATTTTTTATTGAGATATTTAAGTCATTAATGATAATAGTGATGCATGTATGTAGGGAATACAAATTTATTAAATGTAAATATTAATAATTTTATTTAGAATATTTTATTCAAAAGTGTTCAAATATTATATAATAAATAATTTTATTAAACGTGCACATGTAATACATATCAGTGTATTAAGACATAGGTTATGAAAAATGGAATCTTCTGGCGCATGACAATATATTAATCCGAGACCAATTAATGATGAGCTGCTTACTTTGAATGGCAAGCACCGAGCTGATGCGGTATGGAATGGAAACATAAGTATATTGTAACTTAAAATGAAAAATTATAATATTTTTAAATATATATATTATGTCTGTTTATTAAATAAATTAATTCATTTCAGGCTAAACCATATGTTCTATTTGCACGTAGAGCTAGTGTTGAGCGTCACTATAGGAACATTGATGAAAGGATCATACCTTACCTACATTTATCAGGTTTCTATGGTGTCTCTTAGATCGGTGTTATGAATGTTAATCCTGACATGATAACTGCTCTTGTCGAGAGGTGGAGGCCAGAGACTCATACTTTTCATCTGGCCGTTGGTGAAGCTACAATAACTCTGGAAGATATACAAATACTCATCGGCTTACCTGTGGAAGGACGTCCTATTACAGGAAATTTAAATCACGACTATCAGGAGATGTGTGGTCGGCTCTTGGGCATTGTTCCCCCAGAAGAAAATTTTAGAGGTCTAAAGTTAAGAATGAGGTGGTTAACTGAAGAATTTAGCCACTTATCGGTCGATGCTACGGAATATCATATATAATGTTGTGCTTGTGCATGGATCTTGCGTTGCATTGGTGGACTACTGTGTCCTGGACAGGTTAATAATTATGTACATTTGATGTGGCTTCTACTGTTGTAGAATTTAGCTGAAACTGGTGAGTATAGTTGGGGTTCAGCTATTCTGGCATGGCTTTATAGGGAGTTATGTCGTGCGACCCGACCTGATGCAAATGGACTCGGTGGATATTACCAGTTAATCCAAATGTAGGCATGGGAAAGAATCCCTCTATTTTGACCGCGTTTTATTAACCCGATATTTATAGATCAGGCTAGACCATATGGTTATAGGTAGATTTTATTGACCTATTTGTTAGTTCTTTTATGGTTTAAAATGCTGTTGACTAATTCCATAATTTAATTTGTAACAGGTGGCGATCCGATTTGGACTTAAGGAACAACAACAATAAAAATATTAAGCAGTATCGCGAGAAATTGAACTTGCAACGCTATGATCAAGTTTATATTTATTTATTAAAGAATAAGTGTTTTTTTGTAATATTGAGAATCAGAAAGAAATTTAATTTATTTATTATATTTTATATGTAGATGGTATGGGAACCGTATAAAAATGTGATGCACTTGTTGCCTCAACATTACATCAGTAGACATGCAAGTTGGAGATCAGTTGTGCCACTAATATGCTACAATATTATTGAGTGGCACCAACCCGATAGGTATATGAGACAATTTGGTATGGACATGTTAGTGTAAGCCCTAGCCCCAATGCATTGTAATAAAGCACTTTGAATTAATAAAATGAGGCATTTGTTTTATCATTTGTATTCCTGTGCATATCAATTGATAAAATCATCCAAGAGTGTTGTTTCGGTTTAAGTTATCATGTGTGAGGCACATGGTTGTAAGACCTTGAAACAAATGAAACATCATTCTGAATATCCCTAGTCAGTCATTATTATGGGAATAACGATGAATTAAGACTAGTATGCTCTCTCTGATATTATGAGTTCTGTCTTACGGATCATTAGGACAAGAGTGTCAATAAGAGATCATAGATACATGTTAAAGAACATGGTATCTGGATACGATCCGCTCATGATAACACTACATGGTACAAGTCATAAGTGTTTCTCATATGTAAGTTTTGTATCGGAGTTCTTAGACCTGAAATCTCTATGAAACTCTTTATGAATTACTGTGTACTTTGACATACACCTAATGTGCTCGTAATAGAGTGACAAGTACGGGTATGATTGGGTATGCATTAATTCATGTTAGAGAGCATGAGAGAAGTGAAGGGATTACCCCTCTCAATAAGAGAGAAAATATCATCGGCCACTTGATCAGTGAACTGAGAAGTGTATGGCCATACCGAGATAAGATAATGAGTAATCATTATTTATCTGAGAGGTCAGTGTCACTGGAATATCAAGAAAGGAATTAATATATATAAGGATGACTAGTTCCATGCCTTATATTAATTCTGATATTTATGGGTAAGGGACTATACAAAATTGCATTGGGTCACTAAATGCCATATGCATTTTCATTTAATTTGGAATGCTATAATATCTTGCTAGAGAATATATATAGCCTTTAAATTAATTTATTAATTCATTGCCAACATTAAATGGACCTATAGGATCGCACACAAAGCATTGGGCTTAAAATACTTAAATTAAGTATTGGGCATTAATTTGGGCTTTTAATTAAAGTCAAATTAATGTATGTAATGGGTTATAAAATTGCTATTGGGCCTTGGTCCATGAGAGAGAGAAATTCAGCCCACAAGGTTTAATTTCAATTAATTAATTATCTTGTGTTAATTAAGTTAATTGAGTATTAAGGCCTAAAAGGATTTAAATTAAATTAAATCATTTAAATATTGGATGTAGTGGCCGAAATTCCAAGATGGAAATCAAGGAATTTCGGAATATGCCATTTAATTATGTTAAGTGATTTCATTTATTTAAATATCTTATGTTTTATTTCAAATTTGAATTTTAAATTCAAAGAAGTTTTATTCAAAATATATTACTTATCTTTAGTAAGTGATAGAGTTTGAATTAATTATCTTAGGATAGTTGAATTCAGATCAAAGACTTGCCAAAGGATAAGCATATATATTAAAAAGAAATAAAACCCTAAAGGATATATAGAAGTTGGCGTGAAACCCTAATATTCTATGGTTTTGGCGTGAATTTCATATCTCCCTCTCTCAATTCTTTTGGCCCAATTTTTCACAAGGAGAAAGGATAGTTCCTCATTCTCTTGTGTTCTTGGGTAGTAATAGCAACCTAAGAGAAGTAAAAAATCAAATTTTATAGCTTCAAACTATAGCCATTACACAATACTTAAAAGAGAGCTAGCAATCTCGATTTTAAGCTGTCGGTGCAAGTGTGTGTGTGAGAATAGAGGGAGTGGCGTAAAAGGTTGTTCCTTGACATTGGTGATCGAGACCTAAGGCGGATAAAGTCACCTTAGTTGCTGGGCATCATCAAATTCAATTTTCAAAAGGCATCATAAGTTGTAAGTTCTACAACCCTAAAATTGCATGTTTCGTTTCTAGCTTTGGATATGTATGGTATGTATGATAAAATTTTTTGTTTTTCCGCTGTGCTATCATCACATTCATACCATGTCATATTCCATCAGTGGTATCAGAGCCTAAACATGCTTATTTTAGTGCTTTAGATGCATGAAAAAATTAATTAAAAATCGTCATTATGAAAACATGCAAATCTGAAATTTTCTGTTTTGAGTTTTTTGCATTGTTTTGGTGTAAAAATAATTTTAATTGATTAGATAGGTATTATAATTAATATGACATGTTAATATACTGTCCTGAGATGTTATTAGGGCTGGTAATGGTCGGATTTAATTATTTATACCTGATGGTACATGTTAATTATGAAATTAGGTGCTTGTTGGCATGAAAATTGCTATATTAAACAACTAGTTTTCAAAATTAAATGAAAAAACGTTTTTGGCATGTTTGTAAGTGATATTTAAAGATTAATTATCAGGTTTGGACATATTTTAAATTTTATTTTAATTCTGGTCCATGACAATTTAATTGATTAATTTTAAAATCACTTAAAACTATGACTAGTTTGTATTTGTTACATGTTTAATCAAGATTGTTTGTTTTGTTTTGATTAAAATGGTAAAAACACATTTAGATCAGATTTGTACAGAATATTAAATCAATATTTATGGACTTATTTAGAATATTAAATGACTCATAAAATTGATTTAAATGTTTGTGCATTTTATGGCATTACATAAGCATTAAACAACTAGTTTTTGTTGTTTGTTTATTTTTGCATGAATGCCGTGTACCATATATGTGTTCTTCATGATTTTATGTTTTAATTCATGTTAGCACATATTATATGCATTTTTAATGTTTATGGGCTGTATGACATAAAATTAAAAATGGAAAAATTGAAAATTATACTAGAGTTGATTTATAGCACAAATCTAACTAGTTTGTGTTTTGGGCTTTTAAGAGAACTTATTCAATAAGAGGATTTAGTCCATTGGGCTTCAGCCCAGGCCCATCACGGGGTCTTCTCTTAAAGGTTCAAGTACACAATTTCCATTAATGGGCTTGGCTAAATTAATTAAAATTGGACTTTGTTTTATCCATGAATGCTATGTATATTTATTTGCTAATTTGGTGTGATGAATGGATATGCATAGTGCATTCATGGGCCCTGGGTTTTGTAATTAAATATGGCCTGCGAGCCATTATATTTTGTTGTAAAAGTTTTCCATTTATTTCTTAGAATAGAATATACTTGAAGACTTTGTAAATCAAGACGAAGCCCATCGGAGTGGAGAAGCCCAACTCGAAAATTCTTATGTAATAGTATAGAATCTTAGTTGTAGGTTTTTGGGCCCATGTTTGTCACGCTTTACTTTATGCAATTATTTATATATGCATGCTATGTATGGATGACAAAGCGTATGCCATGTAAGCCGTAATAAAATGAATCCCTAAAAAAATAGTAAGTCACAAAGTTGCCTTCCTAATTCGAAACATGTCAAGGCATTGATCATCGGTCACGTAGACTAAGAGTCCTAGATGCGCCCGATTATCTTTGTGAGGCATGGGTTGTGAATGTAGGTTGGACTTATCATGGAAAGGGATGCCCGGACCTAGGCAACTAATAAATGGGTTGTGCTATAACATCTTAAGATGTTAGCCCATTTGATCCAAGAGTCATGTACGAGACATGATTGGAGTTTTCCTACCTAAGTAACTTAACTTGTTAGGTGTACAAGCTCAGCTTGACTAATAAGTTGTTGTGAAAAGTGGATCTTGGCCCACATTAAATCACTAACGCAAATTATTTAAAGGGATATTAATTCGGTTTGTGGGATCATAAATAAGACCTCATTTAATCTTGCTAAATTTTATTGTAGATTGAAAATGGCATCTTCAAACAACAATTTCTCATTGCGATCAGTCCTTGAAAAGGACAAATTAAATGGCACCAATTTCATAGACTGGTCTCGAAACTTAAGAATAGTTCTTAAGCAAGAGAAAAAGTCGTATGTTTTGGATGCACCCTTGCCTGAAGAACCAGGAAGGAACGCCTCTGCGGTTCAAAAGAAAACTTTTGAGACCAAGAAGAGCGACTCCAATGATGTGACCTTTCTGATGCTGGCCACTATGGTGCCTGACTTGCAAAAGCAATTTATGGACCAAGAGGCTTATGCGATCATGGTGCACCTCAAGGAGATGTTCCAAGAGCAAGCTCGTCACGAGAGGTTCGTGACAACAAAGGCCTTAAATTCTTGCAAGATGGCTGAGGGTACTCCTGTTAGTACCCATGTACTCAAGATGAAAGGGTATCTTGATACTCTTGAGAAGCTTGAGGTACTAGTGCTAAAGGAATTGGCCACTGACTTGATCTTAGGATCATTGCCTGCTGCTTATGATCCATTTGTGATGAATTATAACATGCATGCAATGAACAAGTCAGTCACTGAGCTTCATGGGATGCTTAAGAATGCTGAAGAGAACATTAGAAAGACCAATCCCGTACTAATGGTTCAAAAGGAAATTAAGAAGGGACCCGCTAAGGGAAAGGGAAAGGGAAAGGCAAAACCCAAGTCAAGTGGGAGTGCACCTCAGGCCCAATCCAAGCCCAAGGCGCCAAAACTCAAAGAGAGTGAGAACACTTACTTCCATTGCAACAAGATAGGGCATTGGAGGAAGAATTACGCTCTCTTCAAGGAAGAACAAAAGAAAAATGGAGCCAAGGCGTCCAGTTCTGGTATTTTTGTTGTTAAAATTAACCTTTCTATTTCTACCACTTGAGTATTGGATACCGGTTGTGGTTCTCACATTTGTTCAAATGTGCAGGGGCTAAGAAATAGGCGGTTACTTAGGAAGAATGAAGTGGACCTCCGTGTGGGGAATGGAGCACGAGTTGCTGCCATGGAGATAGGCGACTATCACCTCACTTTACCTTTCGGACTTTGTATTGTTTTGAATAATTGTTATTATGTGCCTGCTATGAGCAGAAACATTATTTCAGTTTCATGTTTGGATAATGATGAATTTGATTTTGTTATTAAAAATGGCAATGCTCATATTCGTCGCCAAGGCATTTTTTATGGCAATGCCATGTTGCAAAATGGCCTTTATATCCTTGATTTACAAAATAAAGAGACAATATACAACATTAATACAAAGAGGGTTAAATCAAACGAATTGAACCCTACTTACTTTTGGCATTATCGTTTAGGACATGCAAACGAAAAACGCATTTCAAGACTCCACAAAACTGGAGTGCTTGGGTCATTCGACTTAGAGTCTTATGACACATGCGAGCCATGTTTGCATGGAAAAATGACAAAGAGTCCTTTTAATAAAAAAGGTGAGAGGACTAATGGCTTATTGGAACTAATACATACCGATGTATGTGGACCTTTAAGTACACATGCTAGAGGTGGTTTTAGCTACTTCGTGACATTCACAGATGACTTCAGTAGATATGGCTATGTCTATCTAATGAAGTACAAGTCTGAAACTTTTGAGAAATTCAAAGAGTTTAAGAACGAAGTAGAAAACCAACTTGGCAAAAGTATAAAAGCCATTCGATCAGATCGAGGTGGCGAATACTTAAGCCAAGAGTTTGACAGTCATCTAAAGGAGTGCGGTATTATTTCACAGCTCACTCCTCCTGGAATTATATTCGCAAAGAATTATATAAAAAGAATAAAAAGAAAATTGTGAATTATTATGTTATAATTCATAATTTATAATCTGTATAAAAGATTAAAAGATTTAAGTATCTGAATGAATTATCGAAGAATAATTCACAAAAGTGACTGGAAAAGAGAAAGTGAATACAGTGAATAAAAAGTTATTGAGTAGTCACAGGCACGAAAGAGTGCATTTGACTAAAATAATGTATAGTGATAAACAAAAAAAAAAGAAAAAGAAATTAAAAGTTTTAAATGTTCAAAAATGTTTGCAATGATATTGATTATGTTTGCCCTTAGCGATAGACAGGTAGTATGATTCTTGTTTTGAATATAATTTGCTAGCCATAGGGACATCTCTGTATCGCGGTGCAAGTCATGGCGACTTGCTTAGCTATGGGCGGGATCTTTGATCTCCATAGCTTCTGTAAAAGTGAAAGTGTATCTGTATCTGTATCTGTTATGTGGGACTTGATCTTTCGAGATCATTTCTCTATCTGCTACGTGGGACCTTTGGGTCCAGTCCCGTGTATCCTTTGTGGGAAACCTATTATATTGCATTAGGGGCATATCGAAATGAATAATTAAGTACTGTTTTATTGACTTGAATACATAAAGTTATAACGAAACGATTCGTTTGAAATAATGCAAAGTCAAAATAAATCTGTAAAGATTTCTGAAAGTGTAATTAGTACTAAAAAGAAATGATTTATAAGAGTATGATATTAAATCAATGTTAGTTAAGCTTTTACAAGATATTCGAATATATCTTGATTTATGTGAAAAAGATAATTATAATTGCTTAATAATTCTTGTACCATATACCACTGTCAAGATAATGACAACTCTGAAAGATAAGTTACCTGAAAAGTAAAACGATATAAGGCATAAGATTATGCAATAAAAGTAAAGTACAAGACATAAGTTTTAATTAGATAATTAAATATGAATAATGTACTGCAAAGTACTCCAAAATGGTTATATCGCTTTGCGAAGAAGCTTATAAGCCTGGTAACAGTAATGTAATTATTAGATCAAAGTTAAAGTAAAGTAATAGAATAAATGGTAAAAAGTGAAGTCAAATATAGATTGAATAATTGACTAGTAAAGCAAGTAGTAAAAGGAGTTTATTTTGGTACTAGTAAAGACATGAGTACCAATACACATCGTTAAATAAAATGATTATTAAATTGCTATGACTAAAGGATAAAATGAAAGTACTGATAAAAAGTAAAAGTAATAGTAAAGATTAACGTAAAGATAAAAGGTAAATCTGATATTGATCCACCTAAAAAGATACTGTAAGTACAGTAAAAAGTTTTGAAACAAAAGAACAATGGTTATCAGAATACGAACTTCATAATGAGATTAGCCATAACTGAAATAAAAGGAATTACCAATGAATTAAGAATAGTAGAAACTTAAAATGCGAAATTATGCTTAACCTGGGGAAATTCTTGGATTAGTAGTTACCACTGGGCATGATTAATGCTCAGCACGTAGTGTTTACTGCGTGCAGGTTCTGAAGTGTTGCAGGAGCACAGTACATTGAAGGACCAGATCGGAAGAGAAGACTTTTGTGATTTTTAGTGTAAGCTTTTGGCATGTATATACTTAGACTATTAAGGTAAGAGTTTGAATGATATTTTTGGTTATATGCTTATTTGTCTTGGATGTATGGATTAATATAAGTTTTGATTTGATGATTAATGTGTGTTCATAAGATGGTTAATTGATTTTGTAATTATGGTATAAGTTTTTTTCGAGGGGATTGAATTGTATGAGAAAAAAAAACTTACCGGTTTCGGCTAAGTTTCGTTTCGGAAAAGACTGTTCCGAGAAGGGTGTTACATTTTGTGGTATCAGAGCTAAGGTTTAGGCGGTTCTAAGATTGGAGTGGGATAAGGATAAGTGATAGGTTTGTCTGTATATACATGCCAATTATAAGTGGATAAGTGTTAAGTAATCTGAAGGGTACTTGCTCTCCTATCTGTGTTAAAGTGGAAAAGTTGACATTTGACATTTTACTGAGCTTGTCAAATATGAAAGGATTGATTTTGTACGATAGAAATGGTAGTGAATAAGAAAGGAAGTATTACTGCTTGAGACGTCATGAGAGTCAAAGCAGGAAAAAGAAAAGTTGATTGACAATATGTGAAAATGTGAGAATTTAAGTATCTATATGGATGAGAATAGTTAAAAGAAACACAGAATGAACAATGTGTTTGTAATAGAAAGAAATTGTATTGTAAGTATGGATAAATTGTACAGGATAAGGAGATGCTTAATTGGATTGTTTTAGTTTAAGAATGTTAGTGAGTAAATTATCATAAGTTAAGGTTGTTTAAGATGCTCTATATATCTGTCAGTGATTCCTTATAGGAGTGGGGATTTGATTGTATTTCTCATAGCTCTGGGATGGGCTATGATATTTGCATTATATGAGGATACTTGACAGTATTCTATCTGCATACATGAAATCATACATTCATTGCATAGCATTCCATATTGTTTGACAGCATTTGATATGCATTATACCATGTGTTTAGGCCCCACTTGATAGGATGAAACTGACAGAAGATATGATGAGCATAAGAACAATCTAAGAATGAGATATGAAATAGTGTGCTTAAGATTGTTTTCCAATTTTGATGTGGCCATTGTGAGACATTGGTCATGTCAATAAATTTGTTAGCATAGTAACCTTATTGATGAATCAATGGAAATGATAAGTGTAAATGGTTAATGATAATGTTTTGGTTTTCAAGTTGTGAGAGCCAGTTTAAGTTTGACTCTTGATGGAGCTTGTCTAACTGTAAAATAAGTGAAATTAATTTTGTACAGTAGGTAAAGACGATAATTCCGAAAGATAATGTTTTTGTAGTAGTCTTTGTGAGTAAATTGAAAGATTCTTACTAAAGTTCACCGAGATAGTAATGCCTGACATCATCAGGTGTGTCAGGATTAAAAACTTAATTCTGAAAGTTAGACTGAAAGTGTGCTGTGACCGGTATAAGTAAATGTTGCATGGACGCGAAGCATTAGACTTATTTGAGAATTGCTCTGACATGTAATGATATTTGTTCAAAAATGGAATAATGTGATTGAAGAATCTGTCATCGGATTTGTTAAGTGTCAAAGAGGAAGATTGGTAATATCTCCGTATTGACATAGTGATTCACCTTTGACTAAGGATTAGTCAAAGTGAATGTTCCGATATTGAAAGAAGGAGTATGATAAAGTGTATGGGATTGTGGCAATGACTGTGAAAAATGAGATTGCAAGTTTTGATTTGATTCAAGATATAATATGATAGAATGGTATCCTCTACTCTGTTATATAAGTAAATTTCGAGGACGAAATTTCTTTTAGTAGGGGAGAATTGTAATGGCCTCAACACCGGGTCAGCCGTGAATAGTACTTTCCGACAGTGAATAGTGTTTCCCGGGCCTGAAAGGACACCCGAAAGTCGGAAATATTTTATTGGACCATTTGAAAGGAATAGTTATGGTGAGTCTATGGTTGAAATTTGAAGTGCATTTGAGGTCAAATAGACTTCTGAAAGTCAAAAATACGAAAAAGGTAGCGAATCAATTTTCCCGGTAGGGAAGGAGACTTGATTCTGCATAAATCTTTAAAAATAGTAAATGGACTCTAAAAATTGCCAGATTTTGCAGTTCTCAATGAAATTTGATATAGAATATTTTGGTATAAAAAAATGAATTTTTCGGCGATGTCGACAGTTGTCGAATCGGACCGATAAGTTTGAATCGGACCGATAACGGACTTTGATTGAGCCGAAAATTTATATCCTACCTATTTTTGATGTGATAAAAATTATGGAATCAAATTTGGAGTGATTTGGACTAAGGAAATGGGAGAAATCATTTGGGCTTTGAATTAAGTTATTATTGGGCTTTAATTAAATAGTTAAGCCAAAACTTAACCCAAGCCCATTACACACACTTAAAGGAGATTTAAATAAATGAAATAAAGAAATGAAAAAAAAAGAAGAAAGAAAATGAAAGAATGGAGAGAGGAAGAGTCGGGGAAGGGCGTAGCTGGGGAGGAAGACCGGTGAAGCCAACCACCGGAGCCATCATCGGCAGGCCGGCGTCCACCGTGCGGCTTCGTCTCCATGCGCCGGCGTCCTCGACCCACCAACGGCAGCGCCGATCACCTCCTTCTCTCTCTTTTCTTCTTCTTTTCCTTGGCAGCGCCTTCCTCTCCTTGCTCCGGTGATCGGTGACGGTTTTTAGAGTCACGATCAGCATCAAAGACTCCGTAAGGTAGAGGCGACTCCTCCCGTTGTTGCCTCTCCTCCCCACTCGCCGGCAGCAGGGAGATCGGAGAGGGTGACGGCAGGAGTTTTAAACTCCGATCCCGGTGAACGGCGGCCGTTTTGGGGCGCTTGAACGACGCCAGGAAGTCATCGGTAGCGTGATCTACCAGTTGACGGCCTCGGTGCTTCTCCGGCGGAGCTCCGGCGAGTCTCCGGTAACGCTCCGGCGATCGGTTCGGTGAGCAGAAAATTAAACGATTCGACGCGAATTCGACCGCAATGGTAAGTGACTACCAAATCCCTTAATTTCCCATTTAATATGAATTTTTATTGATTATGTAACTAAAATAAAAATATGAAAAATTGTTAATTGATGCAATTAGGTTAGGGTAATTGCAATTGGGTTAAAGAAATGATGAATGGAAAGTAAAAAGGAAAGAAATAAAAATCCTTAGGAAGAAAAGTATTATGGCCGAAATTGATGCTAAGGAAAAATGGTGAGAAATTTGCATGAAAATGATATATGTTGGTTTAAAATAACAATAAACATGATAAATGATGCCTATGAATTTTTAGAGAATAGTTAGAAATTATTTGAGAATTTTTATGATTAATTATAGTGTATGTATATAATGAAACTTGTGAATTATTGTGAATTACATGAGTATTTTGATGAAAAATGATAATGACCAATGAATAATGTATAAATAAAATTTATTGGAATTTATTGAATTGATTGAGGTTTTATTGGAATTTTTGTGTGAATATATATAATAAAAATAATTGAATTTTCTAATGCATAATTGTATAAAAATGACAAAAATGATGAATTAATGTGTTAGGACATTAATGTCAATAATGAGAAAGAAAAAGTCAACCGATGAATTTTTCGCAATAATTATTAGGTCGAGAAAATAATAATAATAATGAATTATTGGAAAATAATTCATAAATAAATGAAAATGAAGTAAATAAATTATTACGTAAATATAAGAAAGATAAATGAGTTTTGAATAGATACAGGACTTAATTGAAAGAAAATAAAAGTTTTGGGGGCAAAATGGTAATTTTAGAGGCCTACGGTTCCAAAATATAAAGTTTTCATGATAAAAGGACAAAAATATAATTTTACCCGAAATGGTAAAATAAAGAATTAAAAGATGAATAATGAAGTAAATTATGTATTAAAAATGAAAATAAATGATTATAATGGCAAAATCGTAATTATGCCTATGAAATGAATAAACCGATCAAAAAAGGTTAAATTATGCATATTCGAAACTAAAATAATAAATGATATTAATTAAGTCCCTAAATGCCTAAAAGTAGAAAATAAAGACGTGACTAATTTATCAGAATAAATTAGTCGACAAAAAGTATTAAAAGAATTAATGATTATAAAAATGTTTCGCCGACGAAATAAAGTTGGCATACCGAATGATTAAAAAGCCTGAACAATAAAAAAAAAGAAGTCAACTATTGAATGAGTAGAGAATAATTCGCAAAGAATTATATAAAAAGAATAAAAAGAAAATTGTGAATTATTATGTTATAATTCATAATTTATAATCTGTATAAAAGATTAAAAGATTTAAGTATCTGAATGAATTATCGAAGAATAATTCACAAAAGTGACTGGAAAAGAGAAAGTGAATACAGTGAATAAAAAGTTATTGAGTAGTCACAGGCACGAAAGAGTGCATTTGACTAAAATAATGTATAGTGATAAACAAAAAAAAAAGAAAAAGAAATTAAAAGTTTTAAATGTTCAAAAATGTTTGCAATGATATTGATTATGTTTGCCCTTAGCGATAGACAGGTAGTATGATTCTTGTTTTGGATATAATTGGCTAGCCATAGGGACATCTCTGTACCGCGGTGCAAGTCATTGCGACTTGCTTAGCTATGGGCGGGATCTTTGATCTCCATAGCTTCTGTAAAAGTGAAAGTGTATCTGTATCTGTATCTGTTATGTGGGACTTGATCTTTCGAGATCATTTCTCTATCTGCTACGTGGGACCTTTGGGTCCAGTCCCGTGTATCCTTTGTGGGAAACCTATTATATTGCATTAGGGGCATATCGAAATGAATAATTAAGTACTGTTTTATTGACTTGAATACATAAAGTTATAACGAAACGATTCGTTTGAAATAATGCAAAGTCAAAATAAATCTGTAAAGATTTCTGAAAGTGTAATTAGTACTAAAAAGAAATGATTTATAAGAGTATGATATTAAATCAATGTTAGTTAAGCTTTTACAAGATATTCGAATATATCTTGATTTATGTGAAAAAGATAATTATAATTGCTTAATAATTCTTGTACCATATACCACTGTCAAGATAATGACAACTCTGAAAGATAAGTTACCTGGAAATTAAAACGATATAAGGCATAAGATTATGCAATAAAAGTAAAGTACAAGACATAAGTTTTAATTAGATAATTAAATATGAATAATGTACTGCAAAGTACTCCAAAATGGTTATATCGCTTTGCGAAGAAGCTTATAAGCCTGGTAACAGTAATGTAATTATTAGATCAAAGTTAAAGTAAAGTAATAGAATAAATGGTAAAAAGTGAAGTCAAATATAGATTGAATAATTGACTAGTAAAGCAAGTAGTAAAAGGAGTTTATTTTGGTACTAGTAAAGACATGAGTACCAATACACATCGTTAAATGAAATGATTATTAAATTGCTATGACTAAAGGATAAAATGAAAGTACTGATAAAAAGTAAAAGTAATAGTAAAGATTAACGTAAAGATAAAAGGTAAATCTGATATTGATCCACCTAAAAAGATACTGTAAGTACAGTAAAAATTTTTGAAACAAAAGAACAATGGTTATCAGAATACGAACTTCATAATGAGATTAGCCATAACTGAAATAAAAGGAATTACCAATGAATTAAGAATAGTAGAAACTTAAAATGCGAAATTATGCTTAACCTGGGGAAATTCTTGGATTAGTAGTTACCACTGGGCATGATTAATGCTCAGCACGTAGTGTTTACTGCGTGCAGGTTCTGAAGTGTTGCAGGAGCACAGTACATTGAAGGACCAGATCGGAAGAGAAGACTTTTGTGATTTTTAGTGTAAGCTTTTGGCATGTATATACTTAGACTATTAAGGTAAGAGTTTGAATGATATTTTTGGTTATATGCTTATTTGTCTTGGATGTATGGATTAATATAAGTTTTGATTTGATGATTAATGTGTGTTCATAAGATGGTTAATTGATTTTGTAATTACGGTATAAGTTTTTTTCGAGGGGATTGAATTGTATGAGAAAAAAAAACTTACCGGTTTCGACTAAGTTTCGTTTCGGAAAAGACTGTTCCGAGAAGGGTGTTACATGTAAGACCTTGAAACAAATGAAATATCATTCTGAATATCCCTAGTCAGTCATTGTTATGGGAATAACGATGAATTAAGACTAGTATGCTCTCTCTGATATTATGAGTTTTGTCTTACGGATCATTAGGACAAGAGTGTCAATAAGAGATCATAGATACATGTTAAAGAACATGGTATATGGATACGATCCGCTCATGAGAACACTACATGGTACAAGTCATAAGTGTTTCTCATATGTAAGTTTTGTATCGGAGTTCTTAGACCTGAAATCTCTATGAAACTCTTTATGAATTACTGTGTACTTTGATATACACCTAACGTGCTCGTAACAGAGTGACAAGTACGGGTATGATTGGGTATGCATTAATTCATGTTAGAGAGCATGAGAGAAGTGAAGGGATTACCCCTCTCAATAAGAGAGAAAATATCATCGGCCACTTGATCAGTGAACTGAGAAGTGTATGGCCATACCGAGATAAGATAATGAGTAATCATTATTTATCTGAGAGGTAAGTGTCACTGGAATATCAAGAAAGGAATTAATATATATAAGGATAACTAGTTTCATGCCTTATATTAATTCTGATATTTATGGGTAAGGGACTATACAAAATTGCATTGGGTCACTAAATGCCATATGCATTTTCATTTAATTTGGAATGCTATAATATCTTGCTAGAGAATATATATAGCCTTTGAATTAATTTATTAATTCATTGCCAACATTAAATGGACCTATAGGATCGCACACAAAGCATTGGGCTTAAAATACTTAAATTAAGTATTGGGCATTAATTTAGGCTTTTAATTAAAGTCAAATTAATGTATGTAATGTGTTATAAAATTGCTATTGGGTCTTGGTCCATGAGAGAGAGAAATTCAGCCCACAAGGTTTAATTTCAATTAATTAATTATCTTGTGTTAATTAAGTTAATTGAGTATTAAGGCCTAAAAGGATTTAAATTAAATTAAATCATTTAAATATTGGATGTAGTGGCCGAAATTCCAAGATGGAAATCAAGGAATTTCGGCACATGCCATTTAATTATGTTAAGTGATTTCATTTATTTAAACATCTTATGTTTTATTTCAAATTTGAATTTTAAATTCAAAGAAGTTTTATTCAAAATATATTACTTATCTTTAGGAAGTGATAGAGTTTGAATTAATTATCTTAGGATAGTTGAATTCAGATCAAAAACTTGCCAAAGGATAAGCATATATATTAAAAAGAAATAAAACCCTAAAGGATATATAGAAGTTGGCGTGAAACCCTAATATTCTATGGTTTTGGCGTGAATTTCATATCTCCCTCTCTTAATTCTTTTGGCCCAATTTTTCACAAGGAGAAAGGATAGTTCCTCATTCTCTTGTGTTCTTGGGTAGTAATAGCAACCTAAGAGAAGTACAAAATCAAATTTTGTAGCTTCAAACTATAGCCATTACACAATACTTAAAAGAGAGCTAGCAATCTCGATTTTAAGCCGTCGGTGCAAGTGTGTGTGTGAGAATAGAGGGAGTGGCGTAAAAGGCTGTTCCTTGGCATTGGTGATCGAGACCTAAGGCGGATAAAGTCACCTTAGTTGCTGGGCATCATCAAATTCAATTTTCAAAAGGCATCATAAGTTGTAAGTTCTACAACCCTAAAATTGCATGTTTCGTTTCTAGCTTTGGATATGTATGGTATGTATGATAAAATTTTTGTTTTTCCGCTGTACTATCATCACATTCATACCATGTCATATTCCATCAGGACAGCCGATTCCAGAAGCACCGCAGAAAAATGATGGGGTGCATTCAATTGATTTAAGGGGAAACACAGATAAAAACTGGGAAACTAAATTTGTAAATTTTATTTTTGAGTGGCACAATTGACATAGTCAGGTTATTAGCAGTCGTATTCTCAATTTTTCATTGCATCCGAGATCACAATATATGCAATGGTATGTAGAATGGACAAAAAGATGGACAACACAGGTTGGAGCTGCAATGGTCGCTTCAGTATGTGATATTATTCATTTAATTTTTAAAACATATATATGTTAATTATGATTGTTATTATGTATGTATAAAAAATCTACATTTTTTGTAGGCTGATGCCGCTGAACGTATATTTCATGAAGGCGAAAATATTCATTTGACCTCTGAAAGCATTTTAGGCGCTGTAGGTGCATATGACAGGACAAACACTGATTATCCTTGTCAGCCTGTGCCTGATCCAATAAATATTCCACCATTGTCAACACCATATGAAGATTTTCGTGTTGCAAGACGTAATAGGAGAGGAATGGCAAAAAGAAGGAGTACAGTTCCTACTATTTCTATTGATCCAAGAGTGCATCAAGTACCCCCACCTATGCACTGGCCATATATTCAGGAGGAGAGTTCGAGCTCTTTCAGTGTGCCTTCATTTTGGCCTTCCGGAGGTGCGCCTTCTGATCAAGCTAGATGTTATGATTATGGCGCTGGGCCTTCTAGAGCTGCACCTGCATTTCAAGCGGAGCCATATGAAGCAGGACCTTCTACTTTTAATGTTGATTTGATTATCAGTTTATCTGAAGGAGATGCACCACCATACAACATTTATGCACAGAGCTCTCAAATGTCTCCACAATATGATTTCTTTAATGTATTGTTTGGTGATCCAATAATTGTAGGCAATCAGGGTTTAGTCGATCAACCAATTTATAGTGATCCAAATCCATATGTGATGGATCCAGAAACACCAACCCACACTACCACTTCTCATAGTAGGAGATACTGAATGTGAGTTGTATGGTCTAATATATCTTTTACTTGGATATTAAATTTCTATTTGGTAATACGTATTGCACATTTCTTTCTTATAGTAAGTATTAATACAACTCATTCATTTTAATTACGTAAATACATCATTAATTACATACAAATAAAGTGTTTAAGCACCACAATACAATATCAATGTGCTAATAGTACAAATCAACCACTGAAATATTGATGGGATGGTCCAACAACACTTCTACATATTTTTTTTATTATGTCCAACACCTTTACAATTGTTGCAATGTGAAGCATTGCCCCATTCACATCTGTCCATCTCATTACGAATGCGAGATATTCTCGGTCGACCTTTCTTCCTCATCAATTCCATATCCGCTTTAATTGTTGGTCCATAATACTGTGTCCATTATGCTTTATGAAACATAGGTATAAATTCACCCTCATAACATTTAAATGACTCTAATATGGTATAACAGTTGTCAACAAATTGGAACATATCAAGATTTCTATTCATACATGCTGCGACTGCATGCGAACAAGGCATTTTTGTTCCTTAAAACTTACCGCACTCGCATTCCCATTTTTCGAGGTTCAATACATATGTGTTGGGCTTAACATTAACTTGCGGTGCTCTGCCTGCAATAACCTTGAACAATTTATACCGACTATCATAGCGTACAACAATATGTGCTCTTGAGCGGTTAACCCGTTTGCTCATTATTTCAACGCATTTTGGTGTGAAGCATAAACCCTGACCGATTTTGGTCATATATAAACCCCTTCTATTCTCAAAATATTTTACCAATCGAGCAAATGTATGCTCAACTATCATAGTGATCGGCATTATACGCACACCTTTAAAAGCGCTATTAACACTTTCAGCAATGTTTGTCGTCGTATGTCCATACCTATGTCCACCATCCTCCAATAATGTTCACTTGTCTAATGATATACGCATTGCCCAGTTGTATGAATCTTGGTCTAGTTGTTTGATCTCATCCATCTTCTCCAAGAACTTGCGGGGTTGAAATTGTGCACCTAAAACATTATATGTTGATAATAACAAATTAATTAGGATAAAAAAAAGTTAATAACATATTCAATCTTTATTAACTTACCAGCCTTGTAAAGCAAGTCCTTGATAGTTAAGTTTCGGCGATGCGTATTGTAATTACTTACAAAATGTCGCAAACAAAATCTGTGAAAACTTAAAGGTTCCTTCCAACCACTCGTTTCATCGCTAAATACAGCCATTATCCCAGCGTGTCTGTCCGATATGACGGTAATACCAATTTGATGAGTTACGTGCTTTCTAATTATCGTCATAAACCATGCCCAGCTTGATTTATTCTCAGACTCCATAATCGCAAACTGCAAATAACATGTCATTACCATCAACAGAACTTGCTATCAAAAGAGTCTGCTGGAATTTTTCTATCAAAAATGTGCCATCGATCAATAGAATAGGCTTGCAATGACTGAACCCATCGATCACAGGTTTAAAACTCCAAAATACCCGTCGAAACTGCTTCACCATTGGATTTTCTGTATCCTATAAATCAAGTTCATAAACAATCCCGAGATTGTACTTTTGTAAAGCAATTAAGAACCCCGGTAACCTCTCAAATGATTCAACATAACCTCCAAAAATATATTCCAACGCTCTCATCTTTCTATACCAGGCCTTACTGTACGATATATCATAATTAAATTGCTATTTAATAGCAGCAATAATAACATCAACGACCAGTGTAGAATTTTTACTTACCATACCCACTATGCAATTTCGAATAATTTCAGATCCTAATTGTTTGTGATCCGTAGAAGATTTCCACCCGAACATTAATGTGGCCCTCTAAACCTGGTGATAATCCACAATGAATTTAAGCCCTTCTTTGCTGTCCTTAATCTCCATATGCATTCGCTATCAGACTGTGCACACTTTACAATCCAGTATTATGGCTTCGACTCAACCACTCTAAAATCAACATTCCTCGTTATTGAGTATTTTTTAACAGCAGATTTAACTTCATCCTTATTACTGAAAACAAGGCTAGTGGATAACTCAAACATACCATCGCAAGTATTAAAGTTCACACCTTCTGATATATCTACCTGGGAAGCTTCGAAGTCAAAATTATAATGATGCTCCGACGAAAATATAAAAATACCTTTTTCGGGCTCACTAGTTTGATGCAGTGATGCTAATGGACTGGCGTCTAGTGTATGTTCAGACTCATTTCCATCACCAGTTTCTTCTGAGCTATCACTTCCTCCATTCATATTGGCATTTTCATCTTCTGGATCATCATTAGGGGATAAATAGTTATTATTAACTATAACATCAACAAAATCATCATCTTCACTTAAGTTAATGGTTTCTTCATTTTCACAAACTGCGTCGGTGCCGCCAGATATGCCATCTTTAAGCAAATCACCATCTCGCCTATTGGCAGACTGCCATTGTTGATTGACATCTTCGTATTGTAACATAAAACGGCTTTGATTGATATCTTCAATATGTGAAATATATCTTCTATGTCTGTCATTTGTGGCTTGGGCTTCAACACTCCTCCTTCTGACTTCTGGAATATGAGATACAAAATATCGATGGCTGTTGCGATCACAACTCTGTGCCGACTGAGCAAGTGTCCCAAATGAAACATTTCTATCAGATAAATGACTTCCTGATCTACGTCCGAAGATGGATTTACTTAGAAAAATATCCATCCTTCGATTCAACGATGGACGAGATTCCCTTGTATATACATCAGGAATTTGGCTTGCTTGCGTTCGTATATGATCTGCTCCAAAATCGATTGATAATTCCCTTCCAATTAAGTCACCATCCCGTTGATGTTGAGATTGTCTCGCCTGACTTGAAATATTATCTCCCCTAAATTGAGAAAATATTTCAATGTCTTGTCGACTTACTGACTGCCCCGGCTGACTGGGACCAATATCATTAACGTACATTTGTTGAGGTGTCCCTATGTTTTCCATTTGAAAGCCTTCATGTGCAATCTGATAATCGTTACGATTTCTTGATTGACTGGATCCAACTACTAAAATGATTAATTCCACCAATGTATAATGTTCATATCTCCTTAAATTGTCATATATTGCATCTACGTCATCATCATCAGCTAAGTCTATTGCCATCCAACATAACGATCCTACATTATACACTGGACTCTTGTATATAATTCTCCAAATCACGTCATTCATGCCTAAATCCATTTTAACATGGATTTTATGGCGCAATTCAGCAAGAGTTGGCTTGTTTTTAAGTCTTAATCTCCTTGTGATGAAATTCGGTGCTGATATGTCATATTCAAATCCTGCAGTTCCATAACTGATGTCCCTTCCCGTGTGCAAATAAATTTCAATATATGATGACATTTTTCACCTACCTATAAGTAAAAAAAAAATTAATTAAATTACAAAATTAATTTTCATAACAAATATTAATTTACATTATTTTTCATTTATTAAACATTATTTGTCTACCATGTCTACTTTAATTACGATTTTCTCCTAAAATTTTATACTCAATAACAAGGTCATGAACATCTCAATTCTTTGCCTTCTTAATTATTGACTGTCAATTTTATCAACTTTTATACTACTACATATGATAATATAATTACACTAAATTAAAAAAAATATTTGTAATCAATAACTGCAATTGTTGCGATTTCAATCTCTCAATTAATTTCTTTTAACCAACAAATAAATTAAAATTTATATTGATATAATAGTCTAACAATCATTAACATATTAATTAATAAATACATTATTGATAATTTATAGTATTAGTAAATATTCTTTTATATTTATCTAATGCCATGTTAATAAATATGATAATAAAAAGTACATTCAAATTAAATAAATACATGTAATCGATTATTATACTCCCTACAATCTTATTACTGCCGATCTGACAATTCTATTCTGTTTACAAATAAATAAATTACAAAATATATTAATAATATTATATTACATCTATCATTAATAAATTAAACTAACAAAAACTAATTAAAACAAAATACTTGTTCCACCAATCGATCTTCAAAATATAATACTATTGTAGTAAAAATTTTTATTCCATTTGCTTGCTTGAAATTATCAAAATTCAGTAATTTTTACGATTGAAAATATATAGGCATGAATAGAAATGATCACCGGGGCGCCCCCATTCGGGGCGGGGAATTCCCGAATTCTCCCCCCGCGGGGGCAAGGGAGAAAAAATCCCCGTCCTAGAATCGGGGACGGGGAACGGGGTATCCGCCCCACGGGGATCCCCGTCCCGAAAAATATATATTTTTAATTTTAAAATATAATATTTTATAAATAATTAAAATTAAAATTAAAATATAACTTAATTTTATAATTATTAAGTTTTAAATTATATTTAATTTTAAATTTTATGAATGATTAAAATTTATATTAATTTAAATTACTATTAATTTTAAATTTTTTATTTATTAAATATTATATTTTAATTTTAATTATTTATAAAATATTATATTTTTAAAAAAAAAATTTGGGGGACAGGAATCCCCGAGGGGCGGGGGACAAGGGGGATTTTCTCCCCGTTTTAGGGATGAGGACGGGGATGTGAAATCCCCGAAGTGCATGGGGCGGGGAGTGGGGACTCCTTCCCCGCCCCCGCCCCATGAGCATCCCTAGGCATGAAGAATTCAATCGATTGAATTTATAGGGGAACAGAATTCTGAGAACCCAGCATCCCACTTTATCATCAGTGATAGAGCGACACGTGTTGAGCAACGAGAGGGGGGACCGCCTGCACGAATGACAACGCAGCCAGGCGTTGCATCATCAACGAACACGCGACACATGGCGGGCATTCAAGGTGCTCCTAATGACGCAACCACGTGTTGCGTTGTCAGTCGAGTGAGTCCCACAATTCTAATTCGGATACCAATGCTATAACGCAGTATTTTACTGCGTGTTTAAAAAAAATTTCATTTCCTTTAAATAATTTTTGATACACTTTACTTTTTTAATATTTTTTTCAAAAAATATTATTTATAAAAAAGTCCCAAAACAAAAGTTAGGCATGCTACAAAAATATCAAGTTTTTTCTTTACGTCACTATTCGATGCGCCGTTAATTTTTCAGAATTTGAATAAAGTTTTCTTTAAAAATGAAATCACTGTTTCAATCAAGATAAGGATGCCAAATATGAAGAATTTTCAAAATAACAACTTTCAGATATATATATATATATATATATATATATATATATATATATATATATATATATATATATATATATATATATATATATATATGCAACAAATTTTTCAAATTTAACTTTTCTTTCTTTGCTAAAACAATCCGTTAAATTAAAATTTATTGCTCAAACTATCTCAATACAATAATAACACATAGATAATTGATTTACGTGTATTTTGGAATCCATACGCATTGCTAAAATAATGTTAAAACGAGTGCGTACGTGATGCATTGATCTAATGATATATTAATAAATAGTAACTCGGTATACATACACTTATTCCATTCATAAGCTACAAAAATATTTCTTTTTAAATATTAATATATCATTCTCTTGGCACATTGGATCCACTTTAGAGAAGTATAAGTCTTTATTATGGCAAACCCCAAGTCGAAGGAACAACGAACTTTAAATTGGAACCAAAAGAAAAGTTATATATAGGGGTTGACTAGAATTGGACTAAAAAATCCTTTATTCCAATTGGATTTATTTATTCTATTGAATTACTTCAAATATTTTAAAGTTTAATTATTTTCTTGTTGGATTCAAAAATGTATTATCAAAAGGAATTAATCAAATAAACAATGTAATGCATGTACAGAGTGGAGTCAGAAGCAGAATTTAACATTAGAAGGGGACAAATTTAACAAAATGTAGTTTTAAGAGGAAATAAAGATATTGTACCATAAAATATATATATATATATATTTAATAGTTTGGAGGTAATATCCGGACAAGGTAAAAGTTGGTCGGTAATTGGTCAATCATTTCCATGCTGCTTTCCGTTATCGACTTTTTCAAGTTCAAAGTATGTATTAAATTAAGAATCAAACAGTGCCATATCTAATTAACACTTCACATTCATGTCCATGCATGAGATAACGATCAATGAATTATTGTTGGAGCAGAAGGTATGGAAATTAAAGTAGCTATACGACCCAACTAAGTCAGAAAGAGTAGAAAATTCCAAGCCTCAATCTATGGCTATTTTTACTAATTATGTGGATGGGTTCATATCTTATCTTATAAAGTTTGCTGTAAAATCAAAGGCAACCTAGGATTTGACCATCCAAAAAATCCAACACATTTTCTTTTTATAGTCAATCTGATTGACTTCTCATGCAATCTAAATATATAAATATATAGCTACCTACCACCTTCCTATTTCGTAAACAACACTCATTTCAATTTAACTTATAATTTGGCCTTTAGTTAGGCAAACATTACAAAAGTAATGTTTGCATGTTCTGTTACTGAATTTAGTTAAATGTTAAAGAATATCGAACACTTACGCCATTCTTGATAATATATATTATACTTACCTAACTCTAATTAATTAATAAAATCACAACGGGGACGATTTGTGTTATGCATATCTATATATACAGTGCATGTTTGTTGGTTTCGAATGGTAGCACATGTGCCATGAATATGATTACAACACACGGCTGATTGTTTGGATTTCTTTTTAGTTTTTGTTGCTCTCTCTTATTATCTTAATTCAACCTTGGAATAATTAAATATTAAGCCTTATCCAATGATAAATTGAAGAGATGCCGAGTTGAGATATTTGCCCTACTTTCGGGACATCATCATATCCAGAATTGCAACTTTCCAAATGGAATCAATCCATTCCCATAAATATAAACAGTGATTTTAGTTTTGAGTGCATGAATTTGTTAATTTTAGGCCATGCTCGCCCCCCCAACACAACTTACCCATCATTCATATTACTGGAAAATTCTTTTCTTTCACCCACTAATCCTTTTGCACATGTTATGTTATGTTATGTTTTGTGTGGTCCATCTTTATTTAACTTCTATTTCTTTTAGTTTCATAGCTCACAACAATTAAGCTATATTTTACATATAAATCATAAGCTTATTAGCTCGATTAATTTGAATTTACATCGGACAAATCTATAAAATAGTAAAATATTTTTCCATTAAACAATACGGAGTATTTAATTTCCGATTTCTATTGTTTATAATGAATATATATGTCCCATGTTTTACGAATCAAAAACTATATACACATATGTATAGAATATATATAAACAGTAGAATAGAGCATCCATGAACACTATTTTATCTGCGATAATGCATTGGAAAAATTATTCATTTATTATATGCCTAGAAATTCAATGGTAGCTAGCCTGCCAAGTTGATATAGTTTCCTTCTTCAAAATTGATCTTTTGAGAATCTAATTTCATTACAAAAAAACAAGTTATTCTCCTATTTACAAACATATATATAATTTAATGTGACGTAAAATGTCGTGTTGGTCTTCTTTTCTGGATTAAAATAAACTGAATAAGTAACAAATAAATAAATTATTAAGAAATATTTTATGCTACGGTATATAAAAATCTTAATGGATTCTCTACATTTATCTAATTTTAAAAAATAATAAATATTTTGATCGGACATTCCAAGATAATATATTTTTTTATCGATGAATTTAAATTCGAAAGCAAGTGCCAATAAAATGTGTTGTTTATAGGATATTAATAAATATAAAATCTGAATGTAAACTTCATCGATAAATAAATATAGTTGGTCGCCTTATGCCATGCCGTGCCACTTCGAATTGTCTAAATTAACACGTACTGGCAAGCTAAAGAAAGTGTAATTTGGTTTAACTATGCGAAAGAATTTATGACGTTCAAAGTTAGGCGATTGGGAATGCAAAGTCAAAAGGACAAGAGGTGAAGAGATGCATGAATCAGTCACCAATTACTTTGGAAGTTTAGTTCCCGTGCTCTCATAGCTAAGCAACAACTGCTTTATGCTTATCCACAGGCCAACGAGATTTTTCTTTTTCTCCTTTTAATCATACCATACTATCTAGCTCTGTAATTTCACTACCAACAAGTGCAAAATAATATCTTCGGGTGGCTCAAGACCTATATGCATTTCGATGAATAACAAAACAAATTAATGTGATTGGACCTTTTAAAATTTGATGTGTACAGGCCTATGAACAACTCTGAAATTGCGTCTTCTATCTGGAGTAGAGCATATCAAAAACATGATTTGTCAAGTCAGACCTGATTGCTCAACTCTCTCCTAGAAATCAAGACAAGTTAGGAAATTATTTGTAAAATCATTTTCTGAGAATTCACACACTTACGCTCGTTAATTGCATCAAAATAGTTTTTCAAAATTATATAATATTTAATTTGATTGTTTCCTAAAGCTTAAAATCTTTACTTAAAAATATCATTTAGAAAAGGAAAGAAAGATTGTGAAAATAGTTCTCCTAGCTGTTAGGAAACTTAATTAAGAACGTAATTTTTTGAACAAATTTCTGAACGTTACAATTGCTTCAAGAAAAGCATAAAATGAGTTATTCAAAGCATTTTGGAAACGTTTTTCAAATTGTTTTCACACTTAACAACTATTTTGCTTTTGCTATTTAAAGATGTTTTCAAGTGTTAAAAAAGTGAGTGAAACACTTTTTATTTTGTATTTTATATTGTTGTAAGTTTATATTAAATTATTATAATTTATGATTGTAATAATATATAGTGAGATTTATCAAACCATGTGAGATAAATTGAGATTAGATTGCTAGAGCCTAAGAAAAGAAGCTAGCAAGTGTTTGGATTCTTTTATTTAAAAAAAAAAACTAAACGTTTAGATTCTTTTACTTGGAAAAAATAATTTAAGTATTTTAGACTTTTTCACTTGGGAGAAAAACTTGGAATATAGCTATTAATGTAAAGGTTTTTTTACTCTTGCCCATTAAATAGAATCACTTTAGAAAAAAAGATCATTTTTAAGACTAATTATCTTAAATAAAGAATGTAGGCAATTGCCGAATCTTCATAAATAGTGGTGTCCAATATTTCTATTTCTTTCTCTCTCTTTTACTTTCATGCTCTATTTAATTTTATATTCTATGCATGTTTCGTATTCTATAGAACTGAGTATTAAAATTGTATGTATTCTATCACGAGATCTATTTAAATATTTGCAGAAAATTGACCAAATTTTAATTGATCATTTAATTTTCTTAAGTTTCGCCCATGCATGTATACTTGATGTGAAAATTAAATGATTATTTATTTGAAATAAATTTACTTTGATTTCAATATATGTTTTTGCAGTGAGTTGATATTTTTATATGTTTTAATTTGTTACACTTGCATATGAAAATGTTTTAATACTCTATTCAGTATTCACCTCCCTCTAAAGTATATTTGGACTCACATCTACAAACTCCCAAACAATACTATAATTTATTTCTCCAAATTCCAATACTAGACAACTTCAAACACCATTCAGATTCCTCATTTTCACTTGTATTATATTCCTTTGGTGAAGGTTAAAGGTTTTTAGTGGCATTTCATATTATAAAATTTTAAAAATATTTGCATAACAACCTAAGGCTAATAATCAACCCAAACCCATACTCAGATTTCAATGGGCTGAATTTCCACCTAACAATTCACCACTCCAAGCCCATTCAAACCTGGCTCTCAGGATTTCTTTCTTTTTTTTTTTTAACACAAATTTTTTATTACCTTAGCTGGAATTATATATTATTTAAACACTGTAAATAATTATTTTTTCAGCAATTGTATGCATGAGAATTTCTGCTAATTTTTTTAAAGTTGCACTTTGGCAAATTTTCAAATAAAAAATTCTTCATATAACCGGTGTATAATGCACCAAATCAAAGGTATATTGACATGTAAAAAAAAAAAAATCTCCTATACATATAAATAATAGAAATTACTTCTTAAAACCTGCTTACCGGTTTGTTTCATAAACAACGTAAGAAAGGAAATATCCTAGGCACCAAATGTATAGTAGAAGGGGCAGCAAATCAAATCATGCTAAATATCTATTACAACACCAACTGGTGACTTGTATGTACGGAGAAGAGGTATGCAGGCTACAAGAGATGGAGAAGACACGCAAAATTACAAGAAATTAATAAATGTAGTGCATCACATGTACTCGCAGTTCGAATTCCGTCGGCACTGCCACCATTAATTGTACTATACACATTCTAATGTGAGGTATTAGTGGACCCTTCTTTCTCATTGTGTGCAGAGCAGTAATGAATGGTCAAGCACGTTCCCACCTGCAAATCTAGCAAAACCCAGGCCCAATTCTACCCCACATCCTAACATGGGAGAATGCAGGCCCAACTATAGTAGGCCTCATGATTTTTTTTAATAAAATAAATGTCAACAATATCATTATAGCATACTAGCCATCAAGAAAAGTTCTGAATCGATTTTGAGCTTTATGGTTGAAGTTTATCCTTCTGTTGATCAAAATCCTGACCGCATAATAGTACTTTCTTTTAATTGAAAAAAAAAATAAAAAAGACATTGATGAAGAAGTGTAAATGATGAAAGAAAAATAAAAGAAAAGAAAAGCTGGCAAGTACCTATATTGATATGGACACAATGAAGACGATGATGATAATAGCAGAAGAACTAGAAAATATCGAGAATCTCAAGAATTGATTTGTTACAAAGGGGACAGGAACCTCGATTTAGCCAAAGCTCTCTCGAACACACTCTACAATATGTATGCCCACATGGGATAAACGCTGCACCCTTTTTCCTCACCATGCACACGCAGCACACTATATCATTCCCCTCTCCGATTTTCTCACTCACCTCTTCCGTTTCCTCTAGCAACCTCATCAACGACACTCTCACCGGAGTTCCCGGCTCTGTTATGCTCGCTCCCGTGGTGGAAATTTCCACGTTGTTATTCCTCGCATCCCGAAATTGTCTTTCGGCGGCCAACGCCGCTGCTAAGTTCATACCTGAAGACGACGGAGTCGGAGTATTTGGAACCAAACAGCCCCGATCCAGTAATCCTGGAGACGGATTTTGAGCTGGATTTCGTGATTGTTCGTCGTCGTCTCTGAAGCTAATGGCGGTTGACCTGAAACCCCAAGCGGCTCCACAACAAGATAAGCCTCGGAATCCTAGCCTTTCTTTCAGAGTCATCCTGCTTCTTCTCCTCCCTTCTAATTCCTCCATTTCTTCTCTCAGAAAACCGAGAATGGTCCTGACCTCCGAGTCTGTCCGCGCCGATTCCTGCAATATGACACTGAGTTGACTCATTGTTTTGAGTGGTGACCGAGAGAAACAGCAAAAAGAAGAAAATAAAATATAGATAAACAACAAAATCAATTGGGCATGTGCATATATATTTAAGAAGAACATACAAGGGAATTAGGTATAGAGCATGGAAATCTCGTGAGTTGGGTGAAGAATGAGAGATTTAATGGCACACCGCTTGTGGTTGCATGAGGTGATTGGAATGAAAAGCACAGCCGGGGAGTTGAAAAAGAAAAAGAGGGAATGTGAAAATTTTGAAGAAGCAAGCTAAGGACAAATCAGAAACAGAAGACGAAAACAGAAATAAAATAAAATATTGGAATGCCCAGTTAGTGGGTTCCCTCTCAGTTCACACCTCGGCTTCGGACTTTGAGCAGCCAAAAAAGCTTCTTGCTAAGATGGAAAACACTTTCTTAGCATATCAACCGAATTAGTAGGATGAATTTAAAGTCAGAAGTCATTCATAAGAAGCGAGAGTTTTGCCAGATGGCAGTGTCCATCATCTACCAATCATGTTTACTTAATTAGATAAAATATCGATGGGCTGTGATTATGCAAGTAAACTAATCATATTCAAATATTTTATTTGAGAGTGCTCAGTTGTTTAATTACATATTGCATCATGAGGATTTGATTATATTATCTACTAGTATTAATATAAGACTCATAATAGCATGATGCAACCTGTAAGCTTGCTTGCATTGCACGTATTCAATGGAGAAACCACCTAATTTAATATATGCTCCCAACCCATGGACTAAATAATTGAGCTTCAAGTACGTTTTTAGTTACCCAAGTTGACTTTGCCTTTTCTTCAATTGGGGAAATCAGCAGCGATTAGTGATCACTACACAACCATGTCATGGGGTTATTTCCTCTAAATTTAGCTTGTAGGATCGATAACGAATCAGTTTAATGTTTTATTTGATTTGGAAAGCGATCATTATCAATATCTCCAGAAAGTGATCATCAGCTATTAAGTTATTTAGGTTATAAAGATCTTGGATCAATAATTAGTGCATGGATCAAATATTGATGATTTTCTGACAGACGTGATTTGGTAAACAACATGCTTTGATGAGATTTGTCTTGTGAACTATTATCCGGCAAAATGAACCTTAAATCTTATGAGTCTCGCAAAATTACACGTATTATCAATTATGTTAGCATCAACTTTACGAGCAGCAGAAAGAAATATGGGGTGGACATGAATAGCAAAAACAAAGAAGATTGGATAATATGGAAGCTCATTGTACTTGTAGTACATTACGTGATTAATTTGACATCTCAGATGCACAAATTTCAATCAAATTGTTTTGGCCCAGCAACACAATTATCGTGACCAAAACCAAATGCGGACATCCCCACTTCTTGCCGCAGTCCAAATTTATAACGCTTTTTCTTTCTATTTTTTTATTTTTATAAATATAAATTCCACTCTAGATATTTTCTTAAGCAAAACAGGAAAAAGCTTTCCTGTCAACGGAAAGTTCCAGAATTTTTCTACATTTCAGATAATCTTCAAAAGACCAAAATTTTTCCAACCTCATGCCTGTTATTTTTCCACGTGGCAATAATCTAGAGGATGGAATCATCTTTTGACATTGTCTGAATTTCAAGTAGACGGCTGTCCCGACTCCGATTGCCTTCTTGCGTTATTGCGAGAAAACAGAGTACCAGAAGAGTTGCTTCTGTTCATCAAAAAACATGGCTACAATCCCTCAATTAAATCAATTGCCCTGCAAGACCTTGTTTAAAGCTCCTTCAAAATCCCAATTCCATTCTAGATCCTCTTCTCTACCACTCACCTCAATCAATTCCGTCCCGAGAAACTCCATCAAGGCAAGGCCTGTTTTCTCAGTCAAGGCTGTTGTGGATGATGATGAGTGGGGTCCTGATTCTGATCAGACTTCCTCTCCCGCCGCTGTTGCTGAGGAGGAGAAGCCAAAGGAGCTCACTGAGGTTGATTCTCTCAAGAAACAGTTGGTCGATTCTTTTTATGGGACTGACCGTGGATTGAAGGTCAGTAGTGAGACCCGAGCTGAGATTGTCGAGCTTATTACTCAGCTTGAGGCCAAGAACCCCACTGCAGCTCCCACTGAGGCCCTGCCTCTCCTCAATGGCAAGTGGATTCTCTCGTAAGTTGCTTCTCTTTCCTGTTTGCTTGCTCACAAATTGTAGAAAATTCGTGTTTCGCACGATCAAACTTGAAACTTCATTCATTTCTGGCATCAACAACTACCTTTGGCGATATGGAAATTTAACTATTTGAATCGTAATCATATAGTTTGAGTTTCTATTGCTGTATTTATTGGTTGTTTGCTAATGATGATTCTATTTATGGGGAATTGCTATCCAGTACTGTGGTGTGTAACAGTTCAATCATCTAATAAAGATCAAAATTTTTTTGTTAAATACAAGACAATTCAGCAGGCTTTTTGTTCTGAAATCCGCATGAATTTTGAGGCTAAGTAGGATAATCTTTAAAGTTGTATTAGCTCATAACAACCCACTTTTGGACAAGCAGGAATTTTTCCTGCAATGTCAATTTAATTCATGTCATTATAAATCATCTCGGGTCAATTTGTAATGTGTTTAACTAGAACACCAACCAGCTTTGATGAAATGGAAAAAGGTTGGGCTCCCAAAATAGTAGCTTTAATCACTGTTTCCCATTTCTGCTGAATTTTTCCATTGGCTCTATTGAATGTTCTGCTGCAGGTACACTTCTTTTTCTGGTTTGTTCCCGTTGTTGTCGAGGGGTTCATTTCAATTGGTGAAGGTGGAAGAAATATCTCAGACTATTGATTCTGAGAATTTCACTGTCCAGAACTGTGTTCAGTTTTCCGGGCCTCTAGCTACTACTTCCGTTAGTACCAATGCCAAATTTGAAGTTCGAAGCCCTAAGAGAGTGCAGGTTTGTTCTCATTATCTTAAAGTAATTAGTAATTACCTCGTTTTCTCATTCTAACTGTGCCTTCAATATTATAAACATCAAACATATTCTTGAACTTGATCTTTTGGATGAGTGACAATGACATGAAAATATTCATCAACTTTTGGAATTGGTTCTAAGTAACTCACTTCTTTGCCATCTAGAATACTTCAAATTTTTCATTCACATAATAGGGCAATACAACATGAATGTAAAAGCTATTGGTTTTGCTTAATCTGGCCTCTTATCCATATATTTTATTCATGCATTATGATTTGCTTTTTGTATAGATCAAATTCGAAGAAGGCGTAATTGGTACACCCCAGCTGACAGATTCCATAGTATTACCGGAAAATGTGGAGTTTCTTGGACAAAAGATTGACCTCACGCCCTTTAAAGGGATAATAACCTCTGTTCAGGACACAGCATCTTCAGTTGTAAAGACCATTTCCAGCCAGCCACCATTGAAGTTCTCTCTCTCAAACAGCAATGCTCAATCATGGTTGCTCACCACATACCTCGATGAAGATCTTAGAATCTCAAGGGGTGATGCTGGCAGTGTATTTGTGCTCATAAAGGAAGGAAGCCCCCTGTTGAAGCCTTAGGATATTCTTTTTCCTTGGTTCTGAAGCATTACTGCGTCTCTAGTAGTTATTGGACAATGTAATAAATACTAGCAATACATTAAATTATAATTATAAAGCCTTAGTGCAGCATCAGAAGGTTAATTCATTAATTACCCGTTGATCTATACCATTTTAAAATGTGAAGTCTCTGATTTCTTCTTCTTTCTCTTTTAAGGTTATAATTTCAACTTTTTTCCAAGGGTTTTAAATATCTTTTGTTAAATAAAGCAGGAATTTGGATCCGAAGTGCAGTCTCCCAAGTAACCTATAAAATCCAGCATCTTTTCTCGCGTCTCGGTCTCACTGAATTGATTTCTGTTCCTGTAGAGAATTATATTTAATCATTGATTATTCTGCATAGCCACAAGCAGCATCAGATAAAAGCATAGATAGATCTTTGCATCTTTTCTTTGTAAGTTACAGCTATTTATAGAATTTATACCTTTTTTTATATTTGAAGCAAAATTGCTGATTAGCACTCAAGTTATCAATTCCACTTTAGCCAGCTTAAAGATAACTAACATCGAACACGTTTATCGCTCTCAGACCTTCCACAACTATTTCAAATTAAATGCATTAATATCAGACATATTATATAAATGGAGATAAGCTAATTGTTTTGCTTCGTAGCATCCAATTACATTTGTCTTTTCTTTCAAAAGCTAAAAACAAACAGTTTTCTGTGCACATTGATGATGTGCTCCACCATTCAAGATTTTGATTCCAAACACAAACTCAATGGAGCATTGTACAATGCTATAATGGAAGGTGATAAGAAGGAGGTGATAGAGCTCTGCCCCAAAGTATCTGATCATGCACTGCATGTAATTACAGTACATGATGATACTGTGCTCCATATGGCTACATACGCCAAAGAAGCGGAATTAGTACTCAAATTATTGGATGAACTGCCTGATCATCATCTAGACAAGCTCACCCGCCAAAATGGTGTAGGAAGCACTATTCTCCACGAGGCTGCCACCAACAACATAGCCATCCCTATCGCCGATAAGTTGTTGAAGAAAGCTCCTGGATTGCTAGGAATGCGCAACCATAATGGAGAGACTGCGTTGTTTCGAGCTGCCCGGTATGGAAACTTTGAAATGTTCAAGTTTCTTGCTTCTAAGATTTCCCAATATGATCACGCTAGTCAGCAATTCTACCTCCAGAGAACTGACAAAACTACTGTTCTTCATATTGCCATCATTTCTCAGCATTTTGGTGAGTATTTGTTAATCATTACCCAATTAACTTTCAATTCCATTTCATAGCTTCGTTAATTTAAATCACTTCGGTGAGAACAGAGTTGGCAGGGTATATTGCAAATGAGTACAAACAATTAATCGGTGAAAAAGATATGGATGGTATGACTAGCCTTCAACTTCTTGCCTGTGAACCGTCAGCATTTCAAATCAAGAAAGAAGAAGGATTCATTAACTTTGGTATGATCATTGTACTCATTTATTTGAATATTTTGGTAATAAAAGAGCGCCATTCTATAATCGTCGTTGACTGAGTTCTTTTTTTTCTTGGAAAAGTAAAATATTGCTGTAATCTAGCTTGGCGGCGTAAGCTTCGAAGGGAGAAGCAAAAATATAAAGCGGCTGTGGAGCTTGCCAAAATTTTAGTTAGAATGGATACCTCGTGGGAGACCAGTTATTCTGCTGCAGATAAGAGCAAGCCTAAAATACATAGATATGGCGGTGGTACTGATGCCTTATCTATGGTGAAGGAAGGTGTAGAAGGCTCGTCCACTAGCAATCAAGGGAAAAAAGATCTTGACATTGGAGAAACTCCTTTAATTTTAGCCACAAAATCGGGTATCAAAGAGATTGTGGAAGAAATATTGAAACTATATCCTCAGGCAGTTGAGCATGTTGATGATGAAGGCCGCAACATACTCCACGTAGCAATTAAATATAGACAATTAGAGATTTTTGAGCTTGTGAAACATATGGCAGTTCCTATGAAGAGGCTAGCTCGAAAGTTCGACATCAATGGCAACACTATACTGCACACTGTGGCATTGAAAAGGAGAGATTTTGTGGCTGAAAAGGTGGAAGGCCCTGGACTGCTGTTACAAGAAGAGTTGCTATGGTTTGAGGTAGAATTTTCTGATAGCTGAATTAGATTGTTGATCCATGTCATATGATTGATTTTATTTGACACGTATATAAATTTTTTGGTGAGAACGCAGAGAGTGCAAGAGATCACTCCGCCCCATTTTATGTTCCATCAGAACAATATGAGCCTGGCAGCGGAAGATTTTTTCAACACTGTAAATTCTGAACTTCGAAATTTAGGGAAAGAATGGATGAAGAGCACAGCAGAGGGATGTTCTGTGGTGGCGGTTCTCATAGCTACAGTTGCATTTGCTGCAGCTTACACTGTACCAGGCGGTAATGAAAGCAATACTGGCCGTCCTATCCTCGTCAATCACCCATTGTTTGTTGTGTTCACAGTCACAGATGTGCTTTCCTTGAACTTTGCATTGACAGCAGTAGTTACATATCTCTCAATCCTGTCTTCACCTTTCAGATTTAGTGATTTCAAGCAAACACTTCCCACTAAATTGATGTTAGGTTTCACATTTTTGTTCATATCTGTGGCCATGATGATGATGTCTTTTGGAGCAACAGTCTTCCTGATGATACAAAGCAAGGAAAGCTGGACTAAAATTTCTCTATATGCACTTTCCTTCATACCAATCGCCATCTTTGGATTTTCTAATTTTCCTCTCTATTCTTCGTTGACAAAAACTTTCAAATACATACTTGGGAAGACAAAGCAGGCAGTTCCTTTAAGCTCGTGCATTCGCCCTCAACCTGACAAAAACTCTTCCACAACATCAACATCAACCGCAACTTCCTACTTATTGGTCTAAAGCTCCTCATTATGTAAATAAAGTGGCATTTGCTCTTTGTCATTCATCGACAATGCTGTTCAGAGTGTAATAAGACTTTGTGCTTTGTTAAAATTATTTGATTTGAAACTGTTAGTAAATTGAGCTGTTTGTTATAGTAATTTTCATGTGCCAATATGGATGCCATACCTCTCACTTGGTTTCTGTGGCTTCCACAATTGAAATGAATAGACTCCAAGTTTTCATTCCTTCGCCAGTGCTAAGCTGTTTATAAGAACTACCACAAAACTATGTTGTTCTGCAATGCCACACAAAACTAAAATAAGAACTACCACCACTCTATGTTGTTCCTTCTTTAAAATTCAATTTGCAATTGGGGCTGATGGTATGTGCCGTGATAGGAATTATAAATCATAGGATTTTTCAAACGTAAAAGGATTTTTAATGACCAATCCAATCAAGCAAGTGTACAAAGTAGTAAGAAAGAGAAGTCTCTGGTATTTATATATTGTTTGGTCATAAAAATGCTCTACAGCACCCATGCCAAAGTACCAAGTTTAGTATTCTTGTATTTGAGGTAAAGAATAAGCAGAATGGCGTAAGTCCTTTGTATAGTGTGAATATAAGTCTGATCGTGTCTAGTGCTGTAATATAATATTGTGAAAAGAATATGGCTAACATATTCAAAAACAAAAAATAAATCCAATAATACTCTACCCTTTAGAAAAAAAGAGTGGCCATTACTGTGCTAACCTTCCCCAATACACACGCACACACAAGCACATATTCTTTTATTGATCAGTTGAACAATAAATAAATGCACGGAAAGACTATTCTGCATAGCCTAAGGAAGTAAGCATGAATTCCTGCATTACTTCTTAAATACCATTTCACACACCTCTTAACAATAGTCTCATATATCAATACTTTCTTTCACTTCATATCTTCATAATATTCTCTATCTAAAGCTATTAAATACAGACAGTTCCATTCGTACGTTGATGATGCCTTCCACCATTGAAGATGTTAGACTCAAGGGAGCATTGTACAATGACATAATGGAAGGTGATGAGAAGAAGGTGATTGAGCTCTGCCTCAAAGTATCCGATCATGCATTACGCGTAATTACAGTAAATGATGATACTGTGCTCCACATGGCTACATACGCCAAAGAAGCATACTTGGTTCTCAAATTATTGGACGAGCTGCCTAATTATCAACTACACAATCTCACCCGCCAAAATGGTGTTGGAAGCACTATTCTCCACGAGGCTGCCACCAACAACACAGCCATTCCTATTGCAGATAAGCTATTGAAGAAAGCTCCTGGATTGCTCGGAATGCGAAACCATAATGGCGAGACTGCTTTGTTTCGAGCTGCCCGCTATGGCAACTTTGAAATGTTTAAGTTTCTTGCTTCTAAAATTTCCCAATATGACAAATCTAATCAGCTATTCTACCTTCAGAGAAGTGACAAGACCACTGCACTTCATATTGCTATTATTTCTCAGCACTTTGGTGAGTATTAATTCCATTTCTCATTAGCTTCCATAATATTGATCATAACTTTCTTTCTTTCTTTCTTTGTGAGAACAGAATTGGCATGGCATATTGCAAATGAGTACGAACTGTTGATTGGTGAAAAGGATATGGACGGAATGAGTAGCCTTCAACTTCTGTCGTGTGAATCATCAGCTTTCAAAAACGTGCTTGGAGGAGGATTCATCAACTTAGGTATATATGACCATTCATGTCCTTTTTAAGTCAGATTTTGTTGGAAATTATTGCCATCTAAAATAATTTTTTGGTGAAAAAGTGAAATATTGCTGCAATTCAGCCTGGAGGCAGAAGATTCGAATCCAAAAGGCCAAATACAAGACGGCTTTGAAGCTTGCCAAGTTTTTAGTCAGAAGAGATACCACATGGGAAGCTACTCATTCTGCTGCAGATAAGAGCAAGGCTAAGATACATAGATATGGTGAGGGTAGTGATGCCTTATCTATGGTCAAGGAAGGCATAGAAGTCTCATCGTCTGCGACCAATCAAGGGCGACAAGACGATATTGGAGAAACACCATTGATTTTAGCCACAAAATCAGGTCTTGTGGAGATTGTGGAAGAAATACTCAATGCATTTCCTCAGGCAATTGAGCATGTTGACGATGAAGGGCGCAACATATTGCATGTAGCCATCAAATATCGACAATTGAAAATTTTTGAGCTTGTGACCCGAATGGAAGTGCCAATGAAGAGGCTAGCTAGAAAGATCGACAACAATGGAAACACTATACTGCATACTGTGGCATTGAAAACCAGAGATTTTGTTGCTGAGGAAGTGGAAGGCCCTGCGCTCCTGCTGCAGGAGGAACTATTATGGTTTGAGGTCCAATTAATTCTACACTTTCTGCTTTCTTTTTCTTATACTCTCAACACATGTTTGACTCTCATTTTGTTTTGAATGCAGAGAGTGGAAGAGATTACTCCGTCCCATTTTATGTTCCACCGAAACAATACGAGTGTTACAGCGGATGAGTTTTTCAACACAGTAAATTCTGAACTTCGAAACCTAGGCAAAGAATGGATGAAAAGCACATCGCAAGGATGTTCTGTGGTGGCAGTTCTCATAGCTACAGTTGCATTTGCAGCAGCCTACACCGTACCAGGCGGTTTTGAGAGCAAAAGTGGGCTTCCTCTCCTCCTTAATCAACCATTGTTTGTGGTTTTCACAGTCACAGATGTGCTTTCTTTGAACTTTGCCTTGACAGCAGTAATAACATTTCTATCAATCCTATCATCACCATTCAGATTCAGTGATTTCAAGCAATCGCTTCCCAATAAACTGATGTTAGGATTCACATTCTTGTTCCTCTCTGTGGCCATGATGATGATGGCATTTGGAGCAACAATCTTTCTAATGATCCATACCAAAGAAAGTTGGACTAAGATAACTCTATATTCCCTTTCCTTCATACCAATTGCCATCTTTGCACTTTCCTATTTTCCTCTTTACTCTGCATTGACAAAAACTTACAGATACATTATTACAAAGTTAAGGCAAGCAATTTCTTTGAAAGCATTTTAATCGTTACTTATTATTCTGCAGATGCTAATTTACTATGCAAAGCTTGATGCTGCATGTATCAAAATTACTACTAAATTCCGTTGTATATTGGTTCGTAATATATTGGATTATTAGCCCATCGGGCCCCTTTCTGTGATACAGTTTGAAAGCCCAATCCATATTCCAAACCATGAATGTGATGCCCAATTGCAACCCCTTCACGTGCCCGCCCACCGAACCAAAGTTTGGTAAAGCATCAAGGGTGATCCCAGAATTATCCTGTCATCCTATCTAGCAATCCGAATCCTCTTCTCTCAGCCGTTGGATTTCCTTACCAAATTTTGTATTACAACGTAATGGTCTCTTTACTTCTTGATTAGCCCTCAATCCACAGGGCAGCTACCTTTCAGGGCGGATATGCTTACACTGTGCAAAGACTTATTTACCCTTGACCTTTAAATCTCTGCAGCAATGTTATTAAAATCGGATGGAATAAAGAACCGGAGAGCTCAATAGTTTATGGTTCGACCGGTTTGTTGGAGTTCAACCAAGTTTTTTCATTTTTTAAAAAATATATTATTTTTTAAGTTTTATATAAATATTATGAAAATATCATTATATAAAAAAATTAAAAATAGTTTAGAAAAATATATTTATCATCAAACATTAATAATAAGACTATATTTTCAAGTCATTCAATATATATAACAAAAATTTAAGATAAATATAGTAAAAAATTGTAATTTTTTAAAGAAATTCTTCAAATATAAATTATAAAATTTTATTTTATTCATAAAAAAATCATTAAATTATTTGAATTTTAATTATTTTATATTTATAATTTTATTTTATTTTTTTCCAAAAAAATAATATTGTATGAATATTTTGGACAAAAAGTTGATTTTTCTAAAATTAAATCTGTTTTTTATCATTTAACTCAGTTTTTTCAGTTTTATCCCGGTTTAACCGGTTTTTTGGCCGTTTGACACAGTATTTTCCGGTTTTTATCCAATCCGGTTTTCACCCATTTAACCAACCAGACCAGACGACGGTTCTCGGTTAAACCGGTTCGACCTCCCGGTCCGGTCAGGTTTTAATAACCATGCTCTGCAGCCAAATTATATTTAGCTTTACGTCTTTATCTTGCGCTCAACTTTCTCGCACCTGCATAAACCTAAGTGAGAATTAGGTACAGATCAGCAACTACTTCCATGGCTCCTTCTTTTGTAATTAACGGCGAAATCCCTGCCACCGTCAAATCTTCCTCGGCGTCGGGGCGCGTAGCTTCAGTTTACAGTGAAGTGCAAGCTAGCCGTATTGACCACGAGCTCCCCCTTCCTTCTGTACTCAAAAACCCTTTCAAAATCGTCCAAGGCCCGCCTAGCTCCGCCGCTGGAAATCCAGGTCAGTTTCTCTCCTTCATGCATTTATTTTATTAGTCATTTCAATTCTCATTGCCTTTGCATTGTTCTTCCCATCAGTGAATTCGCTTTATTGATTTGATTTTTGTTTTTTTTTTTTTGGGGGGGGGGGGGGGGGGCTGATATGAGTGAATTTTAGATTTTTAACTGTGCTGCTTATTGTTTGTAGATGAGATAAAGAAGCTATTTCCACATCTGTTCGGGCAGCCATCGGCAATGTTGGTGCCAAACGGTGCTGATGCAGTGATTTCAGATCAGAAGCTGAAGATTGGCGTTGTTTTGTCTGGAGGTCAGGCACCTGGAGGGCACAATGTGATTGCTGGACTTTTTGGTGAGGGATCTTCATCAGAATATATGAATTTCATTGCTTGCTTTTCTTTCGTTTTTGTGAATTGTATTGCTCGAAGAATGATCAAAGTTTAATACTTGGTTGTTGGTATTGGTTGTAGATTACTTGCAGGATCATGCAAAGGGAAGCACATTGTGTGGCTTTAGAGGTGGTCCTGCTGGGATCATGAAGTGCAAATACGTTGAATTAACAGCTGATTATATATATCCCTATAGAAATCAGGTAAATTTGTTTGACTGGCTTGAAGTGTGCTTTTGTAGTTCATAGAGGATCTCAGAGTTCTTGCTGTTTTTAGATGTTCTGTAGCCTATTTTGATTAATTTGAAGGCTATTTTCAACAGTAATGACCTTAGAGTTTGTCTTAAGTATGTTCTACCACTTTGGTCGTTGATCTTGGCTTTTGCAGTTGTGGTCCTTTATTTAAGAAGGCTTACCAGTTACTAATGATTGACTCTGCCCAAAATTCGTATTTTCAGGGTGGTTTTGATATGATCTGTAGTGGGAGAGACAAAATTGAAACACCTGAACAGGTGAACTTTCATCTATCATTATTTTTATTTACATTGCTGATTCTTCATAGATGTTTGTGCCCTTACTATTACAACATATGCTAAGTTAAGTGTTTATGCATTACAGTTTAAACAAGCTGAAGAGACAACATTAAAGCTCGACCTAGATGGGCTTGTCGTTATTGGTGGGGATGACTCAAACACTAATGCCTGCCTCCTTGCTGAAAATTTCAGGCATGCCATGAAAAAATTTCTGCACGGGATTAATATTTTGAAATGAGTCCTTGTAATTGTAGTTACGAGAAAAAAATAAAGGAGAGTTTTTCTTCACCTGCTGCTAATCAAGGTCCTTTCGGCCTTCATTTTTTCGATTAGGGTTAAAAATATGAAAGCTCGGGTGATTGGGTGCCCCAAGACCATTGATGGTGATCTGAAATGCAAAGAGGTTCCAGCCAGCTTTGGATTTGATACTGCATGCAAGGTGATTATAATTTTGCATCATTGATTGCCAAGCTGTGTCGGTTGCAAAATTTACTAACATGTATTTTGTGCATTTTTTGTGAAGTTAGATATGCTTGAATTATCAACCTGCTTCTTAGTGAAGTTGTTGGTGTATTATCACTTGAGTGCATTTTTAATTATTTTTTGTTCCTTACAGTTATTTGCTTGCCAGAATCTATTTTTCTCTAGTTCATTGCAAGTATTCTTGAATCAAATTTGTTACATGCGTTTACATTATTTTGGTTTCTAATGTTGGTATTATTGGGAATTGTACTATATGAATGATGTTAAAATACAGTCCAATGCTATGAAGTTGAACTATCTGTTTTACTTCCTGATCTGCATGATGCAAAAATGACCAGAATATATTTTGATTATGCAGATATATTCTGAAATGATCGGAAATGTAATGATTGATGCGCGATCTACTGGAAAATATTATCATTGTAAGTGTGTAGGTTGAATTCAATTTTACTGTTCATGTTTCCAGTTGATGAAATCAAAATTAAGAGAGATTAATTGGTAAAAGATAATATTGTTGACAAAAAAATTCCTTCTGTTAATAAAACTCGCAGATGTATAGAACACATTGATTATCATTTGATTGGATTTTTATCATTTGTTGTATAAAGTTCCATATTAAGATGGGAGAAGTACTCATTCATCGATTGCAATTATGTTATCTTGTTCCTCACCTGAAGCTGGCCAAGAAGTTTGGGTTGAAGCATTTTAACTAAATTGATGGATAACTGACATGAAATGGTGGAATTCAAATTACTACAGTGATTTTCCAGATTTTATATTCATTGACTTCTATGGTTTGCTCGCTTCTCTCTCAATGCTATAACCGACTTTCATGTGCACAAACAGATATGTATGTAATGAACTTATTGTTAATAATAAGGGTTGTTCCTGACATGGCTTCACTGCAGTTGTACGGCTTATGGGGCGTGCTGCTTCACACATTACCTTAGAGTGCGCTTTGCAAACTCATCCAAACATTACAATTATTGGAGAAGAGGTACACATTTTAACTTTTTTGTTCAAATTGTTGGCTGGTTCAGCTGTGTTTGGTCACTGTTACTAATTGGCATATGTGCTTGTGAAATCTATGCCAGTACTTTTGGTTGAAACTCAGAAGTCAGTTCCATTGCTGTCATTTTATCCTTTAGTGATGCTTTCAGTGGCTTTTCTGTCTTTTGCACATTCAATTATGGTTGTTCTCAGCTGTCTCGTCAAGTTTGTCTGTTTAGGTATGCTCAGGTTGATGTTTAACAGGTAAATTCGTTTTTGACATTTGGCTAATCTCAGTGTTATGATTTGTCCATGCACTTGGTCTGGTGTTTGACATTGAACATGTGACTGAACTTGGTTCAAATAAATATGTTTCTAAAGTTCTACGCAATTAATTTTTCATTGTGTTGGCTGCTGAATTTACTCATCAATTTCTGAAGGAGTTGCCGGTATAAATTTGGTACTAACCTTATTTATCTTTTGCAGGTTGCTGCAAAGAAGCTGACCCTGAAAAATGTGACTGACTATATCGTAGATGTAGTCTGTAAACGTGCAGAACTTGGTTATAACTATGGTGTGATCCTTATTCCTGAAGGTTTAATTGATTTCATTCCTGAGGTACCAATTATCAATCTTAACACTTTACCATTGGCGGGCAAACACATTTATCTAAGAACATGTATGTATTTTTGTATATTTTACAGGACTTGTAGTTTGTAAGGGGTGCTGTTTTGTTTCTGCTCCTTAGTGGCACTTAGAACAATGTTGCCTTGCTGATGTGAATTTATTGCTTATTACGCAGGTGCAGCATCTCATTGCCGAATTGAATGAAATCTTGGCCAATGATGTTGTGGATGAAGGTGGACTATGGAAAAAGAAACTTACACCTCAATCACTGCAACTTTTTGAATTTCTACCACAGGCAATCCAGGAACAATTGATGCTTGAAAGGGATCCTCATGGAAATGTCCAGGTATTGATTATATTTGTAGTGCTTGTGACTTCTATCCAGTGAAGTGCCGCAGAGAATTAATGCTTATAATATCTTTTAACTTCGTCATTGTAGGTTGCCAAAATAGAGACTGAAAAAATGCTTATTCAAATGGTTGAAACTGAATTGGAGAATAGGAAGCAGCAAGGCACATATAAAGGCCAATTCAAAGGACAGTCCCACTTCTTTGGGTAATTACCACTTTTAACTACGATCCATATGTTTGGTTCTTTTTTAGAACATCACTTTTGTACTCATGGTGCATTAAATTTTGAAAATGTTAGGAGTAGTTTGCTTTACATTGTTTATATCTACAATGGCAATGTAAATGGGAAAATTGGTGCATGATATGCGTTGTGGGTTTTTACTTCAAATTCTCAGTTATGAAGGAAGATGTGGTTTGCCAACAAACTTTGATTCTGCATACTGTTATGCTTTGGGCTATGGTGCTGGAGCTCTCCTTCACAGTGGAAAAACTGGGTTGATATCATCTGTGAGTAGCTTTTCTTATTGCATTTCGTTTATTCTTGCTTATCTTTTTATGTCTATAGCTTTTGTAAATTTCTAGAGTAATTTGATGCTATTAGTTTATAAAAAGCAAAGTCTATGATGCTTCAATTGTTGAATTGATGTTGTAATCCAATATTATTGCATCTTCAGGTCGGGAATTTAGCTGCACCTGTTGCAGAATGGACGGTAGGTGGCACTGCATTGACTTCTTTGATGGACGTGGAGAGGAGACATGGTATGCTTTTGTCTTTCTATATTATTGTCCTGTTTTTCCCCATTTCTATATCATATTACTCTGTTCCTTTTTGAGCTGATGGGGCATTTATACATTCATTGAAGTTTGAGAAGCAGTAGAGCAAAAAATATGCATTTATTGATTTGTATATTCAATAAATAAAATTGTGTATTTTGCATTTAATGCAGGTGAGTAGTACATTAAACATAAATTCTACAAGTTCGCCAAAACTTACTTAGAGTTACAACAGTATTGTAGCAACTACATTATTATTATTGGGTGTGGTGCATGGGGCTTATTTTTTATTTATTAGCTACAGCAATTCTGAATAAGAGTTTGGCAGGTAAATTCAAGCCTGTGATCAAGAAGGCGATGGTGGAGCTTGATGGTAAGAATTTGGTCTGATCCTTCTAGTCTGTTGTTGATGGCTTTCTCTGACAGTATGCAGATTCAGTGTGGCATACCATTTACTCGTATTAATCTATCTGGATTAACTTGCTATATATGGAATTTCAGGTGCACCATTCAAAAAATTTGCATCCATGCGGGATGAGTGGGCTATAAAGAATCGATATATCAGTCCTGGTAAGTTGACGATGTCATTTCATTCCGTAATGGATGCGAAATTAACGTGTTAACCTCCAATTTAAGGCTTAACTGATCTGAGTTTATGTGACTAACGCTATTTATGTAATCTCAGGTCCCATCCAATTTAATGGCCCAGCATCTGATGCTGTCAATCACACCTTACTGCTGGAACTGGGAGTTCACGTTTAGGCTTATAAATAAGGCTTGAGGATAGGTGGAAATTATGTTTCTGTTGATGCAAATTTTTTCTTTTTGATGCTCAACACAGACCCTCTCCCCATTTCCCGGTTATTTATGGCGTTATTTGAGAGTAGGATTGTGGCATTTCATTGTAGTTTAGTTGGACTACATAATATCCATGAAAAAATTTGGTAGACTTGTATATTTGAAGTTTTTTCATGGCAGTCGGTTTTTTCCCCCCTTGAATGATTATATTAATAATTGGAAGAAAGTGAATTGTGCGATATATTGTCTCGATACACATTAGCTAGTGTTTTTTGGAGTGTTGTAATTGGCTTGCGCTGCGCAAGTGACACTTGTAGGTGGAAATTATTTGTCTAAAAGAGAACTGGCTAGAATTTAGTTGTTGAACTAGGTGGTCAGATTTTAATTTGTAGGGCAAAGAATGTCTTATTCTCGTGGCTGTTTTCTTCTCTTCGATAAGCATCTGGCAAAGGCCATAATATGTTTAAAAGTATTCGTCACTATTTAATTATGCTCAGAAAATGAAGTCTTTCGCCCTCCCACCCACCACAATTTACTACATAAAAATATGATTAACTTATAATTGTTAGAAATGGTTTACGGCAACTGCAAATCAGGCGTTCAAAATTGTTAGCATAAGAGTGTTGGTGCTAAGCTAATGAACCCGAACCATTCACGTTCGTGCCATTCTCACTTTGGAATTACAGTGATGCATTAATTTAAAAAAAGTAATAATAGAATCTACAAATTAAATAATTATAAATAGTTGCATCATTAATCCTATCAAAAAAGCAAAAGAGTTGCATCACTAAACTGTAGCTTTAACTAGCTGATGACTCTGCGGTGGATATTTGTTTTGTAGAATGAAAGAGACATCAGACCAACAATATAATTATTCTTTACGGGTATATACTCACCTCACCTGTGACTCATCATTATACTAAGAATAAATCAATGGTGTATATAGCTTTTTCTGTTTGTTTTTGTCCAACTATGTGATGTCGAATTTATCTGCATAATATACACTCTACATCAGCATTAAATTGATTAGATTTTAGACCATAGCACTCAATTAAACTGAAGGTTAATCTGCATAATTCTAAGAAGCAATGCTTCTGTAGCATTTGAAACCCAACAGAAGAATTAATCGAAATTTGGATTTGTTAATTATTGTTTTGATAAAAACAACAGCATTAAAACATTGATAAAAAGAAAGATAGTGGGTAGGCATCACATCGTAACTACCAAACCAGAACAATATGTTAAAAGAAAGAAAGGTCTAAAAAGATAGAGAATAGGTACAGAAAACATTTTTCCTTATTTTGTTTTTTTATTGTTTTGCAACCAAATGACAAAACAAAGAAAATATAGCAATAGAGAATGCAACACTTCACACAAAGTCAAGTGTCTGATCATCGAGAGAAAGAAAAGTAGTGAAGCTCAAGACATAGTGCTCTGAGCCACTTGCCCCCATTCTTGCATTAAATTAATTAAATATTTGAGTTATGGGCCCACCTCTTGTTCTCATTTTCCTTAAAAAACACTCTTCTTCTTCTTCTTCCCAAGGTGGACCCACCAATGGATCCATTTGCAGTGCCAGTTTCTAGTGATCGAAGCTTTAGATTTCACTGATGCATTGCATTATATATTATGCTACTCAAAGAACAATAAAAAGAGAGCTCGAGAAAAGAAAGAAGAAGATCCTTAGTTTTGTACTTTCTGCGCCATTCAGATGTCATTATAAATTATGAAATCATGTTACTTGTTTGATATCGTGACAATGCCACAAAGGTTTTCTCTGTCACAACAGAAATTAAATTTCTATTTCATTTCCCATGCATGAAGATATCTATAAACTGTGTCTGGAACTTCATTTTCACTACTTTCTCATAGTAGTATTTTTTTTAACATGTCTCTGTTTCAGCATGAACAGCGTACTTATCCTGCCTTTTCATCGAAACTAGAAGTGATTATCTTAATATAACTAATTTCTGATACTTAGAAGTGAGAACTTGGTGGAAATTAAATAGAGAGTCATTAATGAATATTGATTTCAATATGGTAGCTTCGAGATGTGTATTTGTGTGTGTGTTTCTTGAAAATGATTCCTATCTCTACCCTCCGGAACTTGGAATCTACCTAACAACTTAATTAATCATGGCTTAATCTTGCAGAATCATCACAAAGAGAAATAGTTGATGATGAAAAATGGAAGTAGAAAAGAGTGGCAATAATAATAAAGAAGAATAGGGGAAATGGGACCCAAGAAAGTAAACGTGGATTTTGGTAGCACATGGTTCATCATTTTGCCTACAAATAGATGCCATTAATTCCATTGTTTTTTTGGTCCCATTCTAATTCTCTCTTTTTATTTTTTATTTTATATGACTCCTAAAATCCTTAATTATTTTTATTTAGCCTTTTGACTTGTGCTTATCGCATCGCTTCATATCTTTGTGGAACCCATCAAATATAATTTTGGTTTCTGAAGATTTGCAATAATTACTGTGTGATTAAACTTGCTTTTAGATTCTAACTAAATTTATCTCACTTTTAAATAATATTTAATTTTTGAAATTTGAGATATTTGTCTTCGGTTGTACGTTGTCTCATAAATTCAATTTTGCTATTGTCTTCTCTTATCCATAAATAATTAATTGGATCATTAAAAAAAATACAATTAATTTGGTTTATAAATTTTTTAAAAATTAAAATGTTGAAATAGGATGTGGGGACCACTTAGCCTACTGGATCTTGCTGTCCATCTTATCGTATAGCTTTTTGGCTTTTTATTTTTGTGGTGGTGGTTAAATTCTTCATTAAATCTTCATCTATATTTTTATTATGTACAAATGGAATTAATCATATTCACTTACGTTTCCTCGTTCACTTCCTTCCATATTACATTGTAATAATTAGTAATGAAAAAGAAAATCGAAAGATGTCAACGCTGAGAATACAGAAATAAGAAGAGGCATGCATGAATGTGGCTGTAAATTGCAGTAATTGCTCTCACACCCCACCAGCCTCCCATGACTTGACATCACCCCCTCCCTCATTTTTATTGTTGGTCAACTTGGATTTCATACATTTTTTTTTTTTAAATTCCAAGGTTCAAGGATCAGATGGCTAAGATTCTCCTGATCAACTCCTACTTCTGTATGTGTTTTGTGATCTTTACAGTCCGTACTCTGTGCGAGTGCTGAAAGTGACAACACAGCCCTATAAACATACATAATCCTAAATCAACTACGTTATTGATAGTCGAGTAAGTCTTACATTTTTATTATGACATGATGATGGGTAAATGAGGTAGGAGTAGTTCTTAATCATCATTACTTAAGTGGTTAATACTACATTCTCTCTCTACGTGTTTTTACTCATTCTGATCCTATTTTACCTGTAGGCTCATTTCATTTCGCAAACTTAACTCCCTCCTTTCTAAACAAACAAAGCCAAACTTCTCTCCTCTTCTTCCTCCCCAAACCAAATGGACAGCCCCCAGTTCCTCCTCTCTCCATGCAGCTCTGCAACAAGAAGCAGCGGCGTTTCCGCTTCCCCCGAATTCGAGTTCTGGATGCTCAGAAACCCTTCTTTTCCTCAATCCAATCTTCTCTCCGCCGATGAACTCTTTGTCGATGGTGTTCTCCTCCCTCTCCGCCTACTCCACCCTCACCCACCGGATCCCCAACCTCAACCCTCTCCCCAAATATCATCCAACCCTGCCCCTTTAACCTCTTCTAAAAGATGGAAAGATATATTCAAGAAACCTGCAACCGCTAAAACTCAAGAAGATAAAGATAGAGATAAAGACAAGGATAAAAAGAGGGACAAAAAGAGTCAAACCGGAGCTACTTCAGCCGAGTTGAATATCAATATCTGGCCTTTTTCACGCAGTAGATCCGCTGGGAACAGTGGAGCCCGACCCAGGATGTTTCCTGGAACCCGGAAGGCCAGCAGTGCCCCATGTTCAAGAAGTAATTCAGGTGGAGAGTCCAAATCAAGGAAGTGGCCGAGTAGCCCGAGTCGGCCCGGTGTACATCTGGGTCGAAGCAGCCCAGTTTGGCAGGTCCGGCGTGGCGGCAGAGGTTCAGCCCCTAAGAATGGTTATAATTACAGTGAGGCAGTTGGGATTCGGAGCAATGAGAAATTAGTGAGTGAAAAAGAAACTGCAGAATCTCATCGGAGTAAAATAACGGACACCGGCAGCGGCGGAAGCAATGGTAAGAGCAAAGTAGTGAACTTGAATGTGCCTATGTGTATGGGTTACAGACAGCATTTAAGTTGCAGAAGTGGGGGTGGTGGTGGCAGGAACAGCGGCAATGGCAGCGCCACTAATGTTGGAGGTGGTGGTACCATTTTCAATTTGCGTAGCCTCTTCACAAAAAAGGTTTATTGAGTAACAGTATAAATTAATTAACCATCTAATTATTATAATTTAAGTTTCACTCTGATGCATTTTCTCTCTTACTTTGATTCTGTAAACAAGTGAATTAGTTTGTTTAATTACTTAAAATTAAAGGTTACATGTAATTAAGTAAAAGAGAGAAGAAAAAGATAGCTTTTCCGATATATTTTTTCTTGCCTTTTCCTTTATGTTGATGTATATAATGGATACCCTGTTTTTGGTAACTTAGGCTGTTGTACAGTTGATTTATGCTAAGTATCAGAATGTGAAATTGCCATAAGTTTTTTAAATTGGTTTCCAAGTTTGGGGGTTAATTAAGTTAGTGGTAATCGAATTTTGCTGTTTATAATTAATGGTTATAATAAAATAATTTTTATTTTGTTTGGATTAAAGTAAAAATTATTTAAAAATTAATTTTATATATCGCTAGAGTGACAATTTAACATATTATATGTTTCGATTAAAGTAAAAAAGAAATTTATAGATTATTGTTGATTATAAGATTATAATTAAAGTTATGCTCAAATTTAAAAAATAAGTTATATATCATAGGCTATAACCAACAATTGCATTATAGATTATTTTATTATAATAATTTAATTATAAAACTCAAAATTCGATAATTGCCGATGTAATTGACCCTCAGTTTGGTATTCAACTTGAATTTGGTAGGGCGTCAGAATATCAAATAAATGGAGAGTGTGGAGCTCCAATGGCACACCCAATTCTCACATAAGAAGGACAACAGCTTGCCTTCTACTGGGCTTCATTGGGTTGTATAATCATGTCCGGCCTCGTTCTTCGCCAACACCCCCTTCATAACGCTTGAATTTGTCTACCTCATTTAGTAATAAAAATAATGTAATTCAAAAAGATAAATTATAAATTACATATTTCAGATTTTTTTTCATATATATATAATGAACAAAACTATAAATATTTGGTAATATTTATAACAATCGGATCATTAGTTAGGTAATATTTATATTATGAGAAAAATATGAGCAACTTTCTAGATGAATTCTTCTTTCGTTTTTTTATCTGATAATTTAAATTTAATATTAAATTATATAATTAAAATTAAATTATAAATTTTAATTGATTATAATTTGATAGGAAAAGAAAAATAAATTAAAGTATATTAAAAATTTAAAAGTAAAGAATAAACACGGATTTGGTAAAAAATAAATAATGTCTGCATTAAAAGAAAAAAAAAGTGAGTAGAAACTGATCGAGACAGGGCGGTTGAGTTGAGGGATTCACAGCCATGGCGACTTTGGGACGACTAGTTCGCGCGTGGCGTGTTACTGCCAATCTCAAAGCCCTAAACCCTTCGCTCCTCCGCTCTAACACCTTCTTCCTCCGTCTCCATCACCGTAAGCTTCTCTCTGTTTATTTCTTTCGTTTGTAAATATTTGAACTTGTATGCCAATTGTGGATATGGATAATTATTCTCGTACATATAATAAAGCTGCATGATGAACGATATTGATTCGCTGTATGTGCATTTATTGTTATAATTGTGGAATGCAGGGCCTTATGATCACCAAATTCACCAGCCATTGTTGCTGCCTTATGCTAATGCTGCGAACTCTGTGCTTCCAGCGGTTTTGGCTGGTTTATTTGGAGCTGGAACGATACAAGTAGCCTATTCAGATAATGATCAGGTCTTCCATGCAAATCAACAATTAATTACCTTTTTTTTTAGCTAGCGCTGTTTTCTATATCCATTTTAACTAAGCTTTCTGCAGCCTGCTGCTAAACCTTCGTTACCCTCAGAATCTCCTTCGAATTATAAGGATCTACAGGAGATTGCCAGTAGAGTAAAACGGCGAATTGAAGACTTGATTAAAAGTAAAGGAATGAATCGTGGCTTTTACCCCCGTTTTACAGTGGCTGTCAAGGGTCAAAAGGTTATTACACTTTCTTTTTATGATATGCTAATCTTCCTTAGAAAGATAATGGTAACAATCTGTAACAAGCATGCTTTGTTTTTCATAGTTTGCATGTGTCAGTGAGTTGGCACATTCTGAATATTAATAGCACTAATTTTTCTGTATTACTTAAGACGTTGGTTTTTTTTTTTGGCTGTTTGATTTTATCACTAACCAATCTTGTGTTGACTACTGAAGCGTTGCTGATTGTAGTGTCTGCTATGTCATAGGTCACCATCAAGTTTCAAATTGAGCCTACATGTGATGTTCCGCAGTTGATAGCTGTCCTGGTTTCAAATCTTGGACTGAAGGTTGATGAACGTGGTGGCGGTTCAGACATGCTTTTGCGTGCTTGGGACAGGTTCAGCGATTTGAAGTTTTCATTGTCTTTCAAGATGTTCTAAGAGCATTTAGTGTTTGTTGCTATGTTTTATTGTTTTTCATTAATTGCTTCAATTGTGCTAATGCCCACGTATTTCTCATGAATATCAGTGCAGTTGCCTGGCAACTTACACTTAGTCGTCCAGAAAAACAGAAGGATGCTGCTCAAGATAATGAGCACTCTGAAGATACAAATATACCTGATAGAGATCTGTGCGTGCTCTTATTTCGTTCGCTCATTAGCAATGATAAACCGGTTAGTTGATTTCTGGAATTTAATTGCTTTATTTTGTTAGAAAATTCTGCTTTTATACATATCAAACTTATTGCAGGAAATCGAGTTTATAAAGAGTGGGAGATTCAGCTTGACAGAGCTTGATGCTATAGTCTCTGTTTTGCAATTAGCAAGAGGCAAAATTAGGACTTCAGAAAGAAAGCCTGGGAAAGGGGCTGCTCGAATGCCATCTGCAGAAAAATCAGTCTCTGCACTGGAGTCCATGGGAGTAAGAATATATGGACTTGATGGTGCACGTTTAGGTTCTTCAAACACTGACATATCTTGGGACAATATTGCTGGGTATGATCATCAAAAACGGTAAGCCACTTTGCAAATCTTTTATTATTGAACTATGGTCTAATTTAGTTTGTCTTACGCTTGTTTTAGCGCTTTTCAAACTTGGGGGTGATAATGTACTGAATGGGCATTGAAGCAAAATGTTTGAAGATATGCCATATGGAATGCAAATTTTTTTCTGCTTAAGACCCCATATTTGATGCAACCTCAATCTTATTATATACGCATCACAGTTACTGATGTCCAAAAGTACTTAGATCGATATAATCTTCATGAAGCTTCTTAGTTCACTTCCTTTCCACTCAACATGTTCTTGGGTATATGGTCTCTTGTGCAAATATTGGGCAAACCCAGCTGAATTGTTCATTATTCACATCTCGCTAGAAAGTTGATCAATTTTCTGTATGAGCCAGAAGAAACAACTTCTGTTCATTTTGTTGTGATTTCAACATATATCTCAATGCAGAAGTCCATACGCATGGCTAGCACAGAATACTTACTGGCATGTATTGGCACATATTTGGTGTATCTATAGTGGTTAGGCATCTGGCTACAGGCATGATATCTCTTGTTGATACTTTCTGAACCTGGCCTTTGTCCAGAGAAATAGAGGATAGCATACTATTAGCTCTTCAAAGTCCTGGCACATATGATGATATCGCTCGTGGTACTCGGCAAAAGTTCGAGTCAAATAGACCTCGAGCAGTTCTTTTTGAAGGTCCACCAGGTTTGTTTTATATACTGGATACCAAAATCTATGTTGCTGAAATTGCAATTCGTTTTTAAATTATTCTCAGTTTAAGAATAATTTATAACCACCTTCAAAGTTTTTCTTCTTTTTTTTTCAGTTAATTTGTCAAAGGGAATCCAATGTGTAGAGATCGCACAAAAGTAGGGTATACATTTAATATACCTGCCTGTCGGCCTTAATTTTTCAGTTATTAGTGTTCTACATAAACTGCAATCCTTTATTATAGGCTTCTCTGAGGGGTGACGTCATATCAAATGAATGAGTTTACCTCTGTGGCACGATAGGTTGACTTAGGGAATCAAATGGTAATGAAAAGAGATGTCACCTACTCTGAGTTTTTGCTTCTGAGTTCAATATTAAGACCATTAATGATCATATCTGACATTATACTTATCCCGTGAATTTTTCTCCAACTACATACATACATAGATACATATAAATTTGAATTTTATCTACCAAACAAGAAACATAATATTCTACTTTTGAAAGATGACTCCATTTTCCTTTTCTGGAGTGACTCACAACATGGTCTTATTGTTATCTTGTCTCTAATGATTTTGTTTTGTGCAATTCTACACTGTGGCGGTAGCTCTTCTTAGATGATAAGTAGGCAGTGTTACTTATAATTCATGATCAATCCAGGTACAGGGAAAACATCTTGCGCGCGAGTTATTGCTAATCAAGCGGTGAGCATTAGCTTACTACAAGACAATTCTGTTGTTTTTATTTATTGCTCATATTGGTATCTTTTTCTCTGTCTTTCATTTTATCCTCAAAAGTATTAGCTTAATCTGGGTATTTCTCATTGTTTAAATGATTGGATAGTGAAGCCTGATTATGAATCTTTAATTTTTTGAGGACTTTGATTTGAGGTGTTTCATAAGGTGTCTTTAAGAATGTGATGATCTTTTGACCAGTATTCCTTTCTCTCTCTCTCTCTCTCTCTCTCTTTCTCACACGCACGCACACACGCACGCACCCACCCACACACACCCGCACGCACCCACACCCACAAAAACATGCACAAAAGACATGTATTCTGCTAAATCGCTGCTTCAGTAGCAAATATGCTAGATGCGTCTGGGAATTTCTTTTTCGCACATAGCCCAATTTTCAGGAAAACGCATATCTTCTGTGTTTCGCCAGTACTCTTTATATTATCAAATCTACCTTTGTCAAAAGCCAAGCATAAACTAGATTTTCATTTCTGCCTTGACAGGGTGTCCCATTGCTATATGTGCCACTGGAGGTAGTCGTGTCAAAGTACTATGGAGAAAGTGAACAGTTGTTAGGAAAAGTTTTTACACTTGCTAATGAACTTCCTAATGGCGCTATCATATTTCTGGACGAGGTAATAGTCTAACAGGATATAAGCAAGCTAAGTTTCATTTGGTGGAGCTTTCTTACTGTTCTATGTTTTCTTATTGAGTACCTTCTCTAACTACCAGTTCAGTACAATCTGTGCAACTCAAATAACAATCTAGCTTCTCTCTCTTGTTTCAACATCTTGGCAGGTGGATTCTTTTGCTATTGCTCGTGATAGTGAAATGCATGAAGCCACACGTAGGATTTTGTCAGTTTTATTGCGACAGGTAATGATGGATTTTAAATTTCAGCCTTTCATCATCTGCCAACAGTTGAATAATGTCATTCGGCTTTTCATCCATGCTACTTGTTGCTATTTCTATGGGTTATAGTGTCCACCTCTCGGAGAAAGTGTGTAAAACTCTGCATGATATAATTAAAACAATGATTAATATGCATTATGGCCCAAGGCACTTGAAAGCCTATTGTACAAGCCTTACTATTAATTCCTCATGTTACAGTAACTCTTCCAGACCCAATTGCAGAAAGCACCAAGCTCTTTTGGTCATGTGCACCATTAAAGCGTTGTTTGTATCCTCAATCTTTTGTTTGAGTAGGCACTCAGAGAGGTCTTATATATTCTGGTTCCATGACTAATATATAAGAAAGTTTCTATCTGAAAATAAAAATTTGCACATGACATTAACTGAGGCAGTGGTATGCTTTGATCATGTTTGCAGATTGATGGGTTTGAAAAGGAGAAGAAAGTGGTTGTCGTTGCTGCAACAAATAGAAAGCAAGACCTTGATCCCGCTCTAGTCAGGTATGTTGAGTAAATTCTTCCCCGTTCGAATGATAAAAACTTTGTTGAGTAGATTACTATCTTACCCATTTAATCTTTGTTATCAGCCGGTTTGATGCAATGATTACATTCGGTCTTCCCGATCAACATAACCGCCAGAAAATTATAGCCCAATACGCAAAGCACCTAACAGAGTCTGATACAGAGGAATTTGCTAAAGTCACCGAAGGGTAAGTTCGAAATGTTTCTGACAAGTCTGATTCTTCACCGTCTGTTATCATAAAGATCTATGAGAGAGATATTTTAGCTCCTCATTATATGGTTAACAGTTTGGATCATACTCGACGAACGTGGATATGAAATCGGGAATACAATGATTAAATATAGCATTAGAATGCAGAGTTATGTTGAGATTATTATTTGCTTGACCAAATATAAGGTGGCTTGTAGATTACTAATCTTTCTTGTTACTTATGCATTGGTATTTTCTATACTCAGTATGTCTGGCAGGGATATAAGGGATGTGTGTCAACAAGCTGAACGTTCATGGGCGTCAAAGGTAACTATCTCATTTATAAATTTGGAAATTCTGTTGTGTTGTTACAAGCTTCTGTTGGTGGTCTGTGTAGATTATTCGAGGACAACTAGATAAAGATGGAGAAGGAACTTGTCTTCCTCCTTTGTCTGAATATATGGAGAGTGCAATGAACCGGCGAAAGGCTTTGCTAAGCATTGCAGAAGAAAGAAGTCGAGGCTTGAATCCCCGCAAGAGCAGAGGACAATTGGAGATGTTATGATCCTAGGTTGGTGTCTGTCAGATTGAACCAAAGGCCAGCACTGACCGTCGAACACAATCCTCATGGGCATATTATTATGTTCTGAAGAAGTATAGTAGTGTACAGAGCTCAAGAAGTAAACCCATGTTATACACAATAGTCAATACATTTATGCATGAGCCACTTGTAAACCTTTATATTTTTAGAATTCATATGATGTGCGTAACTGGCTACCATAATCTTCACACTCTGCATTGTTTTCTCTACCAGTTGAATTTAAGCAATTCCTGAAATGTCTACTATAAATAGCATGTAATCAGTAAGAACTAAGAACACAATCCCAGTTATTCAAATAAGGGGGCATTATTGACCTCAATAGAGGAAATTGCACTGTAGCACACATAGCAGCAAAGCTCTTCGAGAGATGGCTGATCGATCTTCGTCTTCTTCATTTCGCTTCCGCTTCCTTCTCGATTCCTTCCCAGCAACAATCGTTGCCATCTGCAACTCAGTTGCTAACATCATCCGAGTCAAATCACACTCCAATTCCATCCTCCTCTTCTCTGCCTCCCACCGCAAACTCTGCCTTACTCTTATCATCTCCGTCTCCACCAGCGAATCCGAGAACACTCGCAAGCTCGCCGCCAGATCGTCGATTCGCGGCGAATCGCAGTTCTGGGAGTCTGAACTCGGTGGAGTATTGGAATCTTCGTTGTCAAGGTTATTGTTGTCTGGCGTGCGTTCATCTGATAAGATTCCGGCATCACAGGCAAACTTTAGATGGTTCTCGTTGTTGTTGGTCATGTTTTTTTGCGCGCAGAGAGAAAGCACCATTAAAATGGACACGGGAGCTTCAAGCTTCAACATACTGCGATGACAGGTGTTAGCCATTTGCCTGGTCCCCCTCCATCTGGAAGCCCATGGGGCCTCATTCATTCATATGTAATTTGAGCCCAATTGCAATGTTGGTCCTATAAAAAAAGGCTTTTTTTCAATGTTTGCTCAAATATTAGATCTCTTTCCGTAATGAATAAAACGTGGATGAATCAACCAATTAAGATGATCAACTCATAAATCATAATTTCCGCAAAGGAGGTGTCTATTAATTAGAAATAATTAGTCAATTTTGGTTGTTCTCAGATAACTTGCTTTGATCGAAATTGCAGTACTATTAGAATGATATTCCCAATTCAGAATAGTCATATTTCTCAGGCAATTTCCAGGGCCTTGGATTCTTTACTGGTTGCTTGTGCTTGCTTTATTCATTGTATTACGGTAGTTATACAGTAAAGGAATTTTCTATAATCGAAATTGATTAACCACTAAGGCAGAGAAGTCTTAAATAACATATTACGAACATATAAGAATAATAATGCCACGCGCTTTTGCAGAGCGTCAGATATATATTTTATCATAAACGACTAAGGGAAAAAAAAAAAAAAAACAATTCACACCCACCAACACACCACCAGAACAACCATCGCTTCTCTCTCTTCTCTCGGTGTTCAGGCTTTGAATTCAATCAACGGAATCCAATGGCTTCGCGGGACAAGAAACCGGCTAAGCCCTCCAGCAGTCGTGCCGGAGGTATCCGCACCCTTTCAGATCTGAACCGGCGTTCTGGTCCCGACTCCGATAGCGACGATGATGCTCCTCAAGAGTACTATACTGGTGGAGAGAAGAGGTCTTACTTTTTCTATCTCTGTTCTCAATTTTTATCCGCTAATTGAATAGGTATCCGCTCAATTGCTTAGATACGTTTAAATTTTCTAACTTTGTATATATTTGATACCACTTATTCACTTCTTTTCTTTTTTCGGATTTCATTGATCGTTAGCTAAAGTATTGACGGAATGAAAGATAATATACAAGCGGGATGATGAACTGTTTAATTTTGTTCGAGTGGCGTTTGACCTGATTAACGTTGATAAAGTTTGAGGCTTGTGATTTTTTTAATTTGATTCGAGAACTTAAGAACTGTAGTTTCGCCAGAGGACGATATGAGCTTAGTTTTGAATATGTGTGTGCACCCATACATGAGCTGAAAATTGCTTAGCAAGCTGGAGGATGTAGTGTTTGACGATTAGCTGATGAGGTAGAGGTATTTCACTAAGAATTCATGTTTTTTCTGGAAATCTGGACAGATTTGGCAAAAGAGTTATCAAAATTATGGTACAAATAAATGGTTCAAAAACTATGAATTTGAGCTAGGTAGCCTGCTATCTAAGCATTGATTTAGGAGACACTTTGGAAGAACTCAAAGGGGGTCGTAGGAAGGTGCTATGAGATTACTGTGTGCTTCTCGAAAATTTGCAACTCCCTCTTCTTGATGGTGGGAACTATCTTAGTAATTATTATAGGGGATTTAACATCTGCATTCCATGTTTCAAATAATATGTAAAGAGGGGATTAAAGGTTACGGAAGAGTACATGCGTCAAATAAATGTCTCGCAAGAGTTAGTTATAAACACATGATACTGCAATCATAGCTGGCTAGAGAAGCAAGTACGCTTTATATTAATTCATAGGACTGGAAGCATTTTTGCTGGTAAATTTTGTTGTTCAGTATTCATAGCTTTGTCTTTGTCTTAATCAATTGCAGTTGACTTCAAATAGCATTAACTTTTAACAATCTATAATTTTACTAGCAACCAACAAACTAACCAAGCTTCCTCCAGAGGTGCTCTTCTTCCTTTTTGGATATTTAATTTTATTTTGCAGGTAAAGTCATGCGTATAAATGTTCTCGATGCAGTCAGTTTCATGAGAACTTTTCTTTCGTGAAAATGAACAAGGAACTCAGTTGTATTATCACTGGTCCTTTAGTGTGTAAGTAAGTGTTGTATTTGATGATGGAGGGAACAATACCTTTGGCATCAAGCATCAAACAATGACTGCATTTACCTGGACATATGATACTTGTTTGAGTGCATTAGCTGCATCTTATTTACCTCCCAATCTAGTAACCTGCCCATGGGAGGCCATATTTTATTCCAAATACTATTATCTAGAATTCTTTTTCCCTTTGATGACTCACTTATTGACAGCTTACATTTGTGATTGCAGTGGCATGCTTGTTCAAGACCCTTCTAAGGGGAATGATGTGGATGCGATTTTCAATCAAGCTAGGCAACTGGGAGCAGTTGAAGGTCCACTTGATAATCTTCAACCATCTTCAAGCTCTAGAAGTTTCAGTGGAACTGGTAGATTACTCTCAGGGGAAATGGTACCATCTGCTCCTCAGCAACCTGAGGCTGTCGTTCACAATATTGTTTTCTGGACCAACGGTTTCACAGTAAATGACGGCCCTTTGAGGAGGATGGATGATCCAGAGAATGCATCTTTCTTAGAGGTAATAGCTATGTAGGTTTCACTAAGATGAAGAAATATGTATTAAGAAAGAAAGGAAACAAAATCAGAATCTCGACCGGTTAGGTTGTAGCACGTGACATCAGTATCTTGTTAGTAGATCGTGAACAATGCATCATTCTTCTGTATTACTGACTACATAACCAGCTTAACTTACAAAGGAGTGATGGATTGTTGTTGCTTTATTCGTCATGTCTGTCCTTTTACTGTATCTTTAGTCCTCCTTTAGCATATTAGTATTAATATTGTTTTGCTATGTCTCAATTACAGAGCATTAGAAAGTCTGAGTGCCCTAAGGAGCTTGAGCCTGCTGATAGGAGGTCTTCAGTTCATGTCAATTTGATTAGAAGGGATGAGCAGTGTCCAGTAAGTTGTCGTTTATTTTGTGTTATTAGTTGCTTGTGTATACAAGTATAGTGGCCAATGAAGACTCACCAAATTAATGCTCCATTTGGCTACTCTTTTTTTTTTTTTTCAATTCTAGTTAAATGCATAATTCAAGATACATTTGGAAGACAATATTAGAGCTGCACCAAACCTTGTCTTTTCTTGTGTTTTATATTTGCAGGAACCAGAGAAGCAGCGCCATGTTCCTTTCCAGGGTGTGGGAAGAACGCTGGGTAGCAGCAGTAATCCTGCAGCAACTGAACCAACTGTTGTTTTAAATCCTCTTAACACAGCGCCAGCCCCTGCCATGGGTCTGGTTGTAGATGAAACGCTGCCATCAACTTCAATTCAGCTGAGGTTGGCAGATGGAACCCGAATGATCGCCCACTTCAATCACCACCACACTATCAACGACATTCGATCTTTCATTAATGCATCTAGACCTGGGGGTGCTCAGAATTATCAGCTGCAGCTAATGGGATTTCCACCCAAGCTTCTGACTGATCCGACTCAAACAATAGAGCAAGCAGGGCTTGCCAATTCAGTTGTTATTCAGAAATTCTAGCCAAGTTGAAACCAAGTTTGTGAACTTTGTTCGGCCATTACTAGCCTGCTGAATGTATGAAGCAAAAGCATTTTTATAGACATATGGACCTGATTAGTCACAGTATCCAATGCCTAAATATTAAAGCAGCAGGGATTTTGTAGCTGGTTGCGTGCTTATTGGAATCGAATTTTGTGATATGAATGCACTTATGAACATCGTGTTTCCAAAATTGTATATACTTTGCATCTTTTGGCATTTCTAATTTGTGATTTCATACGATGTGTTTTGCTCCTTGAATTAATTACGTAACGACGTCTAATCTGATTTGTAATGGTGAATGTTACCTTTAAGTGATATCGTCATTGTTATTATTTTCAACCTATTTGTGCTGGGATTGTAGATGTCGAAGTGAGGCCCAAATCTCTGCAATCTAACACAAAGGGGGACATGCAACCATTTATGGGCTTTAGCCATTGGTTTATGATTAAAAAAAATGGTAACCTGGGCTTCCTTTTTAATTTTTCTCCTTCTCTTCTTATTGATAAATTGTTATTTTTATTTGTTATTTCTATTTATTTTAACACTTCACTTTTAATTGTATTCAACTGTTTTGCAAACACAATAGCTCAAAGTGTTTAATCAAAACCAGAAAAAGAAATTTATGAATAAACAAAAATGAGCATAATTTACGAATAAAAATATGTATTGTTATGTTGATTGATTGTGGCAATCAAAGTGACAGAGATGGAGGATTAAGTTGCGGTTGTGAATCTTGATCTCCATTCCATTCATAGTGGCATAGATTTGATGCTAATAAAGCTCAGTTTGTCGGGCGAAAGAACAAAATACAACCAACACCCATGCGCATGTGCAACGCAACCCACGTAACAGATCCAACCCAACAAACCAAAAACACACAGAGCAAATAGGAATCATTTCAAAGGGACACTCCCTGAAAGGTCACTAATAAGAGGCTTAATTATAGGCTCTTCTTTTTCTGCCCCTCCCACTGCAACATTAATCTCTTTTCTTCCTTTCAATTCTCAGCCAATTACATCATCAAATTATAAACATGATTTTATAAAATAATTCTTACTTGAAATATACATTTAAATTTGACTAAGCAGTTAATTTTTATAATAAATTCATCATAACCAAAATAATATACAATAATAAAAAGCTTTAAAATTTTAGCATAAATCTAGAAGTTGACTGCATGATAATAGTATCCTTAGTTCCAATTACTAATTATAGCTTAATTGCCTTTGCCAACTGTATATATTATGGTTAAGTTGACGCTGTCAAAATCATTAGTAGTTTCCTTTAATTAACATTTTTGTTTTCTAATGTCTAAACCCACTAATTATTTATCTTTGCTTCACTTGACCAATCCAAATAAAGTGCATCTGAACACTTCTATAAGCTGCTATAATCATCCATTCATCTAATCAAAAGTGATTATTGCCAAAGAGACCCACTTCCTAATTCTGTTTTATTCTTTTCTCCTTGTTCCAGTTAATGATCAGGAGAGCAAGTATAATTAAAAAAAAAAAAAGAAAATATCAAGAGCAGTAAAGTTGAATTTAGACCTAAATTATTGATTTTCCTATTCCAATACATCAATCCATGCACCCCATTTGATTAATGGACCCCATCTGAACATAGTTACAAAATTAACCATCTTTTACTAGTTATCCACTAATTTTGAAAGTTATGAATCAATTCAATTCAATTCAGACATATAAATAACTGTAAACTATTTTGCAATTTCAAACAAGAAAGAAGATATAGTAAAAATGAAGATGGGTACAAGAAATTGTTTGTAGCTTTGTATTTTGCATATATCAAGAAATAAAGAATCAATGCCTTTGGGACCTGTTAATATTCAGAGCAACCAAAGAACCATCAGAATAACAGTAAGCGAAACAGGGAAATTACAATACAAACAAGAAGGCTGTCCATTTTAGGATCATCACAAGAAGCCAAAACCTATATTATGTGATAAAATTTATTTATATTGTACAATTACATGCACACAGAATTTGTGATTTAACTTATCACTTACATTACATGTCATTGCAAACCATAAATCATTTACTAAAAATGGGACACAAACACTATAATTAATTCATGGAGTGGACCACATTCAATTTTCCTCCTTTTAATTATGTCTTTCCAATCGGATCAAATTTCTTGTTGCGTCCCCTGTGAGCGACAAACATTGAAATATTTAATTCCACGTCTTAGAATGCCAATATTATATTACTACCCATCTCATATTTTGTCCTCTAACAATACTGTGAAGTTATTAGCTATTTAGCTGTTTAAGTGTCTAATTGAAACGGGAGAAGTGTAGTTTATAGGGTGTGCAGAACCGAACCGGAATCGTAAACCGAATCGAACCAAATTGATTTTGGTTTATTAGGTTCGGTTTTATCGATTTTCGATTTGTTCGGTTTAAAATCGAAAAAAATTCAGTTTCATCGGTTCGGTTCGATTCTTAAAATTGAAAAATTGAAGAAACCGAACCGACCGAACTTCCATCAAAACTCACTGTTTTGTCTAGTATATATACACACATACACACACACACGCGCGCGTAGAAATCCCTAATTCTTCCTCTTCGATCTTTCTTCCACAAATCCCTAAATCTTCCTCTTTGCTCGATCTTCCTCCACGACCTTCGGTCCTCCACTGTGATTCTTCCTGCCGAAAACAATGGTTAGTGTTTTGATCTCCCTGTTCTTTATTTTCATTGTTCTGTTCTTTAACTTCCATCTCCCCGTTCTTTAGTTTCATATCATGTCCCTGTTCTTCAGTTTTCATCTCTCTGTTCTTTAGGGTTTTGTTCCTTATTTTATAGTTCTTATAGATAGGATGTGATATAGAATGAGTTGGATTAAAAGTTTTCTTCTAGTTTGAGAGTTTTTTGTTTAGGGTTTTGGCTATCAGAAAACAATACTGCCATTACCCAAAGGACAAGAAAAATAAGAAAATAAATCTGCTAGGATATGGTAACAAATGAACCGAAATAGAAGTTGGATTGTAAACCTAAAGCTCTACCTTGGCTGAAATTATGGAAAATAGTAGATGGTTTACATTTTTCTTTAGGTGATCTTGCATAGTGACTAGAGGAAATATTTGTCAAAGTAGAATATAGAGTTGATGACCTACCTAAAACAAACCCGATTCCATCTTCACCTTCTTTATCTTCTGGTGAAACTGTCCTAAACACATCCGTTTTTTTTTTCAAAAGACTTTCTTTTTTGGTTAGTTACTTCTACCGATATGAAATGGATTTGGTTAGTTACTTCTTTTTTCGTTTAACCACATGGTCTGAACTCTGAATTTGTTATTAACTTTTGATTTTGATTTTTTATGAAGCTTCATAGCTGAATGCATTTGCTTGCTATTGAAAGTTGTGTGCTTGTTATTGCTTCTGTTTTTTTATATAATTTTTTTGTTGAATACATTTGTTAGATTGTGGTTTTTCTGATGCTATTTGCTCATGGATGAGCAACTTAATATGAAACTGTTGATTAGAAGTAGAGATAGAGTGAACTTTAGCTGTAATAAGAGCAAATTATCTGTTTAATATAATGAGGGAATTGAATGCTCTAGGAAAATGGATTATTTCCCTGTGAATTGGATGGTTTTCTTACTTGTTTGTTTTCTCTTAATCTTATTAGTAAGATATGATCTGTAGTCAAATTCGATATAAATTGGCATAGTAGAATTTAAGCTTGGGAATTGACATTTAAGCTTTGAAAATGTTGAACCTTTTATAATTGCTTAATCTGCATAAATAAATAATAAGGTTATTGATGAGAAAGTTAGGTAATGATAAGATTTTCTGAAGGACCAGCGTGTTTCTCCATGTCTTATAATATTTTGTATTTTTGCTGTCAACAAAATGTGTCTTGTGCTTATTAACTTATGGTATTAAGATGATTGAGCAAAAAGTAAATGATGCCTAAAGTGATCTACTGGATATTATGACCCACTGTATCAAAAATATTTTGATCATTAATTTTTAATTTTATGATGATATGTACAAAAGTGGATATATAAATGATTGGTCAAAATCTTAACTAGCTAATTATATATTCTGTTGACATTTAATGGCTTTCTTAACTTTGATTTGAATATAAACAACACTTAACTATGTGATATATTATACTTTGTCTTTTTACTTGATCTAGTTGACATCTTGCTTGCATTATGCAAAATGACATTACTTTGTTCCAATTAAGTTGTTAAAGTTTACAGCTCTACTTTCACTTTTGCCTTCTTTCTTGTTTTATATATATATAATTATTTTTATCTTTTTGATGAATAAGTCTCTATATCTGTAATCTATTTTATTTTTTCTTTAGGCCTCTGTTCAAGATGAGACTCAAACTCCAAGTACTCAAGATGAAGATCCTTTTCAATCCGAGTCCGGTACCAATCAACCTAGAAGTACTCAAGATGTATATATATATATATATATTCTTTGTTTTATTTATTTAACTTAGTTCTTATAAAAAATTAATGTTTACATTTTATTTGCAGATTTTCAAAAAATGCATTTGGAGGCTAATATTGATACAGTAAAATATTTCTATACTTTAATTATTTTGTATTATTTTTCTTCAATTTCATTGAATTTATTTAGTTATTGTTCCGTTTATATGAATGCAGGTCTAAAAAATTGAATTCGCGACAAAAATCCATCGATCATTATGTTGTTACTTGTATTAGTTTGTTGGAATGCTTTTTAATTAGAGGATATTAAATGCCTTTTTAATTATGCGTTGTAAAATTTTTTAATTTTTATTTTTTAGTGTAATTTTTAAGTTATGTTGTATGTATTTTTAATTGGTTTTATTTTATTGGATATATGAGCCTATTTAGGTTAAAAGCCCAATTAAAAAAACCCAAATATGACCCAAAACCGGTTGGACCGAACAAAACCGATCGAAATTATTTCGGTCCATTCGATTTTCGATTCTATATACTTCGATTTTAGTTCGGTTTCTAAATTTTTTGAAGTTCGGTTTTCGATTCATTCGATTCGATCCAAAACCGAATCGATCAAATGCTCACCCCTAGTAGTTTATGAGATAATAACTATAAAATAACAAAAATTAACGCATAGATTATCTATTTACTTATATATTTATATGCTGATATGAACAATCACATGTCACTTTTTAAAATATGTAAAATTTAGATGGCATAATATATTAAATTTCTTAAAAAATTGAAATATTTTTAAACTAAAGTGATTTTTCATAAAAAATTTGCATAGTTAAGATATTTTCCTATTAGAAAAAACTATTTTATATCATAATTTTTAGTAATTAGGACATAAATTTAGTAACTTACAAGACAATTAAGCCCATCACTTACAATCATCTAGTATATTTAAAAAGAACTGGACTAATGTGTTGTGTCAGGATGGAAGTCTTAGTATTATTGCGGTCAATGAAACTTTATATGCAAAACTATTTAAATTCATATATTTTAACGTTAATTTTTACTTTATTTTATTCTATAAATTAAGTGAACTTAAGTTGAAAGGAAAATAATGATATATTTTACTGCATATATTTAATTTAATTTTTGAAAGAGAAATCTTGTTAATGTATTACACAATATTGGTAACTCAATATTGAAGTGGAAATAATCTTGAAAAAAAGAGTGTGATTTATTTGCAATGTCATGCAATAAAGATACAGCATAAATTGAATGTAAATTGCAGGAGGTGAGATAAATAGGTGTCTATTTATTTAGATTTGATTCATAAAGGCTCAATAATGTGCATAGTTTTATGATTTATGAAATTCCATTTTGTTTAGTGTGTATAGTTTTTGTTGAATGGTTAAAATAAAAGAAGAAGAAAAAGGAGAAACCTTTACGTTATATCATGAAACAGTAGGAGGAAAAGACGTAGAGAGAGAGAGAACGATAGAGAGAGAAAAAAAAAGCTAAAAATAGGTTAAGAGAAGCATAGACTGTAATCTCCACCTCCACACTCACTTCTCCTTTTTTACTTTTCTTTTTCTTGTTTTTGCTTTTATTCTTGCGCTGTTGTCACGGATATATGCTATGCTTATGCTTCTCTCTTTCTCAAAACCCTACACCACACCAACCTTTTCAATTTTATTTCGCAAAACTATGATATAGTTTCTAAGTTACTTTAAAGATAAATTTCTGGTAAGAATTTTTAAAAATAAAAGCACTGTGATGCGTCTCAAGATGGGTGGTGACAAGGCTTTTAATTTATTCCCGCCAGATTTTTCCAACCATAAGATACCAATGCTCCATTGACAGAAAATCTTGCTGGATTTTGCATTTCAATTTGGCATTTTACTGATTTGAGGTGCAATACCTTTTGCTCGTTGAAAAAAAAGTCTCCATATATATTATGATAAGTACAAATGCTTTGAGCATTGTAATTATTATAAGTTTGACTGAGTTTAAGTATTACATTTTATAATTACAATTTCTAATCAATGCCCTACCTTTTAAAGCATCGTGTTATCAAAACAGCCACTAATTAATAATATATTTTATAGCATGCAAAGCTTCAAACCACAAATGTCGTCTCAAACTTCATTGCCGTTTTCTACTGTATGCATAACAAATAATTAAAAATTGACAAGAGTTATTAGGGTTTCCAAACTATTTCAATGTCTTCAAGGGGTTATTATTAATTCAAACCTAAAATAAATCTCTTGTTTATGGGAGTGAGCATGAATTAAATTTAATATTAGTTAGACCAAATTTTCCAGATCAATAGAGGCAGTAGCCAGTAGCTAGGGAGACAAATGAAGAAGAGACCATTTGCTGTGTATTAAAATACCGTTCTTTACCCTATATATGTTGTGAAGTTACAGACTTGTAGCTACCACAAACCAACTTTAATACTTTCATGAGAGAGAGAAGAGGAAGAGACATTCGGTCTGTCCCACAAGTTCATCAGCTTTCTGAAATACTACTTTTTTCCCAATGGCAAGCAGTGACGGATTAGATTAGATTAGATGCTATCTAATATCTATGACTGTGACTTTGAAACTTATGAGACTCATTTTCAATCTTGGAAAAAGATTTTCCGTCAGTCGCTTAATTTTCTACTTAACCTTTTCCTCGTATTAATTACCAACTCTTAATCTTTCACTTAGGTTTCGCATTTCTTTATTATACAGTTGAGAGTTGCAAGAAACGTAGAGCAAGTAAAAGCCAAGAAAAGGAATATGAAAATTAAGAAATTGGGGCTGGAAGATGACAAAAGAAAAGTGGGAATATATTATAAAAGAGTAGACAGATTGCCATCAAGCAATCCCCGATAAGGAGAGAAGGAGAAAGAAAGAGTGTTTTTCTGTTTTGCTTTGCTTACAATCCTAATAGATTTAGAGATCAGTGATATCCGAGCCCCATCAGACCTGTATTAAACTTACCTTCTCGATTTGATCGTTCTTTTTTATATTTTCTTTCTTTATCTCTCTCTTATTTGGTCAGTAATAGCAGTGCATCAGTGGCACTGAGAGTTTTCATCGGGAAGGTAAAGCTTTAACCTCAGTGTATGCCTCAAAGATAACAAATGAGCTCACCGCCTCGCCTCTTCTTCTCTTTCCCTGATTCCCCGCGTGCGCTCTGCTATTCTCTTCTTGAAAAGCTACCTACAAATATATTCATCTCTCTTATTTTCATTGTGAGCTTGTGAAAGAGAGTTAATGCTCTAAGACCAGAAAGATAAACACTCATTTTCCAAAGGAAATCTGAGCAGTCTTTTGCAGATGAGCCAAGAGAGTAAAACCTACAAACATAACTAAACTGACTCCACTTCTTACTCTTCTTACTATCACTATTTAGGATTTCCTGTAAAAAGGCTGTTTTGTTGTAGCATAAATCTCGGGAGAGCACTGCATGTACAATACCAACAATCCTTCTTTTGGGGCTAAAAGATTGCGTAGGAGAGAGAAACACCAAATACAAAAGAAAAGAGAAAGAAATGGGTAAAAATTGTTACTACTACTCTCTATATAGCTAAAGCACGAGTTGTTAATTTTAACAAATAGCAAAGGATAAGAAAGTAGGGTGTGTGCGCGCGCCAAATAGAGAGAGATAATGGAGAGTGGTTCTAATAGCACTTCCTGTATGATGGCTTTGGGAGACAACAGCAATGGACTATGTCCTATGATGATGATGATGCCTCTCATGACTTCTCATCAACATCATCATCCTTCTAATGCAGACTCATCGTCAAATACTCTATTCCTCCCTCTCCCTCCAACCAACAATCAAGACCACAACCGCAATAGAAGTAGTGGCTCCTCTATGATTCTTGACGATCACAACAATAACAATAACACCAACCCCAACACCGGTTGTTTTTTCATGGATAACAACGATGCTACTACTGCTTCTGTCAAGGCTAAGATCATGGCCCATCCTCACTACCACCGTCTCTTGGCTGCTTATATCAACTGCCAAAAGGTTAACACTTTGCACAATTTTAGCACTAAGAAACTCAAGAAACCTTTCGACTCTAGCTGCCCGCTCCCTTCTGTCTCAAAAAAGAGAAGAAAAAGAAAAAAAAAAGAAAAAGTGGGATAGTCTCTTGATAAGTGCTTGGAGACGAAAGTCATAAGTTTTGTTTGCTTCACTCTAGTTTCTTTGAAAACTATGGATCTATAAAAGGAGAAATTCTTGGAACCCAAAGCTTTTCAAGCAGTTTACTTTATGAGTTTAAAATTTCTTTTTCAAGAAAGCGAGAGGTCAAAAATGTTTTTAACAATGAAAGAGACGTAATTTTGCTTACTTTTGATGGATCACCTATATATGAAAAACTTTCAGGTTGGAGCTCCACCTGAAGCGGTGGCTAGATTAGAAGAAGCATGTGCATCGGCGGCGACAATGGGCTCAACTGGCACGAGTTGCATCGGGGAAGATCCAGCCCTTGACCAGTTCATGGAGGCTTACTGCGAGATGCTGACTAAGTATGAGCAAGAACTCTCTAAACCCTTTAAGGAAGCCATGCTTTTCCTGCAAAAGGTGGAGTGTCAATTCAAAGCCCTCTCCATGGCCTCTACAAATTCTGGTGATTCTCTTTCTCACTCTAGTGTGTATGTACTTTAACCGTGGATTATTTATCGAGATTCGCTTCCTATTAAAATAATCAGTCATGCATGCGTTTGTTTCCAAGGTGGATTAATTAACAATATAGAGGAGCTTGTTTCCCGGAGAGGGTACCTTCTTTTTCTACTTTTTTCTTAAAAAAATTAACTTGTCCTCTACCCTTTTTGCTTCTTCGACGAAACTGTGTTTTAGGTGATAGCGTATCCTCTCTGAAGTTGCTCTCTCTCTCCAGGCAGAGATGTTGGGTTTTAACTGTTTCCTTCTTCCATTCTCTTCTTGCTTTTTTTTTTAACCTGTTTTCTTTCAAGTGAACAGAAAGAAATATACCTTCTATGGTCTTTTAGCAGGTTAGCGATCGGCTAAGTTTGATGCTGAAGATGGCCGTGGCTTAGTAAGTCTATTAACATATATTCTGTAGGGTTTAAGCCATATTAGGAAGAGTTTGGCTTATATCAGGCTCATAAGAGTGGAAGGTAGTTCATTTAATTTGAACTTTTTGATAATCTGAACTAAGCAACGGAATATAATTGAAGCATAAGGTAAGAATTCTAGGGTTTCCAATTGGACCATAGGTTCCTGGACGTCTGTTCACCTTTAGATGAATAGTCGAAAAGCTGATTTTTTTTTTGTACCTTTGTACCTTAAATGTAGTGTATAAAGACTCGTATTTCTTTTAGATATGCTCAGAGAACTGGAGCCTTTTACTAGTCAGTGGAAAGACTGGATTGTGGACACTTGATCATACTAGAATTTATTAGTAGAAACATACGATTGTAATGAAATTAGCACACCTTTGGGCGCACGATATTTAATATTTTTTTTGCTAACCATGACTTTAGTTCAATTCAATAGGTATTTCACCTAATGCTTCAGCCTACTTAATATTTTGCTTGGAGTCATGTACTCTTGCGTATTGTTTGATGTATAATGCTGTGCACTTGATATTTTCTATCTTTGCCAAGTGTCATTGGAAATGCTTATCTAGTAAAAATTGCCATTTACGAAACCTTGTTTTAATTTGGGATCTTCTCATTGATGTCCCCTCTAGGATGTCATCATTTTCTTATTATACATCGATGTGCTTATAGATGAAATTTCTTATAGATGCATGGTTTATCAATGGAGACACATAGCTTCTGAATACACATAAAGCATCTAGTAAGCTAGTAATTTGAGAAGGGAGCTATACTTGCTGGTTGTTTAGCATTAACTTTTGATTATATTAAGATTCTATTATAGTCTGCTTTACTTCATGGTAACTATCAGACTACAATTTCTTTTGTCTTCTGTTCGACCCTCATCTTCTTTCTGTGTGATTTACAAGGACTGCTTCGTTGTTACCCTCTTGGCAATTAAACTTCTATTTTTTCAATTTGACTGGTGTTGGAAAGTAGTATAACCTGATATGAATTATTGGAAATTTCTTCATTCCTTCTGCATCAAGCCAACGGCATATGTCTAGAAGAAAGGGCACTGTACCCTTATTAAATTTGAAATTGGAATGTCCTTTAAAAAGGAGTTGAGAAAAAAGTATGTAGGCCATCTCATGCTAATAACAAACCTGTCTAATGTGCATGAATGAAATGATAAATGATATTATATAACAAAAACTATTTCATAATTTCACAAAATCTAACATCTTGGTATAATGTCATTTTCTCCTAATCTTACTGTTATGGGGATATGATAGCTGTGGGTCTAAGATGAGAAGCCACAAGCATTATGAAATAGAATTGAGTGATTAGATTATATCATTATTTATGATCATTTAGTGGAAGAAATGAACTACTTTAATTGAGTAGTTGATTGCCTATTAATTCATTTGTCAATAATTTTTTTCATCTTAATTATGAGAGCAATTAAGTGAGCAGGATGAGAAAAGAGATATATTTATATTTAAGACAACCTTAATGATTTCAGACTATTAAAAAATAAAAAGGTCAAATGGAACCTGATCCATTCAAGTATTCAGGAAATATATGTTGAACATCAGCTTGGACCTGACCTGCATTTCACTTTTTTCCCTGGCCTTAATCTTTCATTATGATCTTTTACACTTCATTATAATCAATATTTTGTACTTACCGAGGCATAGAAGAAGCATCAAAGTGATTGTATTTATTATTTCTGGCATGGTAGTTACCAAATGTGAAGAACATCTTCTGTATATGAAATTTCTTTATCTTTTTCTTTTTATTATTGTTCTTTTCTAATTTAGATGAAGAAATATACTTTGGATTCCTGACACATGTTCCCCTGATACTTCACACAGATATATACTTGCTTAATGAAGATACAGTTTGTCAAAAAGTAGTTAAATGGTCTAGTTTGTGCCCTTGTCAATGTAGACAAACTTATATTTTCTCCAATTTTGGACTTAAAGAGAGCAAAAGCTAAATCCAATTTGGAGCAAAATTATCTAGAATTTGCGAGAAGTGTATGCTGATCATCATTATGTAACCAAGCACAGTGAAGGGAAGATAGCAAATAAGTAGAAAAAAGCTGGTTATATCATTTTTCGCAGGAAACACCATATCTCACAACATTCAAAGTGATTTTCTTTTTCCTCTTTCAAGGAGAGTAATTAAGATAATGGTTGTTTCTTATTTGTTTATGTTGTGTGACTAAGATACTATCATTGGTAGCAGCATCTTGGATACCAATGGTAATTCTGTAAGTTTCAAGTTAAAGCTAGAACTCAGGCTTGGGTGAGAGGTATCAATTTTAACTTTAGTGTGAAGGTAAATTTTCATATATTTTAATGGTTCTGAATTCTTTGTGCTGCTATCAGCTTGTGGTGAGGCCAACGATAGGAATGGATCATCTGAAGAAGAAATTGATGCGAACAACTTCATTGATCCCCAGGCAGAAGATCAGGAACTAAAGGGTCAGTTGCTGCGCAAGTTCAGTGGGCAATTAGGCAGCCTGAAGCAGGAGTTCATGAAAAAGAGGAAGAAGGGGAAGTTGCCTAAAGAAGCCAGGCAACAGTTACTAGACTGGTGGAGCAGACATTACAAATGGCCTTATCCCTCGGTATGCATTTTATATCCCACAACTTTATACATGTACAGTCTTGAAGATCAGTTCACTAATATAATGATACTCTTTACCTAAACTGGGTCTATGAAGTGCTTAATTCCCACAAGCTAATTATAAAATTATAAAGATCAAACTGCTAAGATGTCCTATTGAATACTATCACCACGCTTGGCTCTTCTAAGATAAGAGCTGCAGTAAGAGCTGCAGCCCTTGACAAGATCACTATTACTTAATAGCAGGAAAGAAAGGAGGATAGGGAAGACCAAAGAGGTGAGCAGTCGAATGCCTCCGACCAAGGAGGTAATCTTGTACTTCTCGTGAAATGGCAAAGACTGTCTTTAGCATTGTCATTGTGCTGGAATGGATTGTAGTTCATTGAGGTTTGAGGTTTAAATTTACAGTTTCAAATACAAGGGTGAGCTTGAATATCATGGAATTGGTCTTTTGCCATCGAGTAGACTGCATATAAGCATGAAGTTATGACTTGTGAGGTTTCCATGCTTTTTGATGGATGGTATATATTTTTAGCTCAAAGGCTCTCCTTGCTATGCCTTGCATACAATTCATGGACCAAATTTATCATTTTTTGTGTTTAATCTTTCGAGAACAGGAGTCTCAGAAGCTAGCCCTAGCAGAATCTACTGGTCTGGATCAGAAGCAAATAAACAACTGGTTCATTAATCAAAGAAAACGGCACTGGAAGCCATCCGAGGATATGCAGTTCGTGGTGATGGATGCTACCCATCCACATTATTACATGGATAATGTTCTTGGTAACCCTTTCCCGATGGATATTTCTCCTGCATTGCTCTAAACAAGATGACCATTTTACATACAGATGATGGTGGTCTTAACTGTAGAAATACATGTAGTGTATTTCTTATTTCGCTATCATTTGACATCAAATTTATGCTGTGTACTTGATATATATCTGGAGGCTAGTAAATTTATCTTATTATTGAACTATGGTTCTCTTATTTATAAAGTATCGAGATGCTTTAGGAGTTGGTTTTTTCTTGTAAATGTATATGTTTTCATGTCATTTAGATAAATGGGTTTCGAAACATAGATTTGTCTATTGGTTGCTGGTTGTGGGCATTTTGGACTGTAATATAGCTAAGCAATAAGATTCTGTGACTAAAAACTTGATGAAACAAAACAAATCAAGAACATTAAAATGAATCCATTAAGCTGTTTTCTGATCATTTTGAAGCTAACTTTCAATTGAAATGCCTTCATGCTCACGAAGAATGTCCATGCAGCTCAAGTGTGGGCTGGTCCATTTAAAGCCTTAAATTACTAATTTTTGTCTAATTTGAGAGATGAATTTCCCGCTTCCACGGGCAAAACGGATAATGGGATTCGAACAATATGATTCAAAGTTCCTGTTAGAACAATTTCCCCAAAGCTGAATTCATCCCTAGCATTTGTCACGCAAAATTTTATTTCTAAGACTTGAGTTTTCTGTGGAGCTAATGTAAACCTGGTTGGAGATATGCTGACATTAGTCCCATTAGGTGGTATCACGGACACCATGTATGTTTCTACCTTCCTGCCTATATTCTTCACATTCCTCTCAATCGTTAGCGATTGGTATAGTTCTGATATTGTAATTGAAGGAAGGTTCAGGCTGGCTGGATGGCCAAGGGATCCATTGCACCCTTCTCCGGTTGCAGCTTTTACTATACTTGGATTCACATTCGGCAGCGAGCATAAGAAATTTATGTAGTCTTCAAATTCTGCATCATATTTGAAAAGTTACAAAATATGCTTGTTTATGTTTAGACATGTAGACATGAGAAGAAGCGACAAGTTACCTGATGCAAAGGCCAGGCCTGGATCAAGGGCACGAGCTGGATTCACAATACCAGCACCAAAATCAAATGGAGTGGAGGCATATAGGTCGTTGATATCTGATCCTTCAGCTAGTATGGGTTCCCCATAGTTGTCGTACTTGGTGGCCGTGACAGAGAGAGCTGATGCAATCATAGATGGAGTCCATGAAGGATTGAATTGTTTGATCAATGCTGCTATCCCCGCTATGTGAGGTGTTGCCATACTTGTACCAGACAACAGTGCAAAATCATACCCTAAATGATTCACAGAAGTTTGAGGGTATTAGTGACCCTGTCACAGCATGCAATTAGCTATGAATTATTTATTACCTGTTAGTATAGGATCTAAGGCACTAAGAGGGCTCCAGGCTGCCCATATTTGATGCCCTGGAGCAAGAATATCTGGCTTCAGTACATCTGCGGGATTCCTATCAATGTCGATAAAATCAGGCCCCCTGGAAGAGAATCTGCTAACAATAGGCGATCTGCCCCCAAAAGATGCAACTCTACCCTCTCCTATAGATGCTCTTGCGCAAAATTTTGTCACGAATCCTTTCTCATCCCTGTTGATTTGTTGTTCATAATACCGGGATATAATCTATATGCATGAGATAGAATTAGAATTTCCCAAGATTTTACAACTTGCAATTTCTATTTCCAAGTGAGAAAAGATTACCTGTGCATCAGAAACTTTCGGAATCATGATGCCTGAAACTGCAAAGGGAATGGGTTCTGCAATGAAATCACCATAGACAGGGTTTGCAACGAAAACAAATCCCATAAATCCTAAAGTTCTTGCAGTGTCAATTATGGCAGTTATGGTGGATGTGCCATTATAAAAACCATCTGAGAAGGTGCAGATAACAATGCGGCCTCGCACAATATCCGGGTCCAATGATTCAGGATATTGGCATTCATCAGTGTATTCTGGAGTCCTCGGAAATGTCCCATTTGCCTTTACTGCATCCTTAGCCAACACCAACTTATACTGAAATAACCCATATCCAAAAGTTGGTCCTGAATTGGCAACACAGAGACTCATACAAAAATGCTTAAAGATGAATACTTTAAGATCAAAAAAAGAAAAAAGAATTACCTGACAGACCAACACCTCCAAGTTTTTGACCATTGCCAAGAAGAAGCGAAGACGGATAGGATCTGTCTGTTGTGCAGGCAGCTACTCCTAGAGCCCAGGGGCTGTATGAGATAACCGTCGAAAGACCTGGGCCATGGTTACCTGCAGCTTGGACTACCAAAACTCCAGCTCTTTGGGCGAATAGCATGGCAATATCAAACGCATTTAAGAAGGTCAGGGTATCTTCAGGTGGTTCATCTGGTCCCACTGAAAGGCACAGTATGTCTACACCATCCATTGCTGCCTGTGCCACAAGCAAAACAAGAAGATTCACATAATTTTGAAAAACACATACTACACTCTTCCTGCTTAAAAATTTCATCTTTACTTGATCTATTGCTGCAACCACATCTGTTAAGGTTCCAACTGTTGGATACACAGCCTTGTATACAGCTATTCTGTTGCCAAAAAACATACAACTATTATCTGATGATGGAATTTGTTAGATATATACTTCTAAATCCTACTCAACAACAACAAACCGTGCACGTGGCGCCATCCCGGCAGCCCGTCCATAGTAAAAGCCCTTCGCCACCACCGGTACTCCGGCATTTCCAGCAGCAGTTGCAGCCACATGACTAAACATAAAGCATCCGAGTTTTTTACAATTAAATTAACATACTTAAAAAGCAATGATGTGCAAGCATAAAGCATCCGAATTTCTTACAATTAAATTAACATACTTAAAAAGCAATGATATGCCACTGACAAGTTCTAAGATTTAGCAAATACTGGTCTTATATTTGGATTGCAAGGTGTCGAGTTCTTGATAGAACAGCTATTTTTTGTGCGAATAAAACAGTTGTATTTTTTTAGTTCTATGATATACCTGCCATGCCCAACGGCATCAAAGGGTGAGAGGAAGTCTATTGAAGTGTTAAGAGTAGCTACAGCTTGAGCACCAGCTGAGAAGAACCTTGCTGATACTATCTTCCCATTGCAGAAAGTAGATGGGAATCCAGGACCCGTTTGGCAAGCCCCAGAAAAATGAGAAACATTTGATGTAAAGGGATTCAAAGGATCATATCCAAAACTTGGATGCAATGGATTGATGCCTGTGTCAACAAAACCTATAATCACTCCTTCACCTGCATTCTTATATCCTCCTTCTTGGGTCCACACATCTTGAGGTAGTTCAAGGAACTGAGGAGTGTATGTAGTCATCAATTTGGCTCCTCTATCTCTCTCCACCACCTTCACTCCAGGAGCATATTTGAGTTTATCAGCCTGAAATTTCATATATAACTTATTTATGCTGTTTTCTTCCATCCAGGAGAGTAGAATTCATAAGAATTATAGAACCTGAGAAGGAGTGGCATGAAGGGCAAAGCCATTGATGATGTGTTTGAAGCTGTAGAGTTTTGTGTAGGTTCCGAACTCAAGCGTGCTTTGTAAAAGCTGATCATGGGAAGCAACCGATCGCTTTGCATGAGATTTAGAAGCTTCACTGAAAGAATTTATAAAATTAGATATCAAGTGTACGGATAAGGGAAATGATAAATTATGAAATAAACCTGTCGAGTTCAAGTTTTGCTGTATGATGATCCGATGAGCGATCTCCGTGAAAAGCAACTGCCTCTTGTTCAAGTAGGACCAAGTATATTGATCTCTCTTCTGCTAAACAAGCAACACAAACTATAAAAACAAGAACCAGTGCACCTCTTGATGAATTTCGCATCGTTGTGGTGAAGGAAATATGAACTTGATTAAGATGTTAAATATAGTTTTGTTCGAAAAAGAAGATATCTAAGTGCTCATCATGGGCCATGCAAATTAAGAAGAACGTCAAAACACATGGTTAGTGTGAATAAAGTCGTTACAGTTAGTTTTGTTTATACATGCAAGCAGGCCCACTTTGGAGTAAACCGTTACAAATTACATTTCCATAGAATAATAGATTATTAATTCTTTGCTTTTCTATTAAATATTATTTAATAATTTTGTTATATGGTAGGGGATAATGAGGGAGAAGATTTGAGAGGCATATGTGCATGCTATTCTCGCCATCTCACGCTATCGCCGAAGATGCATAATTAATATGTTAGAAGATGATGTTTTGGGTCTTCCATTATGTTTATATTTGACTCTTTGCTACCTTTCTGTTACGCGACACTGCTCGCTCCTTATCTCGACAGATATCACTATTCCTGCACGGTTATACTTGCAAGCATAGCCATCTATAAAATTAGGAAAAACGTTTCCCTGGATGTAGTCCATGAGAATCATTAATATATATATATATATATATATATATATATATATATATATAAACTTTTTTTTTTCCTTCCATGACAACATGCCATGGACTATTCCACATCTTAACTATTCTATCAAGAGAAAAAAATTTCCATAAAATTATAGCCGTTTTTTTAGTAAAAATGAGATTTTTATTTTTTTTTTATTTACGGAAAAAGATTCTTTTTTGGTAGCACTTATTTACGACACAATTTATGTTTTTTTAATAATTACATATTTCATCCAACTCTTTATAACGTACAAACTTTTTAGCAGTTAGGATGTATTTAGTTTAACAGCATACGAGGAAACAGCATAAACAAAAATTCCATTCCAAGTTTCGGTTGACAAGATTCGGACAATCTCATCCGATAATCGATTTTTCTAAGAACAAGGAACTGATAACGCAAATGGATACATCCTGGTAGCTATTTGATTCATTTTCTAACTTTCTGAAGCTAATTTTGGCCAAAACCATTTCATCAGCTCAGAGAAGTCCAAAAATTGATTTACCAGCAAAAGCATACACTCCATATTATATATCAGTTCGTTGATTACACCTGGGAAAACATAAAATGCCAACGGTTGGATAGCTCATCCTAGCCACCTGTAATGGCTGGATAACTAGCCATACAAATATAACAGACGAAACAAAAAGAAGAAACAACAGGTCAATGGGCAGTCCTGGCTCAATATTTGATTCCAGAAACTAAAAAAGTCTATAAAAGTTAAGAGTTCAATATCTGAGCCATGCTAAAAATGGAACCTTTTTTTTTTCTGGACAAATTGGTAACAAAAGTGATGTTGCAACCCTACATATATCACAATGTAAACACATAGATCACTGAAAGCTCACAGTTTGAGCAAAGCACACCACTGTTCTCTGCACCGTACATTCCACACAACAACATTCTAAAAGCTAAATCTCCAAGAAGAGCCCCGCCTCCCCTTGCATCTACTCAACCTCTAATTACACTCATCTCTTCCGCCGCTTCACTTCTACCTGCAAGGTTCATTGCCTTTATCAATCATTTATATTTATATGAAACACAAGAAACGGGATTAAATCTGTCACAACCAAATCATCCTGTATGCAAAAACTTCTGTTAAATAATAAGATTTTTGTTTCCTCATCTAACATTCTCACCTTTGTGACTACAAAGAATTTTGCAGGGTGTTCTTATGCCAGCATGATTTCTAACTCCATAATGAATGCAATTATACTGGATGAAAATCAAACGATAATTTGAAAATCAACCAACACTATACAGTAATGAGACTTCATATTATATCTGTTCGAATACCAATGCCGTTAGGATTTTAAGTATTAGAACATAACCATTAAACAGCCTGAATCTTCATTACAAGTTCCATGGGGATACCACATCATAATATTTTTATTCTAATATCAGTATCTTATTTAGCAAAAATAATAAATTAAGTTCCTCTTCACGAATTTATCCTACCTTTTTTGGGGAAAAGAGACCATTCAAACCCTGATATGCTCAATTGCTACATGGCCACTCGAACTTCTATTTTCTAATTAATAGGTCCAAAATGTTTGCAGCAATTCTTTTCTTAATCATGCAAAAGCCTATTTCCTCTTATAATTCAACATTACAGTCAAATTGTACACTAAATTGAAAAATGCTCTCTTCATCTCATCTTGCAATTTCTAACCAACATGGACGGGAAGCACTTGAACAGAGTACCCATCAAATCAGAAGTGCTGGTAATGGGCTTAGCTGCTTACAAAGTAGTTTCTCTACCATGCCTTTCTCCCTTACATGTGATTCTCACGCCATAGCCACATCTTGTTTGCACCGTTTCTTCATTGAGCAGGTTTTAGTAAAATTTTATTAGTGGGATAGTGAACGTCATATAAAAAGACAAAAGAGAGGTATTTAAATCTCTGTTCCTATCCCAAACCTTTGATTTTGTGGATCAATTGACAATATTAAGTTTTTTAATAAATACAAACTAGAAAAGCTTAACTTTGCAGTCCAAGAAGAATAAATTTCCACAGGAGAAGTGAACAGTAATACAAATTCCCTGGTGATGTAGAAGAAACATTAACAAGGAGTTGAGTTGTGTCTTGCAGTTATTAAAACTTGAAATCAGGAGATGGTGCATGAACTAAATGAATTCTAATTTCAGAATGCACAAATAATACTTGCATATATCTGAAACACTTCAAAATCAGGAAAGTGAAATCATCGCAATCATCTTTCAAGGACACATTTATACAGTGCATATATGAAGAAATGTTTTCACAGATGTATAAATTCTTTGTGCATACATATAGAGATTCTTAAAGGGCTAAAACTCATAAGATGAGTAGTGCTTGAGAGAGCAAAGGCACTAACAGAAAAATGGAACATGCACACAGAAATCCACTGCAAAGTGGGCAAGGAAAAATAATAACAACCTTCAATCTTGAAGATGGTTACACAGGCAAAAAATAGTCCTTTCTGATCTTATAGCATTCTTAAATCTACATGAACATAAATAATGAGAAAAGCATGTTAGAAGATGCATTGATTTGAAAACACCCATATAAAATGAAGCCCATTTCATTCAAACACTTCTATGGATGACCTCACATGTTCAAAGAGTTCTAAGCCCATTTCATTCAAACACTGAGGCGCTTCCATCAAGTAGCAAAGTCAAACACAGAACAGACACTAAAATTCATATCTCCAATTTGAGATGGCTTCTATTAACTTTACATTCAAATAATCAAAAATTTTAAGAAAAATGTCTGCCCATAGTGCATCAACCCTGATAAACAAATTCTTCCCATTAGTCATATTCTAAAAGAACCGTAGGATATTCAGATGAAGGATATAGCAGTCTTGATGACCTTGAACTTTCTGTGACAAAGTGACAATTTCTTTATTTTTACTTTAAACATGTTATTCAAACATGGCTTATCTTAAAACTGTCAAAGATGGCATTTTCTCCCAACAAAGCTGGAAAAAGGTTCATATACATAACCAACTATCAGCACTCTTCCATATACTGATAGAACCACCTTTATTCATTTCAAATTTTACTGCTCTTATAGTCTACTAACATCCGACATGACACCTAGGGGTGAGCCCAAAGAATAAAGCATATTTTCATCAGTCAAGGTGCATTTGACAAGCAAAAGGCAACAAACACTCATTTGAAATGAAGTTAAACCACACATAAAGAAGCCTCACCTTGTCGTCGGCTGCTGGTGAAGAAGGAAATCCATTATGTGATCTTTTGACATCATCTTCTGATGCACATTCAGCACACACAAAGTGATCTAGTTTCTTTGCTTCTTCAATTGTCATGCCCACACAAGCAGGATGATACCTGTCGAGAATATGCAAAGAAACCATGAGGTGTGAGCTATATGAACCAGTTCCTAGAAGTTTGCCAGGTTAGATGGATGTGTACTTGACCAATTTGACGCCAAACTAATTCTGATCTCATGCATAAAAAGATTGTACATCTTTTAGGCCAGCAAAAGTAAATGGCGCCTCAAATTCTTTTAGGCCAGCAAAGCGAATTCAAATTAACATAGGGCTCAGATAACCTTTAAATTCTTCTGATACTCTGTTTTTGATAGAAAGAGATGTTTCTTATTAATGCGGAGCTTCCTTTTTTGTATGAAATTCATGAACCAACCACATTTGAAAAAAATGTGCTTAAGAATAGGAAACACAAACTGCCCACACATCTTTTCACGCTTTTGGCAACGCATCCTATAAACTTGCACTTAATTGTAGCGAGACGTGGAAAATGCTTTGCAACCTTTTCTAAAATTAATAAAAAGGACTGGACTTTACCAGTCTTTGCAACCTTCGCATTGCACCATAAGATCATCCGGGTTGTATGGCATCTCACATTTACAATACCTTCAAGAAAACAGAAGTAGAAAACTAATTAAATTTTATCAAACAATACACCACCCAAACAAGCACATTTTGAAGCAACCAATGAAACTCACACAGCAACCCTGTCAGGTGTGAAGCCTCCAGTAGCAGCCTTGTACTCAAACCGACAATAGTAATCCTCGGCGCCAACGTTCTCAAGCTTAGTATAGTTCTTAAAAGAGTGAACTATACATTTCCCTTCGATAGTGTGAGCACTCTGAACATCATAATGGTCCGATAAAAATAGCTCCTTTGCCCCATGAAACTGTCTCCGGCCACCCAAAGCTTCCTCAGGCCGGTAGTACCACCTTACCCTGACCTTCACATTGTTTCTCCGGTCAGCCTCGATCCCCTCAATTCTGGCAACGTACGGTGGCTTTCCAGTGTCCGATGGTCTCATCAACACGCAATCCCCAGCTGCTCAAGAAGCGACATCACCAAAAAGACATTAAAAAGCCAAGCTTTTAAGAAGTAAATATGCATATCCATTTAAGTATACACTTATACAAATGCACACGCATACCTTTGACAACTTTATTGGTGCCGCGAATGGTGTATGAGTCGAGTTCTCTTTTGCCAGTTTTTGGCGTGGAAATGACGCCGGGTCTGGTTTTGGCCATGAAAGGTAAGATTTTTCCTCCTTGTTTTGGTAATGTAAGATTTGAATAAGTTAAAAGGGGGAATTTGGGGGAGGAATTGGAGTTTGAAGGGAGAGGAACCCTAGGTTCTTCTAATGGAGGAAGGAGAGAGACAGCACAGGAAACTGTGACCCTTGACCTCAGTTACTGTGACTTTTTTTATGCCTCTGGTTAATTAATTGTGTGTAGCTAGCAGGCAGTACAATTTTGTTTTTTGTTTTTTTTTTCAAATTTTTCTCATTTTTGGGAATTTATTATGTTTTTTTTTCTTTTTTTTAACACCCTTGTTACTTTAAAATTTAAATTACATTGTATTTATTATTATTATTATTTTTTTTATCAGGTGAGAGTTGTGGCAGGAAATGGTATTCATCAAAAGGTAATCTTGATTGAAATTTCTAGCCATATACAATGACAAAAGATGGAGTAAGATTTCCATTCAAGAAAAAGAACATTAATTGGAAAGTTTTATATAATAATTAAAAAAAGTTGATGATCATAAGGGTGACATGTCATCCCACTCCAAATTTTTTAAAACAAAAAATTCAAAATCTTTATATGCAACTAATTTAATTTTGACTGCCCTCAAATTTAATTTGTTCTTCGATTAACTTCTAGTTTAACATTCTTGATACAAAAAATGGTTAAATAACTAAATTTTGTAAGGGAATACGAGCAATTGACACTTCTTTCTTTGTTGAACTTATTTTCTTACAAGGTATTTCACTTTTTCATTTGATCTAGCAAAAATAGCACATTTGCTTGTTTTTCAAGTGAATTGTTTTCTCATGAAGTCCGCACATTCACACAATTAGAATATAATGAGAAAAGTAACAAATAGATTAGTTTTTTAAGAAACATAAAGTTTAATTTTTTATTGTCAGCGTCTACCAACAATTGAAAATTTTGCTGGCCACTCTATCAGAATGCCTTAAACTTGACTTTTTTTATCAATGAAACAATATGCTATTTGGCATGTTTAACCTTTCTAAAAACAAAATTCAGCTACCAAAAACTCCTAGTTTATGGACCAATTAATACAAGAAAATGGCTATTTGGCTGCATATCTTGCATAATTTGACAAAAACACCAACATTATTCTGGCTGCTTCATTTCTTTTCTAATTCAACACCAACAAATATAATACAGAATAAAACGGAGATGCTACTTTATCGATTAATTGGAGTATGCATCCGTTCCACAATTCTGTTTACAGCATCACGAGACATCACCAGTGTATCATGAAGCAGGATGCTATAGACATTCAAGCCCTGTAAACAACATAAACAATTGTAAGTTCCGACTTCTGAGGAAGCTTACTTCTTATGGTGGTTCTATCTGACATTGTTATTACAATGAAATCGAATCTTAAGCTACTAGCTAAGCTTTGATAATAGGAATAATTTGAAAATAATAAATGATTCAAGAAGATAACCATCCGAGGGCAAAGAAAGCAAATACTTCACAACAGCTTTTGCAAGGAACGTCCTAAAATTTGAATTCAGAAGAAAAAAATGAAAACAATAGACTGGAAGAGGTTTTATAATGTAATCATCTGTGAAATTCAGAATGAAATTATATTAACATCACTAATACAGGAAAATCAAGATGCAAAAATATTGAGCAAACATTTTTAGGTTTTATAACTAAATTATGAGAAGAAGATCATCGACTTATAATACAATAGACCAAAAATTGGCCTATTTGTTCAAAGATTCAGACAATAACTTTTAAATTCAAAATCGAAATATTTTATGTAAAGAAATAGAGATGTGAGTTACAACTTACAATTGAAGGTAGAACATTGACATAATGCAGATTTTGTGTAGCCAACTTCAGCTTTTCATTAATGGGGCCACCATCCACCAACAGTAGCTTCTTCGTATTCTCCATTTGCTTATAATAGTTCACAACATTCTTAGTTTTGTGTGTTGGGAGCTCCAAATCCTCAAACACCAGAAGCTGTATTTTTATGATTTCTTTTAAGATGTCACTCAATACTTGAAAGAATAATTATCTGATATACAAGCTACAGTACAATATAAAGACCAAGGAATTTAGCTAATTTTAATAGGCATATAAGTTAAATGTGGATTTACATTCAAAAGCAGCTGAATTCAAACTGGTGAAATAAACATTACGTAGCAAACAAACAAATATGTAAAAGCAGGACAAAATTGCAGAAGTTGTATAAGGCATAACAAACAAACAAGTGATGGACCTAGCATAAGGCCCGGTGACAAGATGATGCTAATCATAAATGAGCAGTATCTCCCGAAAACATAGGCATGCCTATCAATTGTGTAACAAATGCAAGATTATGGTTGAATTTCATGTTATATACAACCTATTTGACCCATTGCACAAGCTGGTAATCAGACGGGCAATCTGAGATAGACTTCTGCTTTGCTTGCAGTTGCTTTTATGAAAAATTAAACATTGAAAGAGAGAAAGGGAGAGGCATACCTTGCCTTCTGCTGCACAAGCTGTCAACGCTATCTTCAATCCTAAACGCCTAACTTTCTTATTACATTTTATAGCATGACTGCGTGGCTTAGGGCCATGCATTGCAGCACCACCCCTAAACTGTTATCCAAAAATCAAGTCACTACAGTCCATAACAGAACAGCATTGAGAAAATCCCACAACTGAACATTTAGAAGGGTCAAAAAGCTTCTATACCTGCGGTCCACGCAATGTTCCATGCCTTGCTCGACCAGTACCCTTCTGTCTATATGGTTTTCTCCCAGTACCACTAACCTCACTGATTGTTTTTGTTGAATGTGTTCCCTGTTGACAACTCAAACATAAGATTACCAACGGCTGCTTAACAAGAAGCTACCAGTACTTATATGTTGGCAGAATTTTTGCCATGAGAAAACTTATTACAAAAGACTATTTAAGAGTACCATATGTAAATAACTGCGTATGTAACAGGTTCCAGTATTTACATGTTGGCAGAATTTTGATAATCAGACAGCTTCAGACAGTAAGAAAGTAACTAGCTTTCTATTATGACATACACAGGAAAATCATCAACTCTCAAGCAGTGCCCCATTCATTTTTCTACCAAACACTCCAGTGCATTTTCTGTTCTTGTCAGTTCATCAATATTGAACTAATCATGTAAGCTTAGAAGATCCATTCCAATTTCAGAAGACCGTGAGTTACACCAAGGTCTTCATTTTTCAGAAAGAAATGTAACTAATTTTTCCCATGTGAAAGACCTCTCCATGATGACCAGATTTTCCTCCAAATGACCAGATTTCACCCAGTAAACTCAACCAAAAAAGAACATTTGATAAAGAAGTCATAATACTATTAGAGCCATCAAATCATCTTGAAGCTTTAAATAATAGTTGAGCCTACCTGCTGTCGTTTTGCAAGTTGCCATCGCACAACACGATGAACAATGTGCTTCTTAATGGGCACATCAAAAACATCACCAACCAAAACCATAAATCCTTTGTCCTCATTGCAAAAATTTGTCACAGGAATTACCAGGTCCTGATATAGTCCTAAATCACAACACAAAATCAAAGAAGTTAACAATCTGCACCTATAAAAATACAGAATATAAGAAAAAACTAAATATGCAATGGTTCCAAGTCAGTCTATGGAAAGAGTGCCCGCACAGACAAGCAAAAAGCAAGAAAATTGTCATTGAATAAAAGAACAGGTTTGAAACAAGAATTATGAGGTACACATGACATCCAATAGTCAAACATTATTGTGCTACATCAAATAGTTAGGAACAGTGAAGACATATCACCAAATTTTTATATAGATATTTGAAACTTGGAAGTCCATTTGGAGAATCTCATGAAGACATATGATCACGATGACATTTCCACATATAAGAAAAAAAAAACAAGATGGCTAACCATAGTGGATTAAGGGCAACAGCTCAACTCAAAAACATATCAACACCAGTACTTAATACATCATTGATTGCAGGTTCAAAGTGATTTTTCGAACATATAAGCACAGTTTTCTAATACATTAAAAAAAGATTAAAATAAAATATTTCAGTCTTAAATATAGAACAATTGTTGAAACTTGAAGAAAATAATATATAAGTTAAAGTTTTACTCATCACTATGAAACACAAAGCGGTGTTTAGCTAAAGAGTTAGCAATCACAAGTGACACTGAGTACTACATATATCTGCACCTCAATTCCAAATATCAGTCTTGAACCATAACCTAGATTGACGAATAGCTAGAATACAGCTTCATTCTTCTTACAGCAACCATTGATTATGGCAGATTAAATTAGCATTAAGGCGGTAAATTTGCATACAAACTTCAGTCTGAAGCATATGGAGATGTTTAGTCCTTCCAAAGACTGATAGCCAAATGAAAAATCAAAAGTACACAAACAAATCAATTCCATTGGACATTTGACATTTGACTTCTAAGATAAGCGCTTTTACATGGAGGTCAGTGATTTTGACAGCTATAACATTTTCCCACCCGGAGCACGACTAATAAAGCAATAAGCGAGAACAATTTCAACTCTTTCATTACCAATGTCACGATCTGGTGTTAGAACAGTCTTCGTGGACAATAAATCAGAAGGAAATGCACCATCACTTGACCCCGGAGTCAGGATAGATGTAGAGAACCTCCTATAAGCGAGGGAAGCCACCCCATTCTACGTTAAAACATGACCGAAAATAGGCTCATTACTATATGGACGATGATAGAAGAAATATAGGATTATGAAATTTCAAAAAAAATCGAAACTTTCTTCACTACAAATAGAAACCCCCACCAATCGTAAAACTTGGCCCAAATAAGCAGAAACGAAGTGTACCTTGATAAAGCTAGAAGGTTCTGCAGAAAATAAGTAATCCCCAGAAAAATGGCCACTTAAATCTGTCAAAGAGAGCAACACGTTTACAGAAAGGTAAATACTTTCGAGACAACAAAAAATCCTAATAACAAACTACCAGTAGTGAAGCGAGAAAAAGCATAGGCCTCACCATGAGAAGGTCGAAATGATTGATAAGGGAAATATGGAGAACCGCGAAGACCAGCGTTTAAGGAGCCAAACGAGCGTAAAATCCTTCTGGAGATTGAAACTGCCATATTTCTAAAAAACCCGAAAAGACAGCCTCCGCCGATCGAAGTAAAGAAATGTCACCCGCTCATCTGCACTCCAATAAAGCCAGAGCTAAAATAAGCTTGAGAACTGCTCAAGAAAATGACACTGTGCTAAGTAGCGATTTGGGGATCGAATTCGGCTGTTACGCAAGGACCTGTGTTTTTTGAGAAACAGAGAAAATCGCAAAACCCCAACTTGTGTGAGGTCTTTTGTGAAGATAGTGCTAATTAAACTCCAAATTTTCTATATGCCCTTGTGTAAAATTAAATATTCTTTCTCGCGGAAATGTGATTAGTAGTTTAAAACTATGTAGTATGTACCCTACCCTGGCCCTGTTACAAAGCCTGCACTTTTAACGAATCGCAGTTGAGCTAGTAATCATGTCCACTAAAATTTTAATTTGGGCCTCGTACAATCCTAATTCGTAATCGACAAATTTTTATTTTATATTTCATTAAAATTATTACCCATGGCCTGTTCTTATTTTTAGCTTTCAAATGAATGAAGTACTGATTTTTTGTAAAATTCCAACATCAAGAGTATCTTATTTTTAGTTGCTCTTAGTTGGTTAAGAAACCTACCATTATTGACCTTAGATGGCTCAGTCAGTGCTTTAAAGAGGGTTTGGTGATCAATAAGCTTCGGTTAATATCAAACTTGAATCAGATTAATCGAAACAATTATGAATTTATGAATGTTACAGGTTACTATAATCAAAAAAATAAATTCTATTGAGTCAAACACATGCACTCTTTACACCGGGGAAATCGGTAAATGCTCCTTGCTACAGGCCTTGTAAACACATGTTTGGTTTGTCTAACTGCCTTCCTAACTCTTTGCTCAAATATTTTCCATTCTATAGTGTTGTTCTTCATGAATATGGCAGCAAGCCTCCGCTTGTTTGGCCGGATTGTTGGCATTTTCCCACCACCATAATATGTTCGGTATCCAGCAACCAATGATGACAGCTGACTCCCTGAGTCTGTCATCGCAAATGCATCAGCAGCAGTGCAAGCTATGAAGTCCAGCGCTGCTAGCTGCAGGAACATTATGAGACAAAGTTCACTTGTAAAGAGCATTGACAATAACTCAAATGAGTTTGTGATCCATCTCAATATTGCTGGACAATTACTAGATAGAATATAAGTAGTGATAGCAAGATGATTGTTGATTCATCTAATAGTTTCTTGAGCCTTTTCAGTTTCCTTCTTAATCATGAGGTTATCATATAAAAATTGATTGTCTGCATAGGATCATTCTTCCCTTGCCTACTAAACTAGAAGACAATGGAAATAACCATCATTTTCTTACCTGCAACGAAAAGTTTGAGAACGGTTCAATTTCGGCAGCTGAAAGCACTTTCTCTTTAGTAACTAAATTAGGATACAAGCTTGTCAAAGCAGCTAGTCTTTGTTCCCCTCCATATATATTTGCACCTGCCACGAATATATTTGTCTTTCGGTTGAAACCAAGAGCAGCAAGCATAAGTACTGCTTCTTCAGGTGTTAATGGACATAGGCCTTCTGACCTGAGCTCTGCAGGAGAAGGTAGCCTGCAACAAGTCAAACAAATTCCTAAGGGTGTAACCAAAATAACTTTAATATAGATGAGTTTTATTCCAAAAGATTCTGTGGACAACTGGATATGGTTTCTTTGTTCAATTTTTCTCTTAAAAACAAATTTTAACTTCTGTATACATGATGTATCATAACTATGCAAAATGAACAATCTAAATGAAAATATACTAAATGCTGACTGGGCTTTTTAATGATGATTTGGCCCTCTAGTCTCCAGATCTTTAAGAAAGCCGATGACACACAATGACCATGTTCAGATACAGCAGACAAAAAAGTGCAACAGAAAAAGATCGAGTTGAACTTGTAAGAAAATTCTTGTCCTAAACATCTAACTGAAAATTTGTCCTAATAAACAAGGAGGATTTCCAGTTAAAGAAAAAACAAGGACTGACGCAACCAAGTTTAGTCAAATTGCATTAAATAAAGTTATCTGAATACTGACCTAGACATGCACAAAAGCAAATTCGCTACTCTAGAAAGCAACCCTGCAATATAAGCAACAAAGTTTTGAAGGCATACCAAGTCATGCAAGGAGATAAAAGGATAAAGTTGCAAAAAACAAGAACCTATTGACAATGAATATGCCGTACTGTAATATTAAGCATGCAAGGCAGTTATGGGAGGAATAAGAATTCAAAAGATAGGGCTCAACAGTGCATGGCCTCTAAAGAAATGACTAGAATATTAAGAGAAAGAAATTCCCAGGTCAAACTGTATTCCTGAGTGAGTCTATATGCCAAAGCAGTAAATCAAAATGACAACAAACAAATGAAATTCCAAACCACTTGGGTTCTTATATATTGCACAAGCAAAGGCATCTTCTGATTCAGCAGTACTACATTGCAAACATGAACAAGGACACATTTGCTTGTAATTGATGCGCACATATAAAAGAATGTGCAATTAGTAGAACAGCCAAAAAAATGCAGAAGTGCTTACCTCTTCGTCTTCGTAAGAAGTGCCAATGCAGGGAAATGAATTTCACGATATGCTTCCAACTCTTTTCTCTCTCCTTCACCACCACCATATTCGCACAATGAATGTGCTACCATGTCAATTTCAAACCTCAGATGAATTGCTAGATATCTTGAAGCTTTCCCACCGCGACCTCCTTTATCTTTCATATTTGATTCTGCACAAGGACCAACAAGATAGTGGTCCAGTGGTCCAGGATGGGGTGAACGTTTATGTAACCTTTGGAGGAGTAAAGCACCAGTTTGTTGTATTTTGGGAACAAATTGCAGTGCATGAAAGTTACACCTACAACGAAGCCTCTAGATGAAGACACGCAGGAGGAAAATCAGAGAAGAAATAAAGAGTAAAGAAACAATAAATATTTCTTACAATCTACCATCAGTTGTAATGGACTAGTTCTGACGTAAAAAGCTACAATGGACCAAAGAAATGAAGGCTGCTCATTTTACCTGCAACTGAAACGGCATTGGATCAAATGCCAAGCGATTCCCAAATCCTATGAAATGGACAACTCTATTTCTCAGCAAAATAGGGAGGATATTCTTCAGATAAAAACTTGGCTTGGACTCTTTTCTAATATCTACATCCATCACCTAGTCAACATTTGAAATATCATTATTACGAATAACTTGAACGAAAACCAACTCAAAAGGAAATGCTTGAAAGTCAATGGGCCATGAAACTCACAATGCTACCAATGGCCTCCAAATCCAGTGACTGTAGCTCCTCAGGAAGTGCCTTCACTATCCGAATATCAGGAGTCAGGTAATTAATAAAATGCTCCTCCTGATAGATATCGCTGAATTGACTATAAAATATAACATTTACATGGTTAACCACTTTTCCATCAAGATCACATATATCATATGTAGGAGGTAATTTCTTTTCCATTTCATGCAACAATACAGGAGGTTCCTCGGGTAAAGGGAGGCAGCAATGTCAATAAATTGCATTGCTAAAAAACACATGAAGCATTCCTATCCATGAGGAAAATATTCAAGTTTACATGTTCAAGAATAAACATTAAACGGAGCATTATTTCAACCTTAACAATGAAAATCAAGGCACTTGAAAAAGCTATAGTGATGCCACTAATTTGAAGCAAGAACATTTTTCCTTGTGATATTTGAGCAAAGCAAATCCAAATGTGAACACTGGAGCAATCAAGAACTACCCTGTCAAAATTTAAGTTTACCCAACAACCAACTACACATCCTATAGCATTCAAAAAAATAGCACATCCTAAAGTAAAAATGTAAAAGTTGCAGAGGCAAGAAGACCTCGTGTAGCAAAGAGGGAAAAATCTCTATGTACCTTGCATCTTTCCAGACACTACTGTACATAAATTTAGGAATAACAAGAGTTGAATTCAGCAGCCGTGCAAGAACAACAGCATTGCAAACCTGTTTTCAAGAACAAGTAAGAGATAACTTTGAATCAAGGGAGAACCACAAATAAGACAACATGTACTATCCTTCAGAGAAAAAGAGGAAGATGAAGAATAATGAGATTAGACCGAAATGAACTGATAGATGCCTTAAGAGGTTGCAGGGATTACGTACAGCTACTCTCTGCTGGTTTATCCCACCATTTGCTGTGACCAAAATGTAACCATTATTTCCCCCTATTGAAACAACAAAGAGAACATATCATGTCAGAACTAACTTATATCATCCATAATATGCATATTCTAACTTATATTTAAGATATATGACATATTTTCAAGTGTGCATTCATGCAGAAACCTGAAAAGGCAAATACAAGTTGCATGTTCACAAACACTCGCAAATGCACATAGACATATGGGAGAAGGGGAGAGAGAGAGAGAGAGAGAAAGAGGGTCAGTCACCACTAGGTTTCCAGTTTCGTTGATCAGAACAAGGCTTCCATGCTGAGGCCTGAACAAATGGTTCCTGCCACAGATCCTTTGGCTCACGTTTATTCTGTCACCATGAGTAATAATGCAAAGTGCAATCAATTAACCGCACAAAGAAATGAAATTTTAAAATTGAGACTAAATATAATTTAACAAAGATAAATTTTGGAACTCAAATACCTCAGCCAGGGCATGGGCAGCCAAAGCCAGCATCCTTCCATAAGTACCTTTCTGTGCTCTTTTTCCTTTGACAAATTTTTTCAAATCTCCCTGAACATATTGTGAGAATACAAATAACAACAGTCAGTGGACCCAAAAAATATAACAAGTACACCTGCACAAATAATGATTGAAAAAGAAAGATTGCAAAGGAAGATCTTAATCCAAGTCATTTTTTTATGCTGTGAAAAGGTTGGACCTTAATATGTTTTTGACCTTGGTAGATTACCATACTGGAATCTTCTGTTATATGAAGTATTTGCTATAAAGAAAAGGAATAATTGAGGATTATCTTCAGAATGAGAAAGTATAGCCTACTGCTGTCTTACTACTAGCAAAAACTAGTACTGCAAGCTTTCCCCTTAATCAGGGAACCCTTCCTTTTTGGCTAACTTCCAAAGAACTTGGAGGCAGAGGTCTGAAACAATAAGTTCCTCCAAAATAACTGCACATTTTTTTTATGTTTCCTGAATTGCTAAAGCTAAAACGAGTCAGCTCCAACCAAGACACTTTCAGCTTTAAGTGTTCATCATGTACCTTCACTCAAAATATACTTTCTTCCCAAAAGAGGCCACTTGAGTGAAGTTGAAAAGAGGGAAAAAAAAAAAGAAAGAGAGAGAGAGAGAGAGAGAGAAAGATTTTAATCGGGCAATCACTTGGGAATTTTTAAAATAAGTTCATTTTCTTTCCTACTCGGGCAATTTCCAGTGTAAATAGCAAATATATCTCTTAACCAACATAAGAAAACTGAGCTAATTAAAAATGATGCATACCTTAATGGGAACAGAAGTAGGCGAGGAAGAATTCCGAGAAAAATGGTTTTGGAGACCAACTATACGATGATGTTGAAGGCGCAAAAACATGAAAGAGTTAACAACGAAAAACAAAGCCATCAATCCAATAATAGCTACCGGTCCCTTCAATCCCCTCTTCTGATACCAAAATTTTACTCCTTTTCTCTTCATCGACTTATTCACTTGCCTCCGTTTCTGATCCAAGAAAAAACCCAACAAACTCGACCATCAAAAAGACAAACCCAGGGGATAACCGAAATACCTGTCACTGTTTGACAACCGAAAGGAACCGAACCGAGGTGATGGAGCAGGCGAGGATTGGCGGCTCATAGAGGAAGCGGAAATTGACCCAGACCCACTAGTCTGTGGACAATCAGAACCCAACAAATCAGAAGATTGAGGTAATTCCTCCAGAAGAAGACCTGAGAGATGATTTGATGAGGCCACAGGGGTTTACTTTTGTAGTTGCAGAGATTTTAGGACAAGTAAAGCCAAAGTAAAGAGTGCTCCTTTGCTTAAAATCGGAGAACTTGTCTGAATTCCCAGTTCTATCCTTTCCTGTTTAGTACTAAGATTTGGGGATAAAAATGGTGTGCTCTAGTAAAGCTACAATGGCCAAGGGATCCGTACGCAAATTGGGACGGGACCCATGAGATCATAACAGTTTCCAGTCAACCTCTTGTTTATCGAAATAAAAAAGAAAACAATCGTTTTTTGAGGAAAATTGTTATATTTGCACAGGCTTATAGCTGGAAAAATTGAAAACAGTTAAAAATGGCGTGCCATCTGCGTTTACTGGTTCTCGACCATGCATCACAAGTAAAAAACGACAGGTCCGCCTATCCACGTGGTACAGGCTGGTGATGCTGCACTAACGTTGTCGTTTCCACTTCACATTATTCTTTTGTTGCCAGTGCCACAATCATGGATCTGTGCATGACATGGATTAAAGGTGAGGAGAAAGGAGCTGCCTTTTATGGCATTTTGCTAGCCTTAACCCATAAGTGATAACTTTTTGGTTGGCATTTTCTGGCAAAGGATCAATTAAAGAGTTTGGAGTTGATTATCCACTCCAAGGTAGGTATACTTCCACTTTGTTGCAACTTTTTCTAATTTCTAAAAGACAAGATCGGATCTTAGTTCATAAACGGGTAACTTTCAACACCTGCAACTCAAAAAGAAATAATCTGACTTTCAGTATTCCATATTTTGTTTTCTAAACTATTTTACAACATTATTTATTACACAACAAAGTTCATTAATCGCCAGAATCAAATGAAAAATCTTGTTTGGCTGTAGACATCTTGCATCGGAAGATTCTGAAAATTTTTTGGATACAATATTGAACCATTTACGAATCAAGATAACTTAGAATGTATACCAAACTCACAATGTCCGGGACATAATTACATATTTTTACTCTGATTTTACTAGTTTCTTTTTTTAATCTGATTTTACTAGTTTCTCATCTCCTTCTAGATCTGGGCACACTTCAGTTTTTCAATCACCATATCGATAGCCTCTAAGGTTGTCTATCAAGTAAGTCGAGGATAATCAAAATGACACATCGATTGCTTCATGATCAGGGGTCCTATATGCAAATCCTGATTCGTCGCTGGAACGCCTTTTCACTACACTTGCCCTCTGCACTAACCTCACCAATGCTTGCACGACTTCAGACATGGGAGGGCGAAACTCAGGCTCCGGCTATACAGAGATCAAAGAATTATAATTTGTTCATTTTCAATAATGGCAATGATAATATATTAACACCAAATTACATTAGAAATCACCAAGCATGATATATGCATGCTTTTCACATCATATGCAGATTCCTGGATACAAAGTCCAGAACTTCCAAGCAGTTCTTTCTATGCTGGACTTGCAAAGCTCCAAGGAATCTATTATCTGCTCTTGGAACAAGGGAAGTGGAATGCTGCTCTTAACTAAAAAGGGAAAAGGTTACCTGAACACAAAGGGCGATAATGTCAGCAAAACGTGAAAGAGACTTTGCAGGGTACATGCCATTCAGGGCAGGATCGACCATTTTTGCCAAGGCATCAATATCATGCAGCTGAGGAGTAGCCCATTGGACAAGTGATTGCTCTGCTCTCGTCCTTGAACTATGGAATAAATTGGATAAAGAATCATAATGTAAGCAAAATTTAAGAAATGGCAGAACATGAGAGAAATTCTTTGATGATTCCAAGTATGAGAAGCAGAATAGATCATTAGATAAGAAAGGCAATACCTATCCAGTGGCTTCCGACCAGTCAACAGCTCCAACATCACCACACCAAAGCTGTAGACATCACTTTTAACAGTGTATACTCCTGACAAGGCAAATTCAGGTGCACTGTAACCAAATGAGCCAACCATTTGTGTTGAAACCTATCATTGATTCAGCACATAAACAGCATAAGGAATGTTCACAGCATGAAGGAGAGAGTGTAATAAGACATAACCACTGAAAATGAACATTATCCATCTCTATATTTACCTGCCTCTCCGTGTTTGGATTGAGAGCAGCTAATCCACAATCTGACAAGCGAGGATTGAGCTCTTCATCAAGTAAAATATTTGCAGATTTGAAATTTCGATGCACGACAGAAGGCAAGCAGACTTCATGTAAGTACCTGATAGACAAATGTAGTTCAAAAGGGATGCAAGGAAGAAATTTATAAGAGGCAGAGCAAAAGAGAGAGAGAGAGAATTGCAATTCCATACAAATATAACATACTCTAGAGCCCGAGCCGTGCCAAGTGCAACCCTAACACGTGCATTCCAAGACAGATTTTGGCTGCCATCATCAGCAAAGTGCAGCATATCATGCAGGCTACCCTTGCCCACATATTCATAAACCAAAAGCCGCTGTCCATGCTCTGCACAGTATCCTGCCAATGGTACGATGTTGGGGTGCCTCAAGCGGGCCATATTTGAAACAGCTTCAAGAAAGTTATCTTCTTCCTGTAATGAAAGGGCTGCATTGTCGATCTTCTTGATGGCCATTATCTACATCAACGGCATACAAATTCATTAATTCATTTTTACAACATAATTCAGAATAATCAAAGAGAAATTAAAGGGAAGCAAAACTCTCATTTTACAATATCTTCACTATGGCATACCAGTATGCACAGCAAAACAAGAAATAAAGTGAGATCTACTACAGTATACGCTTATAGTGGATGTTCCCCACTGACACTATTTTGTGTCTATGTGGGAGCACCTGAAGTTACCTTTCCATTAGCAAACTCCCCTTTATAAACACGACCAAGAGAACCTTCACCAATTAAAAACTCTTGACTAAAGCTGTTTGTTGCTGTTTGCAGAGAAGCAACAGTATATGATGTAGCAGTGATTGGTGACTTCATTCTCTTTACAGATCCAGAATTCCCTTGCAGCCTTTCAGCAGCCAATTTTTCAGCAGGTGGGGGCTTCAGATCGGTAACAGCAGCAAAACTTTTCGCTCTTGGCTCATGCAACTCCGCATTTACTGCACCCAAAAAAAAAGGCAAAATTTAGCATCTGAATAGCAAGAGCTTCAAGCATATCATCAAAACTACTAAAGCTAACTTCTCATAAGGAGAAGCTCAACAGTTTATTATACCCCAAAAATATTCAAATCCCAAGTTAGCATAAAAAAGACTTGACATTCACTAACTTTAAAAGAAATGGTGAACTCATGTGCTACAAAGAGAAGACAACATACAGTCATTGGTGCCAGTAGATCGACTTCCTTGGGCAGTTACAATGCCAACGTCCTTCCTTTTACTCTTTCTAATGCAACAAACAAGACCAAGAAGTGCAACTGAGAACAGCAATACTGAACCAAGGATAATGCCTACTATAGCCCCCACTGACATTCCCTTGTCTGACTCAGATGAAGCGCCATTAGAAGATGGGGGTGTATGTGCACCTGACCCTGAATGACTGCGATTATAGTGAGATCTACCAGGTGCTGGAGGGGTATATGGTGGTGGAGGAGGAGCAGGACCGTTGTCAAAAGAATTTCCATCATATCTGTTTTATTTATTCAACAGCTAAGTTAGAAATATTGCAAAAATGAAAAAAAAAAAAAAAAATTCAAAAGGATGAAAACCACAAAGTATAGCATAGAAACTGACATAAAGGTTGGAATTGAACTAATCTCACGAGGTATCCATCCACTGAAATGGTTGTTTGCTACATTTCTGTCGAAAATAAAAGTTGATATAAGAAATCACTAGATAATGCATTTGCATCGCCAATGGTAAAGAAACTAACTTACAGAGTATCCAAAGGCAAATCTGAAAGAACATCCAGAGAACCAGTTAGTTGATTGTTCTGAACATAGCTGCCACAAATTAGAATATCGCAAGAACTTCAATCCAATGCATAGGTATTGCACTATTTTAATTTTATCTATAATTTGATTTCTTATTCAGTTCGGAAGAAAAATAGCACTAAACTCACAGTGAAGAAAGATTGGACAAGGTACTAAAGGATGTCGGAAGATCTCCACTAAAATTGTTGGAAGAGAGATCCCTGCATCCACAAGCATGATAACATGAGACAAACCTATAGGAACTAATAAAAAGAAACACCAACTAAGAACTAGGAGAGGTGCTGGGGTCAAACAATAAGATTTAGCCACTCAGTTACACATCCATGAAAAATATCCAATGTAATTAATAAAATGATTTTTTCGGATGCCAATAAGAATCCTGATTCTGAGTCTCCAAATATGTTCTTGTACTAGTTTAACAGTCAATCATAGAACAGAAGCTAACAGATTTGCTCAGACAACAAAAATACTTGTTAATTGCTGTCTCCTGAAGCTGCATTCTCTATTTCTAATATAAAACTTCTACTCTTTTCCCTTCCTTGTTAAAACTGCTTTAATGATTGGCAATCTTCTCTATGCCATGCTAAAACTTCCATTATTCCATGCCAAAATGCTTATATATTGCATCCACCCTTCCTTGTCACACCTTTCAATTTATCTCCTCAAACAACTGATAATTTTCTCTCAGATGGCAGTGGTATCGAACTGCAACTGTGTTTTAGCAAGTCTAAACCTAGTTACATCTTACAGAATCTATTGTCTTGTCCAGTGGCATGTTTCCTGGTCACTGAATTATGTATAAACTCATAATAATTGAAGGAAAATAGGCAACGCAATAATTCCACGACGGACAAAGGTATAAATAGAAATGCAATTTGGATCCAGATGTGGCATGACTTAAGTCACAAACAATTGAAGATATCTAAAATGGTCCAACATAAAGAAAACATACCATAAAAATGAGTTCAAGAAGTTGACAAATTTTGACAGCAAAAAGTAAGCTGCAAAAACAACTAATGCCACAACAATGACAAGCATGTTTTAGAATCAAGATATCTTACAGTGTTGTGAGATGAGACAGATTTGCAAAAACATCTCCAACTGATTGGGAAATTGAATTATGACTCACATTCCTAAAACAAAGGAATTTTAGAATCAGGAAATAACACAATTATTACCAGTAAACAATATCTGATAGCATTAAACAGAAGTTACTCACAAGTAAGTGAGAGAACCCATGGTAGAAATGGAATAAGGAAGATTCCCACTGAAGTTATTTCTTGCAAGATTTCTGCTTCATGCAAGAATCTGGTCAGCCATACCATAAAAAAATAACAGCCAATAGCTCCAAAAAGACAGAAAAATAGAAACAACACGGCTGAACATTACAGGCTTGTAAGATTTGGTGGCAATTGATATGGGATTGTATCATGAATGTTGTTGTCACTCAGATCACTGGGAAGCAAAAACGAAAAACTGTATCAATCCCCTAACTAAGAAAAATAACAAGATTCGGTACGCCCATAAATGGATTAAAGCAAAGAATATCACACAGTGTTCTCAATGACTTGAGGTCTGAGAGCAAGTAGCCCATTGTACCGCTGAGTCCTAACCCAGAAATTTTACTGTTAAATAACAACAAAACAATCGAATTAAATAAAACAAACAAAGAAAAGCATTATATTTAAAGGCAATGTTTTGTTCTAATAATATGTCCATACACGGAAACAACAGCTGATCCCTCACAAATAACTCCTTTCCATGACTCTGCACACGGATCACCACCATTGCTTTTCCAATTGGTTAGCTGCGAAGGACTGTTAAGTGAAGTGTACATAACCTGCAGAGCTTGGACTGCAACAAAAATTATTGAGCTTTCCACCGATCAGTTGCTATAAACGGAAAATGACAACATAATCTTTACTAATTGTGCTCAAAAATGAAAGAAAACGAAACAGAAAGCTCAAATCAGAAAAAAAAAGAATAAGCATAACATTTTAATCATTTGAGATATCCAGTTTGGCAAGTTCTAATTAAAACATTTTGCTTTTTGAACAAAAAACCAGCATCAAACATAAAGACTTACAATCTTACATTTTCTTTTCTTTCCTACATTTCCCCGGAAACAAGCAGAGAGAAAAAGAAAAAAAAAAAGATCAAACTTTCAAAAAAAGAAAAAGAACAAAAACAGAGAAGTCAAAGCTCAGTTCTTGGACTCTAGCCAGCTCATTGCAATGAACAGCTTAGCTCGCCAATCACCGTCACGTTACAGCTTAAATCAATCGATCAATTGCAACCCTTAAAAACATATTTAAAGAAAATGAAAGAAAGAACAAAAATTGAGGGAAAATACCATCAGTGGAATCGGTATTGCATTGAACAATAAGAGGCAAAGCAAAGATCGAGGAAAGCAAAACTGACAAGAACACTAACTGGGTAAGAGAAGAACGAAGCAAAAAGAAAGAAAGACCAATGGGCATTACAGCCATTACGGAAAAGATTGTTGTTTTTTCTATAGTATTGTTTACACAGTTCAGAGGTGACTTTGAAGGGCGGCGTAGCACGGTGGACGGTGAAGCAAAGAAGAAGAAAAGAATAGAAAGATGAGGCTGAGATCGAAGTAAGTGGCAAGAAGAGACATCGCCATTAAAGGAAGAGACAGCAAGAGAGCGAGATTCGAAGCTTAAGAGGAGAAAGAGAGAGAGAGGAGAGTATGGTTTACGGGTGTCGGCGAAAAAGGGCAGGACTTGAAAATAATGATAATAATAAAAAAATCAGTAGACTACTAGACTGGTTATGTTTGATTATTTGTTACAGGCAAGTCCTTTCTGTTCTTGCTTGGGCTTTGGATTCTCTACATCTGATTCTTTGTTTGCTATTTTGCACTTTAACTGCCATCATCTGGCATGTCAGCATGCAATTTTTCTTAATTCAATAAATGAATTGAATTATCTTGCTTTCATAACCAAATAATATAAAAAGTTTCCATCAGTTGAAGATCTGATCTCAACAAATTGCTTCAATCTCACTTTATTGACGAGATCAATATATTGACTTGTGCATTTTGATCAACGTTGAAACTTTTTCTACTTTAGAAAGTCATGTGGGAACATATGCATCTGCTGACTCCTCCAATTTGTTTAACAAAATATGAAGAAATTAAAACAAAATAAATTATACTTTTATGATTATCAAAGTAAAACTCAATTTTTGCATATAAAAATTCAGACTCAAATTCAAGATTATTGTTGTCAGTCAATGTTCATAATGCATAGTTCGGAAAGTTCAATTCAGTCGCATGTAGGCATGAACAGCATGCATGGAGGTGCATAAAGACATTGAGTACACAAGATCCGATCACGAGTAATCTTAAAATGTCAAAAGTAACCTTGGATGTGAACTATTATTGCAACAGTACCATATAGTATACCTTCTTGTGAAATTTGATGGAGGGGTATTATGGGGAAGACGTGAATAGGGAGGGCAGACAGAATGAGACTGGGTTTATTGAAAATGACAGAAATGTCCGAATTCCTTTATTGGGTTGGGGGTGTGGCCCGTGAATGGGGACTTTGTAGGAGTGAAACATAAAAGTTTCAGGGCATTAAGTGTTTGGAGTAGTTGTTTTTTTCTCTGTTTGCAGGTTTGATGGACAATTATCATTGCTCGCTTTATGAGAATTTTAACTTCTTTCTATGCATCAGCTTCGTTTCCAATAGAGCCAAAATGTATAAAAATAAGTACAGCGGGTTGTAATTGTAAATTACTTGAAAAACTAGAATTGATTTTCCCCTGAACTAAATAATATAATCTGTATGAAAGTGGACCCTAATTTGAATGGAATCGGGCCTCACGTCTTATCATTTGATTAATCTCAGTAAATTATTGGTTACCTGCTTCTATGAAATGGGGCCCCATTTGAGTTTGTTTATGGATGAGATAACAAAATCAAGGTGCATGGATTGTAGAGATCCAGTGAGAGACACATTCTTGAATAACTCTATTATCTGTCACAATAACTATATTTTCATTCATTGACTCTCGTTGAAGCTTGCTTGCTGTATATACATACGTGCAGGATTCAACGTTAAGAGAATCGTCTTTTATAACAATTCAAGGAAAGCATTATGTCTTGTTTCTTTTTCTCAAACTATGGAGTAAATATAAGCAAAAATAGTAATAAATCTGCACGAACTGCATGAATTTTCTCTAGACATTATAATTCCTTCTCACGCATGTGAACGCACAGTTCGATGAAATAACTAAAAAATAATAATATTTCAATTTAATTTATTGCAAATGAAGGAAGCAAAGAATCCTACCATTTGTCCAAAATCCACTTTGTTTTTGTCATTCTCTTGAATTATAAGCAACACATATTCATGAACTGTAATATCACATGAACTCCCCTATTATTCTTTTTAAGAAAAATAAGCTATGAAAATAAAGAAAATTATACCATATACCTCTTTTAAAAGTCAAATTTCAAAAATACCACCATTCTTATAGTCAAACTTAATAATTAACAAAAGTCATACATAAAGAATCAATAGATTTGCATAAAGACCCCAAAACTATGAATACATCTATACTTCAAGAATTAACTAGAGAAGATATTGAACTAATAACACAATTAAATAAAATAGACACTATAAACATGAATAATAAAAAACTAATACAAGATATAAGAATAGGATTGAGTCATAATGCAGATAAAGTAAAAAATCTATTAAATAAAATAGAAAGTATAGATGATTAAATATAGAATATTAAGTGAATTAAATCTAGAAAGACAAATTTTAGATAAATTAAGTCAAATAGAAAATTATTTAAAATACGTAGCCAAAAAGGTAGGATATAATGAATAAACTATATGGACGAAATAAGAGATATAAATGGATATACATATGATGAACAATTTTATCAAATAAATAATAATTTAAAAATATTAAATCAAAATATAAGAAAAATGACTAATAAACAATATAGTTTTACAAGTACCTTATATGGAGATGAAAAATACGGAGAAGGAAGTTTAACATTACCATCAATAGTATTTAAAAAACCAAAACAAGAAAATACTGAAGATAAAATGGATAAAATATTAAATATGTTAACAGATATAAAAGAAGAAGTTACAGATTTAAAAACTAGAGTAGAAAAAATAGAAAAAGGAAAAGAAAAAGAGCATACACAAGGAGGAATAACAATAAAAACTCATATGTTAACCTTAGAAGAAGGATTAAAATTATATGAAGAAAATGAAATTTCTGAAGAAGAAATATTAAATTTAACTATTAATTTAGAAAATTTAAAAATGAATACTAATCCAACATCTACTCCAACTAAAATAGAAACAGGAGAATATTCAGGAACTGTAAATGAAACTGAACAGAACATAATAACAGATAATATGGATATTAGAGAATATGAAAGAAGTAGACGAAAAAATCCTAGACAAAGACCTATGTATAATAATTCAAAATTTTCAGTAAAAACATCTGAAACAGAACCTGTCTATCCAAATGGAGTATTATTAGATCTAGACTGTAAAGAAGATATACAAAAGGAAATTGAAAAATGGATAAAAATGAATAATTTAGCAATCTTATTATACGGATATGATTTACAAAGAGCCAGTAATTTCTTAATTAGCACTTTCACTGGAAACGTAGAAAAATGGTGGAATGCTATACGTCTAGAAGATAGACAAATGATAAAATACGGATATAATAATGAAAATTTTACATCAACAGATACAATAAAAGATCTTTTACAAAGATTTGAATTAGCTATAAAAGGAGAATTTTTAGGAGAACATTGGTTAGATCCTACAGAATCATTAAAGAAATTTGGAAGAGAAAATTTATGGAAAATACAAAATTTAACAATATGTAATATGTGTTATCTAAAACAATATACATGTGAATTTAATAACTATTATTATAATATAGCTAAAACCGATATATTAAAAAGAGAAGAAATTAAATTATTAAAACAATCTTATATAACAAAATTACCAAAACCATGGGGATTTAAGTTATTTAATGAAATACAAAATAAAAATGAAATATTAGAAAGAACGTTAGGAACTTATCAGAATTATATATTCAACAGAATAAACGAAATGTGTAATCAAGCATATGAAAATAGAAAATTAAGAAAAGCAATTAATGTCGGATTATGTTGTCCAATTTTAGCTGAACCAACACATTGGGGATGTTATACAAAACAAAGAAGATATAAAAAATATAATAAGTATAACTTATCAAAAAGAAAAAATTATAGACCAAAATATAAAAGTTTTTATAAAAGAAAATTTAAGCCTTTCAAAAAGAACAAATTAGATAAAGGAAAATATTTTCGAAAAAACAAAAGATATAGTAAGAAAAATCCTAAAACATGTACCTGTTGGATATGTAAAGAAAAGGGACATTATGCAAATGAATGCCCTAAAAGAAAAAATAAAGAAAATCATAAAGTTTATAGAATATATGAAGATTTGATAGAACAAAATTATGATCCTATAGAAGATAGTGAAATATCAGAAAATGAAAGTATATATGAAATAAATTCGCAATATACTACTGATAGTAATATTTCAGATAATTATTCTGAATTTGATACTGAAATAGAATCAAGTTCTGATAATGAAAATAGTAACTAAAAACTAAAATGACTTCTAACGAAGATCAAGAAATTATAGATAATAATAATATTTTTAGTTATAACAAAACATTTGATGAAGAAAAATTTGGACAATTAAATAAACATCAATTAAACCTTAAGGAAGAAGATATATTTAAAAGAAGATGGTTTAATAGATTAATAAAAGCAACTTATATTGCAAAACATTATGAATCTGCAATAGATATATATCAAACAAAAGGAAATATGGTAATACCATTAATAAATAAAGATGAAATAAATAAAGCCTTAGCAAAATTACCAGATAAAAATAGATATAAAAATCTATATTTAGGAGCAATACAAATAATAATTAAAGCACACTTTAGACAAGGAATAGATAGTCCTATTCAATTATTTTGTATGGATGATAGAATACTAAATGATCCTATAGACGCCCTTCTAGGAGCAGTATCAGGAAATTTAGTATATAAAAAATTAAAATTCACAATAATACCAGATTTTTCAGTAAGTTTACAAGATAAAAATATAGATCAAGCACTTAACCTATATCATAAACTACATAAAATAGAAATGTCAAGTGGTTCAAAAGTATTTTCTGTAACCTATAGAACAATATACGCATTCACCACAAGTCATCATAAAAAACTACAAAAACCCAATATACGATTACAAGTTGATATAGATGACACCTTTTCGGATTTAATAGAATACATACCTCCAAGACAATTAACATCATCCAATATGACAATTTTAGATGAATTAACAATGGATTTAAGACAAAGAAATAAAAATATAGGAATTACCCCAAGAATACAACATGTAGGAGAAAGACTATTAATATCTTCTGGAGAAAATTCACAAAAAAGTCAATCAAAAGAAAATAATATATTATTATTAGATGAACAAGGAAAAGTACATAATCAGTCTAGAAGAAGTATTGATTTAAGATCCTCAGTAAAAGCAGATCAATATTATGTCGAAACAGAATTAGATATTGGAGGAGAATGGAAATTATTAAAAACATTAATAGATACTGGAGCAGCAAAAAGTCATATTCATGAAAGTTTAGTGTTTTCATTCCAAAAATATAATCTAGATACAAATTATGAATTTTTAGATTATTCTGGACAAGCACATATAATTAATAAATATGTAAAAATAAATCTCGCATTAACAGATATTCAAGGAAAAATAGTAATTATTCCAATACAGATACATATGGATACAATCTCTTCTACACAAATTCCAATTTTATTAGGATTAGACTTTTTAGAACAAATATCACCATATAATCTTACAAAAAATTATCTTATGTTTCAATATGATGAAAACGAATACAAAGTTCCAAGGAATAGAAACTAGTCCATTTAGTGTTTATATCAATATCGAAATCATATACCAAGAATATCATACAGTCTCATATCATGCCTTTATTGATACTGGTTCTGCAATCACTTTAGCACAACCTTATGTATTCCCAGAAACTTTATGGCAAAAAACTAAAGATTATAAACTTGGAATTGATATTACAGGAAATACAACAAAATATGATCTTATTACAGAAAAAGTAACAATACAGGTTCAATCCAATATACTCCAAATATCTAAAATATTTCAATCCACTACTCATGGATGTGATATTTTATTAGGAAATGATTGGTTAACAAAGTATTATCCTTTGAGTATTGGTTCTCAGTATATTCGTTTAACAACTCCATGTAATCACAAAATTATATGTCCCAGACTTCAGCAAGCCTTTAAATGGAAAACTTCACCCTTAATTCCTCGCACAGCGAACCGTGGTGAGATTATAGATAAAGAACCCATTAGAAAAAATGAAGAAACTTCACTTATTGAAACTGTTGTAACCCCACAAGAAATAATTTTCTTATTAGAAAAATGTATAGGAACAAATCCTATAGAAAAATGGGAGAAAAATGGTATTTATGCTTTAATAAATCTAAAACACGATATACCAATAAGAAGCAAAAGAATGTTTTATAATGAAAAAGATGAAGAAGAATTTGATATACAAATAAAAGAATTACTAGACAAAAAACTTATTAGACCAAGTAAAAGTCCTTATAGCAGTCCAGCCTTTATGGTTAGGAATCATGCAGAAATAAAACGAAATAAACCAAGAATGGTAGTTAATTATAAAAAGCTTAATAAAGCAACAGAATTTGATGGATATTTAATACCCAATAAAGAGATTCTTATCAATAGTATAAAAGGAAAAACATGGTATTCTAAATTTGATTGTAAATCAGGATATTGGCAAATAAAAATGCATCCAAAAAGTATTAAATATACAGCTTTCAGTACACCAAAAGGACATTACGAATGGTTAGTCATGCCATTTGGACTTTGTAATGCCCCTCAATTATTTCAAAGAAAAATGGATGATATGTTTAAAGATTTAAGACATTTTTGTTTAGTATACGTTGATGATATAATTATTTTTAGTAAAAGTTTAGAAGAACATTTTAAACATATAAAACAATTTTTATTAAGATGTTTTAAACATGGACTTATGTTGTCAAAAGAAAAATCAGATATAGCAAAAAAGAAAATAGATTTCTTAGGATTTTCTATAACAAAAGGAGAAATTGAATTACAACCACATATAGCGGAATCTTTATTAAAATTTCCAGATAAGTTAGAAAGTAGAAAAATGGTCCAACAATTTTTAGGACACGTTACATATGCTAGTGATTTTATAAAAGAATGCTCAAAAAAGAGAAAAGTATTACAAGACAAATTAAAAGGTGACAAGCCATGGATTTGGACAAATATAGATACAAAAGCAGTACAGGAAATAAAGGAATATTGCAAACAATTACCAAAGTTACCCTTACCAGAAGAAAACGAAGAATTATTATTAGAAACAGATGCCTCAGACGATTATTGGGGAGCAATATTAAAAAGTAAAGATGGTAAGAAAATATATGGATATGCTTCAGGAACATTCAAAAAGACAGAAAAGAATTATCATAGTAATGAAAAAGAATTATTAGCTGTAAAATATGCTATAGAAAAATTTGAATTGGTCTTATTACCAAAGAAATTTACAGTTAAAACTGATAATACTCAAGTAAAGTCTTTTATTACAAAAAATTATAATGGAAAATTAGCTCAAAGAAGGAAAATGGGATGGCAAGAATATTTTACTAACTTCAATTTTGATATTGAATATATTCAAGGAAAAGACAACGTATTGGCAGATTTATTAAGTAGACCATTAACTAAAGAAGAAGATTAACCATTTCTTTGCAGATATAAAGAATGGAAAGAAATTCAGAAAGAGTTGTAAAACTCACTGCAGAGAAAAAGGAAGTAATGGAATCTATGAAAAAGGCTATATCTCGTCTTCTAGAAATAGATAATGAGATTAGTCAAATTTCAATGAATTATGCACAGGCGCTTTTGCGTCAAAAGGAATCTAAGGAAGAAAGCACTAGTTCTCAAAAAATGACTGTTCTTGGTACTACAGCCAAGAAAGAACTAGAGCAAGAAATTTCGAGAAATATGATGATCAGACGATCTGTTCAATATTTGGACAATCCTGAATCATCACAGGAAGTAAATTCGAGAAATTCGGGAACCTCATCAATTGGGAATATTAATTCTCGATTGATAACTCCCAGAGATATTTCAGTATCATCCCAGCAATGGAATGATGATGAGAGATCTCACTTAAATAATACAGAAATTCGGAAGCAATGGGAAGTAGACTTTCTTAAAGCTCTGCAATATCTAGCAAAGGTTACTAATGCAGTCGGAATTAGCACTATTCCGATTAACAACACATACAATAAAGCAATCATCAGAAAAGGAGCAGATCCAAGGACAGTTCAAAAACTTTATCGTTTTGGACTAGTTCATACCATCTATCCAGGAGAAAACCTAGAAGAAGTACAGCAACTCCCAGCAACAGTCAAATCTCAAATTGAGATATTTAATGGAATTACAAAATTCAATAAAATTTATGTTCGTATCTTTAGCATTATTCCTGAATGGGATGATGTTAAGAATGTTGAAATTCCTTCAGAAACCTTCATCAGGATGGGTACTACTAAACAAGAACTTATTCCAGATGAACAAAAAACTTTCAATTTACACCCATTAATCCTCAAAAATCTACCAGAAATGAAGATGAAGACCATTGAAGCAAATGTTCGTGGACTTAGAGAAATTTTAACAGACAATAAAAAGTACTATACTGTTTTTCAAGATAATATTTTAATCACCAATCCAGCTATAGAATGGCATCAAAAATATCTTCTTGAAGGATACCTCGACACAATAATTGAAGGAAGTCTACCGATGGCAGAAACAACCAAAGAACTTTTTAGAAAGCAGATAAAAAAGGAATCTCCAGCCGAAAGCAAAAGCTCGCGACAAGGGCTAGTGGAGCTGGACCCCCTTTGAAGAAAATCAAGAAATAATTGAAGAAAGAAAACCAAAATGTAAACGTAAGCAGTGATGTAATAGAGCAATAATAGAATGTAATAATGTAGTTCAATAATGTAATAGAGGCAAGGGTCCAACCTCTATAAAAACCCAATCACTCTTCTGTAAAAGGCACGGCTGAAAAACTCAAAGTTAAGTTTAGTTTGAAAAGCTTTTAGCCTGCTTACCTTTTGTAAAATCTTTCTTTTAGTAATGAAATTCTAATTTCAGAAATCTTTCTTTCTGAGTAACCATAGTACTTAGCAGTTTGCAATCCTTTAAGAGATATAGAAAGTTATTTTCGATATACTAAGAGAGTCAGATTACTCATATACCATAAATTCTCATCAGAAAATTCACATGTCTACAACTTTGCTGTTAGCTGAATATAGTTCAGTAGTCTCTCCTGATGTTACCAAGCCCGTTTTAAGGTGAAAAAGGGCAGAAGGGTATAAACTTGGAGACGATCAACTTAGCCCAGAACGTTAACCGTCTAAGGGTGAGCTGTTATCAGAAATCGTTGATAGCAGGAGTCTAGCAGCATTGAAGGAAGCATAGTGGACCACTGAAGGAGACTTAAAGGTATAACGAAACCCTGATCTCTGTTAGTAATGGTTATAATTTTCAATTCTATTTCTTAATCGGATATTGCATGCTAGGAAAATGGTGAAAAGAAAGAATATTCTAAAACATGAAATTGTTTAGATTGTTTTATTTATGGATAAATTAAAACAACAAATTAGAAATTTACAAACAACTATAAATGATATACACATATATAATAGATTATTAAAAGAACAATTAAAACAAGAAGAAAAGCAATATAGATTTATAATAAGATTAAATCTTATTCCTACATATAATATAGAAGAAAGAATAGAAAGTTTAAAATATATAATTAAATTAAATGCATCCAGAATTCAAATAATAAAGGATAAAATAAATAGAATTCCTTTAGGATGAATATATTAGAATATTTTAATTCAAAAGATTTAAGTGAAGAAAGAGAAATAAATTTTATCATTAATGATATGAATATGATAAAAAATAATATCAATCTTAATTTTCAACAAAATTTAGATATAATAGGAACTACAAATCTAGAAAATAGCATAAAAACTCAAATCATTGATAATTTATTTAAAGATAATTTTGTAAAAAATACTATTATATCTGAAATAATAGAAACTTGTCAAGAAATAAATAGAAATACAAATAATATTAATTTTAGAAGAAGAAGACATTAATTCTATAAGGTATATAGGCTGCAAGATAGACCTGCGGGCTACTGGTTTTCAAAGGATAATTTATTTATCATGGTCTTCTGCCACGTACCTTTTTAGAAACAAAAAGAAATAATAAAGCCAAATTAAAATCTTAATAAAATTATTACCAAACTTATTTTTATTTTTGAGAAAACGATCCGTAACGAATTCCGACCCCCTTATTGGTATCAGAGCCTTATATTAAAATAAAAATAAGTAAAACTTTATAAAATGTCATACATAGTAAGTTTTATCATTAAAGAAAATATATATAAAATCTTAAAATCCATTTATGAAATGACAGGAAAAATAAAATATTATAAAGAAAAAATTAGGAAAGCAAGAAGCGAGTGTACATATATGGAAATAAATAATATTTATGACATAAAACAAGAATATGGATTACCTAGATTACAAGAAATAAAAAATGAATTAATTTCAATAAAAAATGAGTTAGAATCTGATATAGAAAAAATGAAAAATGAAATAAATCTAGCTAGTCAATACATAGAAAATATATAAATGAATATCGAACAAGATATTAAAAAACAAGAACAATATATAACAGAATTAATTAAAAGAATAAATTATCTAAAGAAAATAAATGCAAACCCAAGAATAATAAAATTACTAATAAATGATCTAAAATTTTCTAAACAAAAAAATAAATACGTAATTAGATAAGATGACTAGTATAATAGAAAAATTTGGCGAATATTTAAGCTTATTAAATTTAAATTCAGAAGAAAATATTAACGAAATAATAACCGAAATGAATGAACAACTTGAAGCCTTATATAATAACGAAAATGAATATCAATCTCAAGAAGAGATGTCAGAAAATTTTAGACAAATATCTTTACAAGAAATGCATAGAAAAGAAAAATTAATTGCAAAAATAAGAATTGCTTTAATAAATATTAGAAATGATCTTAGAAGACAACAGGGATAAAAGAATAAGGAGTAAAAAGAAAATTTGCCATAGACAAAGTCTTTTGTCTTTAGCAAAAGTGGTATATTTAAAAATGATAGTAGAAAGATGGGTAGAAATAAAAAGATCCCATGAAAATATCATACATAGGCAAAATGGTGGGCTAAGCCCAAGATCCTACTTTAGGTCCACCAATGCTTGTACGAAAAGAAGAGGAAAGGAAAGGAACGGTATCGTTCAACTATGAGCTTAGCTTTCCCGACAAAAACGAACTTTTTGTGGAAGGAGGAGGTTGTTTTTAATCTTCAGCACCAAAACAAGCTTATCATTCATATACATGTGGGTATCATAAGTTTAATCGAAAAATGAAGAAGAAAAGCTTAGCCATTTTTATGCGTGCCAGAATGCGACCTTCCAACCATCCAACTAACGATTCCTCTCACTTGCCTGTAACTGTAAGTTTATTTTTCTAAAAATTCATCGTTCCCACCTAAATTTTCTACTTTTGAGTCCCAATTTTGTTACTTTAACTTGTTCGAATCCTATTTGAATTTCAAGTTTATCCTGTAACAGACCAGGCTCAATCAAATGCAAGACGATTCTCAAGCGGACAGATCCGATGCTGCTCTTTCGCAACGCGCTGCGGAGGAAGAAGTCACCAAGCGCAGTGCTTCTGCTAGCAGCGATAGGTTTTGACTCTGCAAAGTACAAAGTTCGTTTCTTTTTTCTCCAGTTTCGTCTTACTTATTACATTGTTTGTTCCATTCTCAGGGATTTTGATGCTGTCCGAGAATCAATGCACTCGGCCATATCATCGAACAAAATTGAGGTTCTTGATGTGGTGCTTAATGATTTCTCCGAGGTGTGTATGAATGGGTGCAGCTGTAAAGTCCTCGCCTTCAAATAAAGTTATGATATTGGTATGATTTTAATGCAGGGTTATCTTAGTCTTTCTTCTGAAAACCAACGGAAATTATTGTTACTGCTTGCCAAATTGTATGATCTCAATAGGGTCCAAGTTCGTGACCTCATAAAGCAATATCTTGGCCCTGAACTTCCAAGTGCGTGCATATTTTTCATCTTTCTTTTCTATATCTTAAAAATGGTTTGCTGCATGTTGAATTTTTTATGTCCTGAAAAGGTTTAGGAATTTTGGGTTTCAGGTAGTGGAGTTGAATCTTCTACTGAAGGTGATGATGGCATGATTTCATTTTTCTATCGCACTGAACGAAACTTGAGACAAGCTCTTAAGCCTGCATATGATGTTCTTTTTGAACGACTCAACAACTACCCTGGGGGATTGAAGTTCTTGTCCATTCTTCGAGCGGATATTCTATCTATTCTCGCGTAAGGTTATGGTCTATGTTCATATTTCCATGATTTCAATATTTTCTTATTCTGTTTGATTGATTTTCTATGCAAAAGGTAATTGATAATTATGGAGTTAGCGTTTCATTATTCCTTATAAATACGCAGAGAGGAAAACATTGCATCTCTACGAGCACTAGATTCCTACTTAAAGGAAAAACTTCATAATTGGCTTAGTCCTGCTGCATTAGAGCTTCACCAGATTACATGGGATGATCCTGCTTCTCTGCTGGAGAAAATTGTGGCTTATGAGGTCTGTTTCATTTAACCCGTCTTTCACTGCTTATAGACTTAGAAGTTGCTTTGTATGAGCTCACCATTTCTGATTGCTATCTTTGTGTAGGCTGTACATCCAATCAGCAATCTATTAGATCTTAAAAGGAGGTTGGGTTATGGTCGTCGTTGTTTTGGATATTTACATCCAGCAATACCTGGTTAGTGAACTTTTTTGCTGCTTATGTGAATATTGATAGTGTATTTATCAAAGGTCAAAACTTTGTGAAGTTCTTGTTTAGTTTTCTAGTTATCACATAATGTTGGAGATAAGTAGAACCTCAAAGTTTCCAGTTAAATGATTTATCAAATGATGTATCACATGTTCTATAATGTGTTATGGATATTTTATTTGTGAACTTAGATATTTCCATATCAATTAACATTCACAATGCATATACTGGCAACCAAAATGGATATCTAACCAGTTGTGACTAAGTATAATGTCTCTTTATTAAAAGATTGCTAATGCATTTACTGGTACTAGACTTTGAGCAATTATGATGCATAAAATCATTTAGTAGATCAATGCCAAAGCTCAACAAATTATTTTGGGATTGATAGTATTTATTGAAAACTATTGCTTCTCTACTTTTATGGCTGTCAAGGCATCTGAGTTTAAGTTCTGCATAAGCATACTGACACTTAATTTAGTTGCTTGGTCTCTCATTTATGTTTCCTAGTTGCTTGATGTACTGTGGTTTTTAATTTTTGATCTTTTTAGGTGAGCCCCTGATTTTCATAGAAGTTGCTCTTCTAAAGAATGTGGCTCAGACGATACAGGTTTGTTTAAAATATCTACATATCTATGTGCTCTTTCCCTTATACTGTTTTGCTAATGGTTTCTATTACAGGAGGTTTTATGGAATAATCCTCCCATACCCGAGTCCGAGGCAACATGTGCATTATTTTATTCTATATCATCAACTCAGGTATTATTAGCCATTTTCCTTTTCTTTCAGATTAGTAGTGATAAAGCGTAAAATGTCTTTATCTAAGAAAGAGAACTGGCAGCTGGTTTATCCGATCGGCTGACATCCTGCAAGAAGGAGTGCTCGGTCGGAATAGGCGTTAGCATTCCGAAACTTAAATCAGTAGCTTTCTAGAGAGATAATATTTTAGAGAGAGAGTTTCAGATGTTCAATATCTGAAGTCACAGTGTTTTTGGCTATTTGGAGATGAAGAGGGGGAATACTTGAGTACTTAGGGTGTGATAACTAGCAATTGGAGCAGTTGAGCGGTAATATGACAGAGAGCAGGTGGAAGGTATGGACGCTAACTTGTATCAGTGGACTAGTAGAACGTGCTGTCCTATCAGTCCGATCGGACATTGTGCTTTCCTGTCCTGTCCTCCAGTTCATGTTTTGTCCTTTATGCCAATGGGCTCTGGGCCCTACCAAGAGTTATTGGACCGATTGAATGGACCTTAGAAAATATTTTTTTCATGGTTATCACTTGTCAGTATATATTTTTGCAAAACAAATTGTTCATGCTCTTCCTCTGGTGAGAGATAAGAGCAAACATATAAGCTGTCTTGGAAACTTTAAAATTACAATTGAATTAGCTGTGTCATAATTATCATCTATGGACAAGGTTGCAAAATTTGTAGTTGTTCTTTATTTATATCTGCTCATACATTATTTTTGTCTGTCAAAGAACAATAAATAACAAACTCTGCTTTATGCTGTCATGTATCTTATTCACATGCTTACAGAAGTTTGACAGCCTGGCTTGACAGGGATCAACCTGGGAAAGTTTCTAATTAAACGCGTGATTACACTGGTGAAAGGAGAGATGCCACATATATCTGTAAGTGACTTTGTGGTCTAGTTCATACAGAAGTGGAAAAAGTGGAATAACATTTGAACCTACGTCCCTACATTACATCTCATACCATTAAAACAAAGAATAAAATAGCAATGAAATATGTTAATGGGAACTTACTTGTTTCCATCTTTTGATTCACAAATTGTTGGTCTTCACTTGCTCTTATCTTTTGAAATCATAAAGATATGGACTTGTCAGTTTATGTTAGATGCTGTGTTTATTAAATTATTATTTTGGTGAAAATTTTTGAAAGTCGCTTGTTCAATTATTATTGGTTTAGGGCATAGTATTAATTTTACTGTAGTAAAGTCTTCTTTTGTATGTGGGTTAACTGATATGCATTGCATGTTTAGTGAAAAGAAATAAGAAGGAACAGGATATTAGGTTTGTGGTTCCCAAGGCTTACAGTTTCTTGCTTTATATGAAGTCTTTTAACCCTTTCTTCAGCAAAGCATTACTGATATGTTTTGTTTTACCATGGAGACATTTGCAACCTTGAGTCCAATTCCTGGATTCATTGCATGGTTGCTATCTAAGTTGGCATCCCAATCTATCCTTTCTGAAGCGGAGAACATGTCAACTTCATCTTCCAGTGAATCTGTTTCTACTTTCAAGGAGAATTTACTTGAACCTGATGAAGAAAGATTACTTATGAACTGTTCTCTGTGAGTTTCATATTCTTTTAATTTTAGTTTTGATATCTGCATCATGCTGTTTTATAGTTAAGGAGAAGTCTGCACGCAGACAGCTTCACTTCTACCAAGTCTTCTCCTTTTTTGCCATCCAACTTTGCTGCCTCTTCAACCACAAATCACCAGAACACTGTTATCTCATGTCTCTTCTTGCTTGCTTTAGCCCACTCCAGAAAGTGCATACAGATGGACTACTTAAATCTCCTTTAGAATAGTCCAAAATGTAATCATGGAATTATTCATGGATCTGTCATTTTCTGGTGTACATGCAGTGATTATGTTTTCATTGTCAGCCAGGCAAAAAGCATAATTTAGCTATAAAAAACAGAGAGGACTGCTTGAGAAGCTATTGCTGTTCAATCTATCTTAAGATGGTCTAAAGACCTGTATGCCTGTTTTCTTTGAAAAGAATTATAGCCATCCAACACTTATTTGACATGAATTATTAGATTCATCAGCCTCATTACATGTTGACAATGGGGCCTGGATGATGAGCCACAGAAACAGATGGTAAGTTGGATATCCAGCTGATTGGCACACTTTTTGGCACTTGACATTTCCAATATCCTTTTGGAGGGACCACTATGATGTGCTCTATCTTTGGTTCTGACAGTAACTTTAGCTTCCTCTTTTGTATTTCATCATTTTGATAATTGGCTTGACCAAAAAGTTGTTTCGTATATGCTTGTAGGGAAGCTTTTCATGGAAAAAATGGCATGGAAGTGATTTTGAAGTTGTTGACATCAACAAATTTTGAGTGGATAAGTTCACCTGCAGTAGTTTCAGCATTACGGTCTCCTCTGATGCGATTGTGTACTAGGTATCCAATAAAGTCTAACATCCATATCTCCGTTTGCAAATTGAAATGATTGGTTAGCAACTGCTGCTCTAATAACTAGTTCAGCAGATATTATATTTTTCATTTCATTATTGTTGGAAGAAGCTTGCATTTCTGGAATTTGTAAGTTGCATTTAAGAGATGGTACACTGTGAATACAGGTACCTTCTGCAAGAGAAAAAAAGAGGGAGAGCTCTGGATTCTGTTGCAAATTTTCACCTGCAAAATGGAGCGGTATGTTGTGCAACCTCAATTTGTATGTAGCAGTGATGAAGTCTTTAGTCTTTACTAGCAATTAATTCAATTGCATTTGATATTTACAATCAGCTGACCTGGAATGTTTTCATTTCAATGATTAGAAAGGGGGCAACTTTGATATAGCATGGTTCACTAGTTGAGAAGTTTCATTGGATAATTTCAGTTATTGATGTGGTGTAGATGATTGAAAGACTAAATTGGATGGCAGACCCGACTGAGAAAGGCCTTCGCCAAAGTGGAGGTATCATGGTAAACTATATTTACAGGTACTTCTTGATGCAGAAAATGAATTTTATGTAAACTTGACACCAACAAGATATGCTAGGGGTGCTGCACACACCTGTGAAACTAGTTTAGACCCAAAATTTGACCGCTTCCTATCTGCAAGACAGTAGGAAAACTTAAACCTTTAAGAGTAGATTGTCTTGTTAACTATACTGCTGGCTTGTCTTCTCCAGCAAAATAAGAAATGGATAATTCTTAGACAATCGATTGATTTCTATACCAAAATTTCCTATACTTAAGTAACAGTTGCATAATATAATGACTTGCAGGGTTGAGAATATTGAGGAATATGCTCAGTCATATTTCAGCAGCGGACATATACATGCTTCAAAAGATATCTGTCAGTGTGTTGAGGTAATTTGAACCATCCTTCAGTCACCATAACCGTATTGTTGATCGTTTGCAGTCATCAAAGGAAGATGATGTGACGAGTTTTTAAGATTATAAGGACAACCCGAATAAATACTTCTGCTGATGGAATCATCCAATAATGTTGCACAGTGAGACAATCAAGGACAAGCTTCATCTTCATGGCAGGAACAGCCCTGATTGTTTAGTGGGAGACATTATGCCATTGCTCAATCTTTGCAAAATTGCAAACCTTTTATCTTATGCATCAATCAAAATTTATTTCAATAGAGGATTTATTTGTATTTGAAAGATTGTACATTGTACTTTAACAGGTATTGCATATAATTATGACAATACCACTCAGAAAAACTTTGCTGATGATTTGAGTTCTTTCAATAGCTTATATTCCAATATTGCACACTGATCACTTCTCACTTCCTACATCTCCGCGGCTTGTTTCTGATACGTACTCTCTCATAAGCCTTGTGTTGGAGTCTTCAACCATCTACAAGAAGAGAAAAGAAAAAGAAAATTACATGCTTCCCTTGATTTGATCAAGCTAGTAATGCACTCTCACATGAGAAAATTGAAAATTAAAATCTGACCTTTTTAGACAATCGCTTCAAGTTGTCCCATTCAAAATCATCTTTGCAATACGCAGAGCGAACCTATTCCAAAAGGCATGAGATTAGAACATTTATGTGATTAAAAGTGAAACACGTAACAAGGAGTGCATATACTGACCTCTAAAATCCGCAAAGCTGATGCCGAATTCAGAAAATTCAATCAGTAAACTTGCTAAGAAAATAGGATGCAAGCAGAAAGAGAAAGGTAAGATTAATTAGCATATACCTAAACTCCTATGCCTTGAACGACTCTCGCATCAAATCCGAGCATCATTGATAAAACTCATTCGACTTTAAGAAAAATATTGAGTTTATTAATTTGTCATTGAATTAGTTCATCATAGATATGATCAGGATAAGTATTGTTGATCATTATTTTAAACTTAATACACATATAATACTTGAGAGTTTTGGTTGAAATTTTCAAACAAAAAGCAAATAGATAACTCTTTAAATTTTGGTTGAAAAATTCTAATAAAAAGTAAAGATATAACTCTTGAGTTTTGGAGGATAAATTCAGCAAAGAAAAGGGATAATCCATTGAGTTTTGAAAAAAAAAAATCAGATAAATAGCATAGAGATAACCCTTTATATTTTGGAGGAAAAGTTCAGATAAAAAATAAACAGTTAACCTTTGAATTTTAGTTAAAAAAATTCAAATAAAAAGCAAAATGATGTGTACTTGTGAAGTTGTTGAGACACAATTGTATTACCTGACGATTCTATTATGTGTATGTTTATGATGTCGTTTAAAAAAAAATTTACCATACCGTCTTAAATAGTAATTCATAACTGTCATGCTATTATAATATCCGACCACAGTACGTACAGTACAACAATATAAGGATGTTACACTATCAGATCGATTAATAGTAAAAATCGAATCAATTTCAAATCGATTTTGCAGGTAATCATATTTTTAATTTTTTCTCACTCCTATTGTGGTATGATTTAGGCCACGAAAGTGAAAAAAGAATGAGGTTTTTTAACAAATGCCACAAAAAAAGATATATTTCATATTTGTGCTTTCCTATTTTCATCTTTCTTAAATATTATTTTTAAAATTTTTTATTTCATAATTATTATTTTTAAAATTTTCACTTTCAAAAATACCCCATCCTAATTACAAATGATTTTTGAATTATCATAACATTTGTTATCAATTATTTTTGAAAGATCATGACATTTAGACAAAAATTGAAAGCTTTTTTTTTTTTTTGCTTTTTATTTGCCCTTTTTCTTTGAATTTTGGAGTTGAAGTACGCTACAGTCCATACTCTAACTACCAAAAGCAAAGAACAAAGACAAAAATATATATATATATATATATATATATGCAAAAACAAAAGATTTTGTCTCCCAATTTCCCAATTGTCACACATAGTACAAACTACAACAGTTCACAAGTATGAATCACTTGATTTGGAAGTTGCTAATTACAAATGGCATGTTAATTGATAAAGTACGACAAGTATTTATATGCAAGAAGGAGAGTTGGTAGCTGATTTGTTCGGTTGGGTGACTGATTCTGCAAGAAATACTCGATCGAATCAGACATTAGTATTCCAAAACTTAAGTTAGTAACTTTTTAAAGAGATAATATTTAGAAAGAGAGTCTCCGATGTTCAATACCTGGAACCATTATGTTTTTAGCTATTTATAAGAGATAAAAGAGGGGTACTTGAGTATCTTGGGGTCTGATGACTGACAATAGGAGCAGGTGAGCGACGATGTGATAGGGAGAAGGTGAAAAGTATGGATGCTAGCTTGTGTCAGTGAACTAATAGGACACGGCGTCCCATTAATCTGATCGGATATCGTGCCCTTCTGTCTTGTCTTCTAGCTCATGCTTTGTCATTTTTGCTAGTAGGCCTTAGGCCTTGTCGGTACAATCGGACCGACTGATTGAGCCTTAAAAAATATTTTTTCTGTGGTTATCATTAATCCAATGACTTTTTCTTTTTTTATTCTTATTATACTGTTTAGGGGTGTGCATCGGTCGGGTTCGGGTGAACCCGACCCGAACCCGATTAACTTGAGACCCGAAATTTACCTATTTTTCTCATCCGAACCGACCCTATATAAATATTGGGTCCCTACCCAAACAACTTGATTTTTTTGGGCCCCAACCCAAAATTAATTTTTTTAATTTAGATATTTAAATTAAAATCCTAAATTAATACAAATAAATAATATTAAATACCATAAAAATTATTTTAAAAATACAACAAACTAACAATTTCAAAATTACATTAAATATATATTATATATTAATTAATATTGTAGAAAAATTATAATTTTTTTATTTATATATTTAAAATTTGGATTGTCCGGGTTAATCGGATTTCACCCGACCCGGCCCGAACAACTATAATAACCGAACCGACCCTAATAAACCGACTAATCCTACCCAAATGTATCGGTTCAGTTTGGGTTCGTCGAGTTGATCGGATCGGTTTGGTTTTTGCACACCCCTAATACTGTTACATATTTCAGATAAAAAAAATGATAAGAGCTATTTAATATAATAGTAAATTTTATTTGTTTTCCTTCGATTCTTCCATAAAAACAAATCTAACTTACTCTCCAACTTGCTCCTATCCAAGCATATAGGTTTGTGTCGATTCATAATTTGTCCAAACCGATACTTTTAGGAGAGAGTTTCAATAGTTGAGATGAGGACAATTTACTTCAGCAGTCAAAGTATCATTCAGTAGAAATTCCTTTAATTTATCATGGAGATTAGTAAGGTACAAGAAATTTGGAAATCCCCAAGAATAGACGGAGCTGCTTAACCATTTCTCAGCTGCAAAAAAAGATACCCAGAAACTTGCTATAAAAAAAAAATATTATCGATAAATATTTCAATTAATTAAGAATATAAAAATATCCTATTTAGAGAATATCGGTTTACTTTCTTTGAATAAAAAATTAATACAATGCATTGTAAATTGAAAACACATTTTATTTATTGGATTTTATAAATAAAAAATATAATGTATTTTCTTTTATGAAGAAAAATACAATGTATTTTATTTTTTTAAAAGAAAATAAATTATATTTTTTTCATGTACAGAAATTAATGAAATCAATTTGCTATCTTCTTGCTCATGTTTTTGAAGGAACATCTGGGATCGACAACAAATTCACCACAGTGCAATTCACTGGAGAGTTATGAGATTTTATTCCAATATTTGAGAACACATTGAGAACTGTGCTCTAGTTTTTGCAAGTCCGCTTAAACATAGAGAAGCACTAAATTCCTAATTAAATTTACTTGAAATGAAAAAAAATCTTATTGTTAAAGTTGAAAAGTGTTTTAATAGTCACTTGTCAATTACAACTGAAATGTTAGATTATATTATTACAGCAAAAAAAAAAACTCTACTGAAGCTATATATTGCAGAAGTGATTAATATATATTCTGTTTGTTTGAAATTATAAGTTCTGTGTTTGCTTGACTTGTATATTTTTTCACTTCTCCGATATATTTTTAAGTTGAACTTTGAACTTACTTTTCTCAATTTCTTTTATTTAGAGTTTCAATTCTCACAGTGAAAATCATATTAAGAATTTCATTTTACACAATTTGATTCAATATCAAAGTAATAGAGTGAAACAATCAGTTTACTTACTCAAACATTACAGTTATAATTATAACATTTATATAAGTTTAGCTTAAAATATTCGATATATCTAATGTATACAGGACTCAACATCGGTTAATTGACATCTATTTTACTTCTAAACTGAATAGTTCGAAAGTTAATTTTGAACATTTTAAACACCGAACGCACCCCAATATAGGCAATCCATAGCATATTATATCATACCTTATTTACAACTCATAAAATAGGATAATTAAATCAATTTGATTGTTGTTGTTATTAAGTATACAAAAGTACGAAGAAAACAAATACCGAACGCCAAGAGGACATTGAAAAAAGCATATGACCCTCAGACTTTGGAGTTTACATTTCACACCAACAAATAGAATTTTCAAGTTTGCAAATGTAAAATGACACAAATTAATGACAAAATGAACAAAAAAACACAAATCTCTCTTTAATCACATCTTAAACTAATGGATTTATGGATTTCGTTAGGAAGGAAACGAAGCAGAGACACTAAAGTGTTAAAAATCTCAAATTTATTCAATCCTCAATCTTCATTTTATCAATCTTTAATAACACCATCGTCTTCGCTGTCGCCAATTTCACGGCTGCCACCGGTTTGAAGAGAAAGATGGGAGAGTTTGACTGTAAAATTTATAAAAAAAAAGAAAGAAGAAAATAAAGAGAGAAAGAGGCGGCAGCAAAATGAGGCAGGAGAGAGAATGAAAATAAGATTTTTATGTCTAAGAACTTGTTAAAGAAAAAAAAAAAGGGAATATTTTTTAAAGAATATATGTTTAAAATATATTTATGATATAATAAAATGAATTAATTAAGCAAAGCAAATAACAGTATGGCATTCTTGAAACAAAGAATTAAAATGCTGGTAAATCATGTAATTTTCTCAAAAAGAATTTGGGCCAACTAAGTTGGAACCCAAGGGCCTGAAATTTGATATGGAGAGTGGTTCAAATGCAACCAATCATAAAACATGACAAGACATCATTGAATTCTAATAAAATATAAAAAGAGGAGAAAGATACCAAATACAACAATAACAAATCCTCACTCGTTCTCCTTACCAAAGGATCTCCATCAACCCGCAAAACCATGACCATTTCTCCATTCACAAATCACTCAATTCTTCTTTGTCATGCAATAGTTGTCTTTCTCTTCTGCTTAAAATCCCAAGCCAAGTGCAAAACTGGCTGTGAACTTGCCTTAGCTTCCTATAACGTATGGGAAGGAGTAAATCTCACATACATAAGCCATATTTTTAACCAAAACATAACACAAATCCTACGTTTTAATCCAAACCTCCCAAACCAAGACAGTATCCTCACAGATACCAGGATTAATATACCCTTCTCATGTGAGTGCTTGAATGGCGATTTCTTAGGCCATACTTTTAATTACACTACACAGTCTGGTGATACTTATCATAAGATTGCAAGAATTTTTTTTGCTAATCTTACTACAGAGGATTGGGTTCATAGGGTTAATGTTTATGATCCTACTAGAATACCTGAAAATGTTCCTATTAATGTTACCATTAATTGTTCTTGTGGAGATAAGCGTGTCTCCATCAACTATGGGTTGTTTGCTACTTACCCTCTTCGCCTCGGTGACAACTTGTCGTCCTTGGCGGCTGAGTCCGGAGTACCGGCCGATTTACTCCAAAGGTATAATCCGGCCATCAATTTTAGTGCTGGAAGTGGAATAACTTATGTGCCGACTAAAGGTTGGTCAGTTTTTTCTTTCTTTCCTGGAACTTTCATGCAATATTTTTACCTCAAAACAACATGGATTTTCATAAAATAGTATGTACCTAAAGAATAACTATGCAGCTGTCTGCTTTGTAGAATTTGCTGAAAAATCTAGAATGTAAACACAGAGGAATATTATTATTTTCTTATTTTTTGTATATTAAAAATATTCAATATTCATGATTATGAATGAATTTATAAATCATTTTCAAGTCAATGATATCAGATATCTCTTGTATTCTATAAATTTTTCAATAGTTAAAAGATTAAAATACTCCATTAAGGACAAATGGCATAAGTAAAAGATAATATTATTATGAATAAAGCTTACTAGAGGAATAAAACTAATAAAGGAAACGATCAGGCAAATTCATCGACATTTGTCGCTTACTTATCATTGCATGCTGGATATTAACGCAATTATTGTTCTACACAGAATTGTTTATTCAAGATCATGTGAAAGCTATATATATATATATATATATATATATATATATATATATATATGTATGTATGTATTTTGCTCAATTTAGTTGCTTAAGGAATCTACCATATATATAAATTTATTTAATTTATATATGATTAAGCCAATAAGTCCACTAAGCAGGCCAGTCAAGCTTCTGTTGCTTTTCTTAATCAGCATTTTCTTTGAAATTTGACTTGTGATGTTAATTATGGCTTTTTTAACCTTTTTCTTTTCTGGTTGAATACTTGACCCTAATTAAAAACAGAAGAGGTCACTCAACGGTACCATTTTTTTAAGAAAAATAATCACAGCATCATTTTAAGAATATAATTTTCATTACTGGTTTTATGTTTATATAGTTAAAATAAAATTAAAATTTACATGACATATATTCATTCAATGTTTATAAATAAAATACAATTTAATCTAGAGATTTTCACAAACAAAATCATGCCATATATAAATGGTGTACGTACCTTTTGTGGTAACTATGTACCTGAACTTTTGGCTTTTCAATCTTCTGCAGACACCACTGGAAATTTTCCTCCATTAAAAATAAGGTAAGATATATTGTTTTCTTTCTCCTACTAATCAGAGCTATATATCTAACAATTGCATTAAATTGTCCTTTATTTTTCACTTATTTTTGCAGTTCAGCTGGTAGGGACTTCCTTGAGCATTCCTCAAATTATTTTTTTATGCCGAAGGAACCTGGGAGCGTGGATTTATGTTCATGATTTTTCTATTCAATCAGGAATTTCAAGTAGAGCTGTTGCTGGCATAACCATTGCTGCAGTTGCTGGAGTTTTGCTTTTTGTATCTTGTTTATATTTTGGAGTTTACAGGAAAATGAAAGTGGAGGCATCATTGCTTCCAGAAACACCTGAAGACTATTTTCAAAATGGAACTGGTAGTGATCAATTTATTCAATTTAATTAGTATGAAAAAGGATAATTAATAATTTGAACCAGTTTTTCCAATGTTATAGGATTAGATAAAACTGCAGAAGCAACAGGTTTTGCTCCTCTTCCAGGGATTTCAGCGATTACAGTGGATAAATCCGTGGAGTTCTCATACCAAGAACTTGCTAAGGCTACTAATGACTTCAGCATTTCCAATAAAATTGGACAAGGTGGATTTGGATCAGTCTACTATGCTGAACTGAGAGGCGAGGTTTGGAATTGTTCTCTTTATCCTTTCGCAAATTTAAAAAGAAAAAAAGAAAAACAATTGCCTAAAATGCATATATATATATATATATATATGTTACAGAAGGCTGCAATAAAGAAGATGGATATGCAAGCATCAAAGGAATTTCTTGCTGAACTTAAGGTTTTGACACATGTTCATCACCTGAACCTGGTAAGATTACTTGAAAAACACTAATTTCGACATAAAATATAGCATCTTCTACTAATTAATTAATGCTTTTATGTTGACAATTCCATGGCTTAGGTGCGATTAATAGGATATTGTGTTGAAAGTTCCTTGTTCTTAGTTTATGAGTACATCGAGAATGGCAATTTAAGCCAGCATCTGCGTGGCTCAGGTGAATTAGACAAGAAAATTGTCCTTTATGCTATCATTATAGCTACAATACATGTTATCTAAGAGATGTATAGTATTGTATTTTTGGGTACAGGAAGGGAACCGTTGCCATGGCTGACAAGGGTACAAATTGCTCTAGATTCAGCTAGAGGACTTGAATATATCCATGAACATACAGTTCCTGTATATATCCACCGTGATGTGAAATCTGCCAACATTTTAATCGACAAAAACTTTCGTGGGAAGGTTGTCATTTTGATGGTATAATGTATAAGTTGAGTTTATGTCAAGCATATGCCTAACCGATTTTATGCACAGGTTGCAGATTTCGGGTTAACAAAGCTAACTGAATATGGAAGTGCTTCAATGCACTCACGCCTCGTTGGCACATTCGGATACATGCCTCCTGAGTAACTATTTATCATATGATTTTCAGGTCAACATATTTGATTAAATTGTAGTTGAGCTAATACACAGGTGATTTTCAGGTATGCTCAGTATGGTGATGTTTCTTCAAAGATTGATGTATATGCATTTGGTGTTGTGTTGTATGAACTTGTATCTGCCAAAGAAGCTGTGGTCAAGACCAATGAAATTATAACCGAAAGCCAAGGACTAGTTGGTTTGGTTGTTACTCCGTTACCTCCTCTGTAACTGTTTGTTTGCCGAGTAACATAATTCTGGTGTTTATTGTTGATGTATACTGCAGTTCGAGGATGTTCTGAGTCACGCTGACCCGAAAGACGATCTATGTAAACTTGTGGATCATAGGCTTGGAGATAGCTACCCGTACGATTCTGTGTATAAGGTGAAACTTGATCCTCAAAATGCGATGCTAACTGCTATATATGCTAGTGTTTAATACTAAAGCTTGGTTTGTGTTGACAGATGGCCCAGCTAGCTAAAGCTTGTACACAAGAAAATCCTCAGTTAAGGCCAAGCATGAGGTCAATTGTTGTTGCACTTATGACCCTTTCTTCTTCAACAGAGGATTGGGATGTTGGTTCTTTCTATGAAAATCAAGCTCTTGTCAATCTTATGACTGGGAGGTAGCTCAGAGCTTATCCAAGTCTTTTAGAACATTGCTGTTAATACATTCAAGAACCAACTTAAGAGATGTATACAAGATCCTGTTTACCGTATGCAGATCAAAACTATGTCGCATTAGGTCTCAAAATATTGGTGCTCCAAATGGACAAGGAGCTCATATTGACATTATAATATGTACTATGCACGTTACCCTTGCCAAATAAATACAGCAATCACAGAGATCAATATAATTGTGATGTTTACCTTCGCTAATTGTCACACGTGAAAAGAAATTTAGAGCAGTAAATTGGAGTTTTCACAACAAAATTTTTGTTTATGTAAAAATAAATATAATTTAAAATGCTTTTACTGTTGGGTTAACATTCTTACTATTAAGTCCATTAGCCATCACAAGTACTGTTGAAGCCCAAAGCAAGTATATGCTTTGGATCAAAACAACTACATACATTGGCCTACAATTGACTTATTGATAGTCCTAAAAATTAATTATATTCTCTTTTTCTCAAGAAAATTAATCAAGGAGGACTAAATTAGTAACTTTCCTACCCATAAGGACTTTTCGTTTTTTGCCCTCTACCTCTCAAGGATCCTAACCTAGTTCTGTCATGCTCTGCATTTGTTTTTGCCGTTAAAACTGTCGCCACTCTATCCTTCGGCCGCCGACACCGCCAGGTGCCTCACTGTTCATTGAAGCATAGTTGGTTTAATATATAGTATAATTCTGGAAAAACCCAAGTGTGCGGGATGAAGAAGAGAAATCAAAGCGACACCATGGATAGCAAGGATCATCAGTGGTCTTTCAAGAACATCATGAAAGACATCGAATTTTTCGGTATTTAGCTTTCTTCTATTTTAATCTTTTATTGGTTTTCGCTTCTTGTTGTATAATTCGATTTGTTAATATTCAACGAACTTGTGTGCAACGTATGGCTGTATAATTGGGGTCCTTTGGAGATTGCTATAGCTTATTGTATCTTTTTTAGCCTATTGTCGTCATTGGTGACTCATCTTAGCTTTTGTTTTCTGCAAAATAATTATGCTTCTGCTGGTTTTGTTAACTGTTATGTAACTAATAATTATTAAGTCTTTCTAATGTTTTCGAAATTGAATCACATGGCAAGTAAGACTATTTTGATTTTGGTAGATATCTAAGCTGTTACATCAAAGATAAGTTTGCCAATTGAGTTATACAGGATAGTTTTCCATGTCGAAGCATTATTGGGGAACGACTATCATAATTTTTGGAGCGGAAGCAAGCTTTTGCTAGCTGAATTTATTAGGTTTACTGATCTTCCCCGTGAATTTTATGTATATTGGAGGGTGTCTGAAACTTCTGTTTTAAGAATCTATTTTTGTGTTCAGTTAGGGTACAAGGAGATCCCATTATCTTGGAGTTCTTTGATTTGAGAGTAATTTTAACTCTGCACAGAATGTGGCTGCTATAATACTTTATACTTTTTCAGGTCGTTTTGTAAGGATCGTGTTTTTTCATTGGCAAAGAAATATTTTTTAGATGGAAGGGGAAAAAAGAATCTACAGGGAGTTGTTGCAATTCGCAAATAAGTCCTAGCAATCAGGAAGTGGAGTTAGAAAGTTATTTATGAGGATATAATTTGATGAAGATCCATCTGATTAATGGCAGTCTAGAAGTATCATGGAGTTTGAGTGAGGATTGAGGTTGACTAGTAGCCTCAATGTGATATTCGCCATGAAATTGTTGGGGTACCGCTATGAGAAACCATGAATGGTGTTTATTATATATATTTAAAGCAAATTATGTTGAGGATGTTATTGACGTTTTCCTATGTCGTAAGAGAATCTAGAAGATATAGTTTTTAGTTAATTTGGATAGTCTGATATTTGAAAGAGGCTTATTTATATGTTTTGGCACGCTGGCCAAGAGGCATAGAGGAATTTGTGATGAAGCCTTGTATAGTTTTATTGCTTGAAAAATAGATTTTAAGTCGTGACTGCTATTTGTGGATGGAGCTGATTGAGGACCTCAAGGATCGTAATGGCAATGGCATTTTGTTTGAATGGCTCTCTATGGTTGTTTCTTGCCACAGCTGTTGAATGCTACTAGTTAAAATCTTCATGTTGAGGGATGTGCAGGATCCCAATCTAATAGATACTTGTTGTTAAATTGAAACGATAAAGAGTATTATTGGTTTAATCATTCTCGTGTATGATTCTTTTCCAAAACTGAGTCTTTGTGTGATTAAGCACTTTCTCTGACTTCAATACTTGCCATACAGGCGCCTCACACATGACATGGAAAGAGAGGAAGCAAATAGAGAACCGGAAAGTAGTCTCTCTTGGTGGAAAGGTAGAATTTGCAAATTACACAGCTGTAAAACCTAGAACAATTGAGTGTTATCTGTTCCTAAGATCATGTTTCTGCCCTAATGACATATGAATCCTTCTCTCTGCTTGTCATAAACACAGCCTCCAAAGAACCAGAGACTTCCTTTAAGTGTGGCACGTGTACAAATGAAGAAACAAAAGGAAAGAGAGGAGAAAATGATTCAAGAGGTAATTGATTTCTTCCAACAGCCTTCAAATTTATTACTCGATTCCTCTGACTGTACATGGACCAATCCCTTACCTACATTGTAGAATATGATTCTTGGACGATTCGGAGGGAAGCTTGGAATTGGCGCTAAAAGATCAACAGAGAAGCGCAAGTCAGAAGACAGAGTGTTCAAGACAACTGAAGGTTATTTCAAAAATGGGGTACTTGACGTGAAGCATATGTTAAAGCCTTCTTCATCTGGAGGCAATCATTCTAGTGATCATATGGTTGATGGAGGTGGGAAGAAAGGAAAAGGGAAAAAAAATGGGGGAAAGAAGAAAGGTAGGGGTAAGAAACACCGCTAAATACTAATGTAAACAAATTTTGCTGATGGTTTTCACTATTGCTGACGAGATTTTTTACTTTTATTTTAAATATGCATTCTCATTTTTGCTATCAAATTGGGTAGGATATTTGACCTGAAAATGAAATGATGATGATGATGGTCTCAAAAACTAGCTTGCTAAAAAGGGTGGTTGAACCATAATTATGCAGGGATCTAAAGTCTGCATAGTTGGGCCCTTCCTCCACAACCTTCAAAAAAAAAAAAATTGATGACATTGCAAATTTCCAACATGATTTAATGCTTTGTCACCATGTCTCTCGTACATAATATAAACAAACTAGATAACTGATAGTGTTATTTTCAGTTGTAATGCCCAACTAATCATTACATAAAACTTTTAACGCTCGGATCGTCGTCTGATCAAGCTAACCAGTATGAAAAAAATCAAAATTAGAGTACTATACTATATTATGAATAAATCTTTATTCTTAAAAATTTATTAGAACAAGTTTAGAGGCCCTATTTGAAGCCAGAGTCTACTTCTTGATATCCACTTCTTTGAGCACGGTCTTAATCCCTTTCCATTACCATCAGCCAGTGGGTGTATTCCTTGGTCAGCCCTGTTATGTAAGTCCTATGCTTCCTTTCCTCTGCATAAGATATCCTATATCGTTTCTCCACATCTAATCGACAATTATATTAAACAACAAGTATTAATATCTTAATACATACCCCACGAAACAGAAAATTAAGAAAGAAAGCCAATACCTTGAGCAAGATGGTCATAAAGTTGGCCATCCTTAGTTAAGGCCAACATAGGCTGAGGAATGCCAAGAGGCAAAGAGTCACCTCTATCAACCTGCCAGAAATGGAAGGTTTTGCCATAAGTTTTTGGCAACTTTTTCAAGTCCCTTTCTTTGTATAGTTTCAGGAGTCCAGGCAAGAAAAGTATTCCACTTTTGACTTCATATTCATGAGAATGCCAAAGGCTCTTCTCCTCATCAGAAAGTGTCAAAACAGAGTTTCTGAAACTATATATTCAATACCTATCAGCCTTGCGTTTGGCTCTGGAGCATCGTATATCAGACACTGTCTCATTTTCTTCGTTCATATGGGAACAATAGTGATGAGCTTCCACTTGCTGCCCAATGTCATGTCCATAGAAATGGAATCTACATCCAATTTATTCAATATTCTTTCATTAATTAATGGACAAGTTTAAGCCTTTTTGATGAAAAATTATTAGCCACTTACGCGCAGAGATGCTCGTGGATTTTTCTTAAGTGGAGCAAAGGCTTGAACAGCGCCGGTCGCCGTCTCAACCATGTTGACGGTGGTTGGTGTTGGCTGCCCCGGAACTGCTGCGAGACCTGACATTTCTTCACTTTTATTTTAATCTCCTAAATTTTAAATTTTGTTAATTAATTTCCATTTACGTTTTGGATATATATGGCAAAGAAGGAAAACGGTTAAGCTTTACACTTGTCTTGCATGCACTATTCGCTCGTGGCAGTGCATGCATGCAGCTCGCTGCTACGTGGTTAATTATAATTAATAGAAAACCTGTATTTCATGGTTAATTAAAGATTAAAGATCATCTTAATTACTGATTATGTGCGAATACTCAATCACTAATCTGAGATTATGCGTGGGAGAATATCATTATTCAAAGATCATCACTTGTGCAGGCAGGCAGCCTAGCTAGGCCAGGCCAGCAAAACAAGGGAGAAAAGTCTGCAGCTCCAAAAGCAAAATGCCTGATATTTGCTTCACTGGATCCTTCACATGCTATTAATTAAAATAAGGATCATATTACATCCCTATATCTCAATTTTATGTTAATAATGATTGTGAATTAGTGATTTGTATGATCCTATATAATCTTATCACACAAAATTGGCCCATTAGTCCATATGGCAACCTTGGATCAAAACAATATTATAAATATACACCCACATACAGTAACCAGAATATGGAATTCTAACTCGGCCTAAATATAGAATACTGCTTGACTGTATTTTTCAGACTTTCATTAAAAATAATAATAATAATTATTATTATTATTATTATTATTAATAAAAGTAGTTTTCTCTTGTCTTGTCAAATTAAGGTGGTCTATTTTTCAAATTGTCAAATTAAGTAGTTGGCGTGAATAAGATTGGAATATAAACAGCTTGGTTAACTCTACCAAGTACGTAAACAATAGAAACATGACATATAGACAAAATTTAATGTCTTCAAGAATAGGCCTCAAGAAAAGGTTACACTGCCAACCGTTGGTAACGACCTCAACCAGCTGCAGTGAATAACGACATTAGAAGATGTCCATTTCTACCTGATTCAGGAAAATTGTACCAAAATAGTTGACATTATTCACTCATTATAACTCAATTCATATAACAATAAATATATTCTAAAAATTCAATGTGAATTGGATATTAAAAATGTCCATTTCACGATTGTTTAATCTAAAAATGGCTGTAAACGTCCTCTCATCTCATGTCAACGAAGTTATACCCAACCAAAATATCCTTTTTTTCACGCCGCAAGTTACAACTTTTTATTTATAAATCATATAATTTTTTATTATATCCACTTGAAATATAAAATAAGTAATTAAATATTATTAAATAGAATTATAATAAATATATAATTTATATGTTAATCATAATATAAAATAAAAAATTACAAACTTAATATGTAAATTTGATTTTGGAATAATATATGATAACCAAACTATCGTATTAATATTTTTAAAAGATTAATTTAAAATGTATCATATTCATTAATAATAGATGAGAGACACATTATATAAGAGGTAACGGATTTTCTAAATATATTTTATAATATTTTCTTTTCTTTCTAAATTATTATTTTTTATTAATTTGATTATCAAAATATTACTATCAAAATTTCACTGTATATATTGCATTTTTAAATTACTAAAAGAGTTCGACCGACGAAATGTTATTAAAATATAAATCTAATCTAGACATGAATTGTCTTCACAGTGTATCATTTCCAATCATGAATTATAATTCTTTTGTCATTTATGTTATCGGTACGTGGAGTTTACACGCTAAAAACGCGAGGCGTGATGCCGATGCTTACTGCCGCAGAACTTCAGAGATCCGATCTAGTAGAAAGTAGCCGTTGATAAACCCACGTGGTAACATGCCGACAGTGGTGGTGGTTATAAATATAAATATTTATAATAATCATCCTTTCTTATAAAAACCAAATTGACCATAGAATGTCTAATAATCTCACTTCCTCTAAACCAATAAAATATAGTAAAAATATCCAGACTTTGCACAATATTAATATCCCCAGCAGCGACTCCGTCGAAAGTTCATTTCTTTTGTATTCTTTCATTTCGTATTCTATCTGTGATCACAAAATAAAGATCATTCTGCTGTTTGCTTACTTAACGATCCTTCTTCCTGGATTTACTCTCTCCTTTTCTCTCTTGTAATTCTTATTGTTATATTGGTTTAATTCTCGAAGTAAAGGTGTGTATGGTGGCGTGCTTGCTACTTATCCTCCGAAATAAGTGGGGTATCACGTTGTTGCTTTGATTGAGCTAAAAAGTGATCCAAACACTCCCTTATTCAACTTCCAGATAATCAAAGTTTATTTCTTTCAGGGGCTTCCCTAGCCTTCTTGTTTAGCGAGGAAACTTAAAAAAGCCATTGCGGTTACGGTAGAGGAACAAATTCTTAGTCAGCAGAGTAAGAACTTCTTTTTTCTTTTTATTTCTGGAGTTTCTATGTTTTGATATACTGTTGTTCCTTTTTATTTTTTTCCGTAGAAAGTCATGAACTTTTGATGTAAAGCTCGTGCCTTTTCTAATTAAGGCTGCAGATGCTAGAACTATAGGATAAGGGTTGTGTTTAGTTCGGCCAAATTAAATAGCATGTGTTTAAAATTTTTCACTTTTTGAAGCTTGTATCAATTTGTTTCCTTTTGTTTTGCAGATCGTTTTAGTAGACACAGATGGCAACTATAGGGGATATAGGGGTTTCTGCAGCTTTGAATCTTTTAAGTGCATTTATTTTCCTTATAGCATTTGCAATACTAAGGTTGCAGCCCATAAATGATAGGGTTTACTTTCCGAAGTGGTATCTCAAGGGCATAAGAAGTAGTCCTTCACGCTCAGGAGCGTTTGTGAGCAGATTCGTCAACTTGGATTTTAGATCTTATCTGAAATTTCTAAATTGGATGCCAGAAGCTCTCAGAATGCCTGAGCCTGAGCTTATTGAGCATGCAGGGTTGGATTCTGCTGTCTACTTGCGCATTTACTTGATAGGGTATGCTATAAGTTGGTCTAAATATTTGTGATTCTTATTTTTGTAATGAATATTTATTGGCACTCAGCTTTTGCTTGTTGTTTATGTTTCAGACTTAAGATTTTTGTTCCTATTGCACTCGTTGCCTGGGCTACCCTAGTTCCAGTTAATTGGACCAATAGCACCTTGAAGGTAGCTAATGTTACTTCCAGCGATATTGACAAGCTTTCAATTTCAAATGTCCCTCTTGGATCGCAAAGGTAAGAAACCACATATCTTATTTCTGCCTCGTCAGCTTTCTGGCCATTTATCGAACCCTTCACATATACAGATACAGTGAAAACAATATTATAAGGATAAGGTGTACAGTTTTTCATTTTTTTTAGTGGATGTTTTGTATATACACTACCTGTTTTAGTTGATTTAATTTTGCTTGTATATGCATATTTATATAGAGAATTGTTTAAATAGAATCTTTTGTCTGCATATTTTTGTCATTGCAGCTTTTCTACATCATTAATTTGTGAATTCTTAGCTTACATATCATTTTCTTCTCTGATGCGCTCCCTATAACTTTATCCCTTTATGGAAATGTGATGTAACTTGTGCACAGTTTTCTCTTTACAGGTGGATTGTGTGTTTTTGGATGCCTCTTCAGCTTTATGAAACTAAATTTTAACAATTGTTCAATCCCTTGATTTCAGATATTGGACGCATATATTGATGGTTTATGCCTTTACTTTCTGGACCTGCTATGTGTTAATGAAAGAGTATGAGAAGGTTTCTAATATGCGGTTGCAGTTTCTTTCCTCAGAAGAACGCCGTGCAGATCAATATACAGTAAGATAAATTACTTGCCTAATGTAGATGATTAATTTTAGAATTTATGTTTTCAGTAATGAGTTTTTGTCCATTGTTTCTGTTAAGTAAGAGTGGTTTTGAATATTAGTCAGGATTTATTCCAGTGTAATTTAATGGTATTCACGTTTCTCCTGTAGTGTACTCATTATAGCACATATTTAATTTTGAGCCTCAGCTTAGTTAGTGGTATGATCCCACATAACAAACTTGTATCATGGAATTTACTTTTCACAGGTCCTTGTTAGGAATGTACCACCAGATCCTGATGAATCTGTTAGTGAGCTTGTGGAGCACTTTTTTCTGGTCAATCATCCAGATCACTATCTTATGCATCAGGTAATTTCCTGGTCAAACTGGAGAAATATTTTGATGACATTTGGCAGCCAGCTAATGAAGTTGATTGAATATCTATTCTAGACTTCTGAATTTGTAAACTGTGGAATTCATTTGTCTATTGAAATGTGATGTGGCCATTATTTATTTCAACTGTTATAAAACTTAGAAAATTTATGCAGCTGGTCTACAATGCAAACAAATTGGCAAAATTGGTCAAGAAGAAGGAAAAAATGCAGAATTGGCTCGACTATTATCAACTTAAGTATTCTAGGAACAAATCACAGAGACCTGTTATGAAGGTAATTTGATGCATGTCTGATGTTAATTTGCAACTGCTGCTTCAATGTCCCTCTAAAGATTTGATAACTGAACTAATTTTTATATGCCCTTGCTCTCAGACTGGTTGCCTTGGGTTTTGGGGACAAAAGTTAGATGCAATTGAGCATTACACTTCAGAGATTGATAAACTTTCAAAAGAAGTAAGTCTCTGTTATAACTTTGATAATTATTGTTTGTTTCCTTTTAGTTGCTTTAAGTGTGTATATGTGAGAAACTGCATACAGCAGGTAAAACAGTTAAAGTGTCTTTAATGTATACAAATAACCTCTCTTTTTGTAATGTTTTTAATGCTATCAATTGATATTGATATGCCATCTCTAGCTGTATTATCATGCTTACTGAGTCACTGCAATATGTAAAACACACTTGCTTTTAGATATCTGTGGAATCACCTTGTAACATTAGTGCAGAGGTGTTCTGTAAGGGCTTGTTCTTTGACATCATCGCTGCACATGTAAGGTTGTGTTTTCTGCCTACACTTTTTTCTTTCTGAAGAAAACTTAAGTACCCTGCCTTGTATATGTCTATGTTACAACTGCATAGAAGATGTTTTGTAATTGCTGATTGGCATACTTGTGCTGAGTAGCTTTATGAGGGGAATAATAGTCAATGTTTCTTATAGACTATTGAGAGAAGAGGAGGGGCAGGCGCTGATTTTGGTGGACTTGCTCCATTCAATGATATTATATGTTATTTTATGTTGTCCCTACTCAAAAAGAAAGTTTTATCCCCACAACTTTGACAAAATATAGGATATGCAAGTTTGCTCCCACTTAGAAAGAAAGTTTTGCTCCCCCTACCTCCACAGAATGCAGAATATGCAATCTTGACCCACTAAAATTATGTTCTAGATCCCTTGGGAGGGGAGTCAAAGTTGTAAAAGTGAAGAAGAATGGTAATGCTTTAGCATGATAAATATACTTGTTTTTTTTTTTTCTTTATAGGATTTGACCTTGAGTTTATCCTTATTGCTTATTCAGATAGCAGAAGAGAGGGAAAGGGTTGAAAAGGATCCAAAATCTATTATGCCGGCAGCATTTGTTTCATTCAAATCTCGATGGGGTGCAGCTGTTTGTGCTCAAACTCAACAATCGAGAAATCCAACTTTGTGGTTAACAGAGTGGGCCCCAGAGCCACGTGATGTTTATTGGCAAAATTTAGCCATACCATATGTTTCACTCGCGATTAGGAGGTTGATAATGGGTGTTGCATTCTTTTTCCTTACATTCTTTTTCATGATCCCAATTGCATTTGTGCAATCTCTTGCAAGCATTGAGGGGATCGAGAAAAAAGCCTCCTTTTTGAAGCCCATTATTGAAGTGTTAGTAATTTTCTTGGTTCTTTTCAGTTTCACAGTAGTGTTTTTGTTTTAACAAATACTAATCTGTTGATTAATGGTGCAGAAAATTTATCAAATCAGTTATCCAAGGCTTTCTGCCTGGCATTGCATTGAAGCTTTTCCTGATTTTCCTACCAACAATATTAATGATAATGTCCAAATTTGAAGGCTTCACATCTCGATCATCCCTAGAAAGGAGATCAGCAACACGATACTATTTTTTCAATATTGTGAATGTATTCCTTGGGAGCATAATCACGGGAACAGCATTTGAACAGCTCAATACTTTTTTAAAACAGTCTGCTAATGAGTATGTTCTTCTTACTTTCTTATGAATACATTTTCTTATGAATACATCATATTGCTTGTTTCAGTGTTTCCTCTAATTGGCAACTGATTATCTGGCCGTCTTAAACTACCATTTCTGAGGACTTTTCTGAATCCTTAAGCACCAAAAATAATGTACTCGCAACAGGTGATAGTCTTTCATCAGATATGCTAGGAGGATTTTAGTACAAAAGGGGAGAGGGAGGGGGCAGATTTTACATCTGGTTTATCTGTATCTATGACTCAGGATAGTCTAGTTTGTGTAAAGTTGCTACCAGGAAAACTTTAATGTTGGATCCATTATCTGTTTGAATGTATGTCATCAACATAGCCTTTAATTATTTTATCCACCCTGTAACTGAAAAAATTATGTTTATTTTACTTACAGCCCTTGAATTTTAAATTTCTTTTTGATGAGGCTTTGCAATTTTCATTGTTTGATCTTTTTCTTTTTTTTTTTTTTTTTGTGAAAAAGCCAAGCCTAGGTTGCATGACTTTTCATCTTGTATTTTGGAATTCTATTGGTGATTCATATTTATCCTTTATTATTTGCAAATATTGCAGTATTCCTAAAACAATTGGTGTGGCCATTCCAATGAAAGCAACTTTCTTCATAACCTACATAATGGTTGATGGATGGGCTGGAATAGCAGGAGAAGTTTTGATGTTGAAATCTCTAATTATATTCCACTTGAAGAATTTCTTCCTGGTGAAGACTGAAAAGGATAGGGAAGAGGCTATGGATCCTGGAAGTCTTGGTTTCAACACTGGAGAACCTCGTATACAATTCTATTTTCTCTTAGGACTAGTATATGCAACAGTGACACCGTTTCTCCTCCCGTTCATAATAGTTTTCTTTGGCTTTGCCTATGTCGTGTTTCGTCATCAGGTAAAGATTTGACCTTTCAATTTTATAAAGTTCAATCTAGTATGCAAGTTTCCATTCCAGGAGGTTAATAGGATCCATCAAGTTGATTGATATAAACAGTGGATTAGGCCCCACTTAGTGGATCTTTAGGTCAAGATTCATTTAATAATTTTAGCAATTCCTTTTGAATATCTGTTTACTTAGAAATGGTCGAATTGCAATTACTGTGGAGATATTCATGACATTAAGTTTTAGCCATTAGATGTTGCCTTTCTTCAGTTATTCCTCATTGCTTTTCCTTGGAAATATAACTTGAAAGGAGAAAAAACCAACAGAATATTCAGGAAGAGAATATGGCAACTAAATAAAGGGCATGAAAATTATGAGATTCGCTTATCTGTTGGTTTTTGTGCGAACTATAAATTCAAGTAGAATTAATTAGGAGAGCTTCAAACTTGGATGTATCATGCCTTAATTATCTGTCGGATCTTAACCTTTTGTTTTGTGCGTTCAAAAACTGCAGATCATAAATGTTTACAACCAACAGTATGAGAGTGGGGCAGCATTCTGGCCTGATGTTCATTGGCGTGTTATTGTTGCACTCATAATATCACAGGTTCTTATGATTGGACTGTTGAGTACAAAAGAATTTGCCAAGTCAACACCAATTCTCATTGCTCTTCCTATACTCACCATATGGTTCCATAGGTTCTGCAAAGGCCGCTATGAACCTGCATTTGTTAGATATCCACTACAGGTGCTTTCCTGTTATTCTATTATGGTTTTTCAGTTTTTGATTGATTGCCATCTTTTATTCTCGTTCGGGTGTGTTTTCTTCAAGAGCTTCTAGTTCAGTAGCATATGCATTGCTAAATGCTTCAGTATGTATTAAAAATAGTTTCAAATATGTCCATTGTCTTATTCCATTAAAGAATGAATATCTTGATATCAAGGAATTAATAATGTCTTGTGCTGCAGACAACTAATCTTGTAGTTTCAAAAAACAATTTCTTCTGATGTACCAAGGAATTAATGTCTTGTGCTGCAGACAACTAATCTTGTAGTTGGGTTGATTCTCATAAAGTTGTTTTTTTTTTTGGGTCGGGTTTCAGGAAGCAATGATGAAAGATACACTGGAACGTGCAAGGGAACCGAACCTGAATTTGAAAGGCTATCTTCAAAATGCCTACCTGCATCCAGTTTTCAAAGGCGATGATGATGAAGACGATGATATTAAGAGTGAGAAGTTTGAAACTGAGGGTGTGATAGTTGCTACAAAACGCCAATCACGAAGGAATACACCTGCTCCCAGTAGGATAAGCGGTGCATCGTCACCATCTTTGACTGATGGTGTGAAGGAACAGGCAGAGCCTTAACTCAAAACTCAGGGGCTTGAATGTTACAGTAGCTTTGTAAATTAAATTGGTGAAAAATTGTGTGGTTTGTTGTATAGGGGGACAAATACAAGGAAAGAAGCCAGTTGAATATTTGGATTGAGGCGACAACTGGTTCAATGCCTTATGGGAGTTTGTACTATAAAAGCTAGATTTTGTTGTGTATGTCTTAGGCTGAACTGTCTAAACCATAGCCATAGTTTTTCTTTTTTTTTTATTCCTGAGATGGGAAGCTTCTGTTTTTTGATGTGATAAATATATACATGCTAACATTTCACAACTAGTAGAAAGATTTGAAATCCAGTTCTCATTCTAAATGAAATAATCATACATTTATTATTACTTATCAACCAATTTTGTTTAGCATTTTGAAGGTGGCTGCCAATACAAATAGCAAACCATTATGCATTCAGAAGTGCATTAGTTGGACTAGAATGAATGGGTTGGTTAGCACCAATAAAAAATGTTCTGCAAAACCGTCAACTGCCGTTTGTGACACGGCTAATTCAGTTGGTCAATAGGTGAGGTCGATGCCCTGTTGACTTGGTACTTCCCTTCATGCATATTTATCAAATAAAATTAGAAAAATGTTTCTTTTTAAACCTTTTTATTACTTTCCCGTTCTGTTTTTATCAATCACTTTTGTTATTTTTACTAGTATTAAGAAAATACTCTATATATTTCAAAATAGATAATATTTAAGAAAAATATTTTTGTTTCATAATACATGACGATTTAATATAATTAAGATACATTAATTAATTTTTATCAAATATACCCTTAACTGATTTTGAAAAAAATAAAATTTTATTAGTAAATGCAATTAATATAGTAAGGATAATAAAATTTTTTAATAGTGAAGTAATTGCATTTCTTAATTACTATTTATTCTTTTCAAATGTCATCTATTTTGAAACAGATGAAGTAATAAATTGACTTAAATTTAGTATTAAATTACGTGATTAAAATTAAATTATCAAATCTAATTGGTTATGATTTTATTAGAAAAGAAAAATAAATTAAAAAATTAAATTAAATTACATTGAAAGTCTAAAAATGACAGATAAATAGAATTTAGATTTGTCTAAAAATGACAGATAAATAGAATTTAGATTTTATTCTAAAGTGACAAATAAAAAAGAACGGATAGAATATTAATTATTATTTGTAATCGCTAATTTTTAGTGTTTTGGTTAATTTAATTAATTAACACCTGTCCAAGTGTAATGGAATGTTGATCAAGCCATTCGATAACACTTCTTAACAGGGACAGAATTGAAAAAATAGGTTAATAATACCGTCTAAATTTTTAATTTCTAAAAATCGAGTGGATAAAAATAAAAAATAACTATTGGACTTCCCACTGGTCCGTATCCGTTGTTCAGAGAAATTAAGTCCAAATCGAAAGGTAGCGGGAAGAGAATAGATTGGCATTAACAAGCTTTACCATATCAGTATCCGAATCCATGTGTTTTGGGGGCCGATAATTCACAAAGCCCGAGAAGAAAACCCTGCGGTTTCTGCGATAAATCTGCCTTTCTCTTTGCTTCCTATTCCATAGACACGCTTGTCGTTTATAAGTCCACGCTCATGGTTTTCCGTCTCATTCTCTGTCTTTTTCGCATCGGATCCGATTCTCGATATTTCCAATTTTACTGCTCTTTTTCTTAATACAATCTCTGCTTTGCATCTCATCCAAGTTCTTATTTTTTTTTTAACAGGTTCCCTTTCTTTTCTTTCTTATTCTCTCTTGTTTTCCTTTTTTTTAATTTTTTTTCAAAGAATTATACTGAATTGCAATGTGTAATTTGGGATTTATATACGATTGTGGGTGTGGCGAATAATGGGTTCAGTTTTGGACTTGCAGTGAGATGGCTGCAGATGTTGCTAATCAAGACCATAAAATGCAGAGAATGGCAAGATCCTCTAATGTTTCCTGGCTTGAGCCCAATAGACGAGTTCAGAAAATGTTCCAAGATAGAGTTGTGGAGAAAAATTCAAAAGGGGATGATGATGAATGGTCACCCCCGTCAAGAACCAAAATTTCATCTAAGAAAGTGAAGCCTACTCCTGATTTTGAATTTTTAGGCAATGGAATCCCAAAGAAACGGCGGAGTGCCTTGAATGACAGAGCTTCTGTGGAAGTGGTATGTTTGGGGAGTGATTCAGATGACGATGTCTTGGAAGAAGTGTTCATTCTGAATTTGAGAGAGCGCAAGAGAGCCAGAACTGGGGATTTTGTGAATTCCCATTCCCGCAAATTGTCTTCGCCATCTACATCTTGTAGCTTATCAGCTTCTGGTACGAATAGTGATGGAAGCACCAACAGTACATGTGCAACAAGAAATATGCAGGTTTCCCTTTCGAAAAAAAGAAAAACTTTAGATAGTGCAAATTTATTTATTGCTTTATCTTGTCCATTGAATATTTTTGCATCATAAGGACCTCTCGCTTTAAACAGATCAAAATAGAAGTACGCCCAAGGTGCCATCAATGCATGAAAAATGAAAGAAAAATCGTTGTCCCTTGTAAGAAGTGTAAAAGCACAATGTATTGCGTCCAATGCATCAAGCGATGGTAAATTTTCCGGTTACCTTCTTTCACATTGCTTTGGTGTAATCGGCTCAGAAACCGGTATCACATCTTCCTTTCATGTTATGCTATTTACAGGTATCCAGAAATGACAGAAGAGGAAATCGCTGAACAGTGCCCTTTTTGTCGCAAAAATTGCAACTGCAATGTGTGCTTGCACTCTGCTGGGTTGATTAAGGTCTGTTTATATCCTATCTTCGATCCTTACTGTTTGCTATAACCTATGTCAATGTTTGTGAAGTAAAAGCATTAATTTGTTACTCAATCTACTTGTTGAAAACAGCAAAAAAATTCAGTACGGTATGCCATTAGACAGATAAAAATATATAAACACGCAATACCGATTGAAGTGCATAATGCAGAAGCATGCAGAGATAACTATAGGTATCTATATTATATCTATGTGTCTCCCTTCCTGCAGTGCTCTATCAAAATTTGCATTCAATTGTTCATTGAATATAAAATTTTTTACATCAGGCCCCAATGCCTACGTTATTTCTTTCATGAGAGATGATATATTGTATCATATGCAGAGATAACTATAGGTATCTATATTATATCCATGTCTCTTCCTTTCCTGCAGTGCTCTATCAAAATTTCTATTTAATTGTTCATTGAATATAAATTTTTGTACATCTAGCCCCAATGCCCAAGTCATTCCTTTCATGAGAGATGATTTATTTCTTGAGGCTATAATTACTTGTCTGTTTTCCTGGCTGTTTATGCATGTATTCTTTTTCTGGTCATGTTTTCTCTTTAGGTAATCGGAGTTCTCAGTTTAGCAAAATAAATCTCTTTTCAGGTTTATAGAAGACAAATTTCTGTTGAGATGGTCGTTTGAATAGTTTGTATAGCTCAGATAAAGATAGAATTGGTCTTCGATCCAAATATTTTTGTCTGATCATCAGGATTTTGGAGTAATTATTTTTACAGCTTGCTCTGCTTAAGGAAAAAAAAAATCGATGGGTGTTTTCAAAATCAAAACTGATATTAGCATCTCTTTTTGCATCCTAAGATAGGCAGTTTATCATGGCCTTTTACAGTACTGAAACTGCCATATGAAGGCTTTCCTTCTAAATATTAATAAGTTTAACTGTTGTCAGACATCAAAAAGGGACATTGCCAACAGTGAAAAGGTTCAGCATCTGCAATATATGATTAGGTTACTTCTTCCCTTTCTGGATCAAATCTGTGAAGAACAAACTCGAGAGATGCAAATTGAGGCTAGCAGAGGTACCCTTTGTTTCTTTTTGCTTTTTAGTCAGGTACGGATCTGTTTCAATTTCAGTTCCTGCCTGATAAATTCCAATATGCTTTTGTATTCAGGTTCCTCCCATATAGCAGAGAACTTTTGTAACAATGATGAGCGCGTCTACTGGTAAGAATTCCTATCGAAGTCCAAATTTGGATATTAAAAGTTTGATTTTTTTTTTGGCTTAACTGAAAGCTTACATTCTGCAACCTTGTTGGTTTTGGAGCAGCAACCATTGTGCAACTTCGATTGTTGATTTTCACTGCAGTTGTCCAAAATGTGCTTTTGAACTGTGTCTCCACTGTTGCCAAGAAATTCGTGGAGGAGGCTTGCCAAGTCGTGAGGCAGTAGAGTTTCAATATATAAACCGAGGCTATGATTATATGCATGGTGGAGATCCACTGCCTGCAGATCTAGAAAAGTCTGAGGATCGAAGTGAACCATCAGTTCTGCTGTGGAATGCCAATAATGATGGGACCATCTCATGTGCTCCAAAAGAAATGGGTGGTTGCGGTGAATGTATATTGGAGCTAAAGCGCATCCTTCCAATGGGATGGATTTCAGAGTTGAAAAGGAAGGCATGGGAGTTGCTGGGACTTTGTGACATTAAAAGGCCAAGTTTGAGGTGCAAACATCATGAAACAGGAAATGAGATGTTAATGGAAGCTGCCTTTAGGGAAGGATCTGAAGATAATTACTTGTATTGTCCATCTCTGAATGATATTCAAGAGGATCAACAGCTTCTCAGTTTTCAAGGACACTGGAGTAAAGGTGAACCTGTTATAGTTCGTGATGCCCTTGAGGAAACAACTCATTTGAGCTGGGAGCCAATGGTCATGTGGCGTGCATTATGTGAAAGTGTGGACTCTGAGACTAGTGCCAAGATGTCTGAAGTGAAGGCCATTGATTGCCTGGCATCTTGTGAGGTCTAGCATCTTATCGCACCTCGCATTCATACTTTGCCAAAATATTTTATCAAAATCATCTGTATGCCATGATGATGTTTTTTCTGCTTGTGAATTAGAGTAAGAAAGGAAAAGAAGAGTATTTGTTCAATTCTGGTATCTTTATGAATTATTTTCTTCTTTTTTTAATTATTTTTTTTTTAATTTTACTAATCACTGCTGATTTTATTGAAATGTTTAGGTGGAGATCACTACCCGTCAATTTTTTCAAGGGTATATGGAAGGGAGAAGATATGTGAACTTTTGGCCTGAAATGCTGAAGCTGAAGGATTGGCCTCCATCTGATAAATTTGAAGACCTCTTGCCACGCCATTGTGACGAGTTTATCAGTGCCCTGCCTTTTCAAGAATATAGTGATCCCAAGGCCGGTATCCTCAACATTGCTGCGAAATTTCCACCAGGTCTACTCCAACCGGACTTGGGTCCAAAAACTTACATTGCTTATGGCACAGCAGAAGAGCTTGGAAGAGGAGACTCTGTGACTAAACTTCACTGCGATATGTCCGATGCGGTATGCACAGAATGTCATATAATTTAGTATCCACAGAATGTCGTATAATTTAGTATCCATACACCCTATGTTCTTATAGACTGTTGCTTGAGCTGATAGCTGCATATTGCTCTGTCTAAAGATAAGTTGCTGATCTAATATAGGTGAACATTTTGATGCATACTTCGGAGGTAATTTTAAGTCAAGAACAGTGCATTGCCATAGAAAATCTGAAAAGAAAGCACAGGGAACAAGATGAGAAGGAACGTCTGGATCGAGATGGCTTAGACAATCATCCTGGTGAGTGCAGTGGTAGTTGGAGCGAAGAGATGGATATGTCGGAAATTAAAGAGACAGAGAAGCTTGGTGAAAATCCTTATATGTCTGATGATGAACTAGGAGTTGCACTCACCGATGAACCAACCGAAGCTGAAACAGATGAGACCGGAGGTGCATTGTGGGATATATTTAGGAGAGAGGATGTCCCCAAGTTAGAAGAATATCTCAGAAAGCACTATATGGATTTCAGGCACACTTACTGTTCCCCAGTGAAACAGGTAATTAATTCCAGCTTTTCTTTTCATTTTGACCAGTCATTTCTGATTTACTGACGGCTATTCTCATTCCAAGCAGGTTGTCCACCCTATTCATGATCAGTGTTTTTATTTAACTATGGAACATAAAGCGAAGTTGAAGGAAGAATTTGGTTAGTCCATTAAAAACCTGCTTATTTACATGTTTTTCTCAGGAATTAATCTGTCACTCATTTACTTGAATTTTTCTCACTCATAGGAGTTGAACCCTGGACATTTGAACAAAAAGTTGGAGAAGCGGTATTTATTCCTGCAGGTTGTCCGCACCAAGTTAGGAATCTCAAGGTAAACTTTTGATGCTTGAAAATGAAAGATTATGTTAGGCGTTTAAGCTAAAGCCTCTCTTCCTTTTATGCCTCGGTGCAAGCAGTCATGCACAAAAGTTGCTGTGGACTTTGTCTCTCCTGAAAATATCCATGAGTGTCTTCGCTTGACTGAGGAGTTCCGGCAGCTTCCCAAGAACCATAGGGCCAGAGAAGACAAACTCGAGGTATGACCTTTCTACTACAATACGTTAAACATCATGAATTTGCTGTCATCATTTCTATCCCTGATGCTACTTTTTCCTCTTTGATGCAACAGATCAAGAAAATGATAATATATGCAGTCGAACGATCTGTTAAAGATTTAGAAGAGCTCTTGAAATCGAGTTCTGTGGAAGCTATTTCAAGTGGCTACTAAAGGACATACATTTGTTAGTTTTTCGCTTGGTTTTTTGGCTTAGAAATTCTTACCCAATTGATGGCAGATAGGCATAATTTTTTGGATTCTTTTTCTCCAACTGATCAAAAGAATAACAAGATTGGTAAGTTAGGAAAATGTATCAAGCCACCCAAATGTCATGATCGGAAAGGGTAGAGTATATATGAGAAAATTAAATGGAATTGTTTGGGTCAGCATATGTTTATGTGCAAGATATAATTGCTGTTTCAAGCAAAGGAGCTTCGCAGTTTGAAAATAACAGTCAAGGAAGATGATATCCCATTTTTTAACAGATGGATCGTGTACAATAACGATCAACGTTTAAAAAAGGAACTATTTGCTCCTCCTCCATGGAGGACTGTAGCCAAGGCCGAAAAGTGGGACTTTAACTGCATGTCCCCCAGGATTCACTTAGGTCTAATACTTTTGCACTGTCCCAAGGGTTAGTGGAAAGCTTGACACCTAAGTTCTCCTAGAAAGAGCATAAAATAATACTTAAGTCAGTCGGTCAAAATATCCCACTTACTGCTATCTAACTAGTATTACTCTTGTACGTGTGTAAAATTTCGGAACGAACAATCAAAAAAAAAAAAAAACATACAATTTATCCCAAATATTAGATTTTTATACTTTAAATCGCCCTATGAAATTGAATTGAAATAGCAATATATAGTTCGAATGAATTGTAAAATTTACTAAAATATAACAAATTATAAAGTTAAAGTTCAAACTTTTTTGTTGGATAGGAGTAACGGAGATAATTGTAAGTAACTAAGTATACAAGTAATTCAAACTAAATCAGATTAACTTAAATTTTTCAATTTACTATTTATAATCTAAAATATTTACCTCTAAATTGAAACTAACTGTAAATTACTCTCTCTCTCTCTCTCTCTCTATATATATATATATATATATATATTCTAATTTATAAAAAGTAAATACAAGTAATTTTATATTTATTTTAAACTAATCAAATAATAAAAAAAATAATTACTTTCATTTACTTCAATCCCCTCTAAGTTATTTCCATCCAAACAAAAATAAATGGAATTTAAGGTAAAAATCATAAATGAATTAAAGTAAACGGAATATATAAACTAATTAGATGGAAAAAAGCAAGGATGGGAAGTCTGTTGATGAGTTTACCTATTTCCAAGGCATCTATTCTTTTCTTATTATATATACTACTTTGTTTTTACTCTATCGCACTATGTATCATCTAATAATTCAAGAAAAATCATTTATCCTTGCTTCAATCAAATCGAATATAAAATTAATACAAGTCCATGAAGAATATAGATCTAGAAAAATAAAAGCAAAAAGAAAAAATAGCAAAGAGAGATTTAAAATTCATCATTACAATATTTAATTTAACTGAAGATAAAATTATGTCAATCACTCAAATTTATAACTGTAGGTAGTATTTACAACAACAAAAAAGCATTTTCTTTCAGCATGCATAGTTAGTTATATGCTTATAATAAAAAATTAAAATAAAATAATTTTCATGTGAATATACTATTATCAATGGTGATAAGTTTTGGATCTATAAGAGAAAAAAAAATACAAAAAGATATAAATTCTAAGTACATTTAGACTCTAAAGGAAGAGATGATTATTTGAGAAGAAAGGGAAGAACTGAAATAATGGAGGTAGAACCTAGGAAGTGAATGGTTACTATTGAAAGAAACATAAGAGATTATGATACCAAATGGGGCAGGGGAATATGAATCTAATCTGAATTTGTACTAAGCAAGGTATGTGTAACGCCCCACAGAAAAAAAAAAAAAAAAAAAAAACGAAAGAGGAGAAAAGGGAGAGAAGACCGAACCAGGGAAAGGGGAAGAAGAAGAAGGGAAGGAGAGGAAGGGGAGGCGCTGCCGCCGATCAGCGGCGCCTGCGCCGGCGATCGGCGCGGCTGCCACCGCCTCCTCGCCGTCCCTTCCCCTTCGGTGAGGTTGCGGTTTAGTTTTTGGTTTTTCTCTCTCCTGGCCGAAGACTCTTTCTCTTTTTCCGGCGAGTCCCGACGCCGGATGAGGGAGCCGATCACACCGGCGGACTCACAAGGGGGAGGCGGTCCTTTTGGTGGTCACCGATCGTCCTAACTCGCCGGCGTTGAGGAGATCGGAAATGGGTTTGCCGCCACCTTCCGACGCGATTTCCGGCAAATTGAGAAGGCGGTTTGGCGCGTGACCACCCACCATGAGATCCCCGGGCCTGGATCTTCAAGTGGATAGCTTCGGTGTATTTTCCGGCGAGTCTCCGGCGACCGGTCCGGCGAGCCAATGATGACAAAATGCAGAAAAATGCGGAAATCGACACTAACGGGTATGTGGATACAAACTACCCTTAATTTCATTAAATTTTGAATTTTATGGTGAATTTTATATTATGTAAGTATATGAATTTAGGAATTAATGGGAAACAATTTGAGTTAATATTAGAAAATAATGAAATAGCATGAAATAGATGAGAATAGAAGAAGAAATTAAGTAATTAGTTTGGAAAGCTAAGTGATGCCTAATGATGCCATGAAAGTCTTAAATAAAATATGGTGATTTATTATGAATTAAGTGCAAATATAGCATCCTAGTTATAAAAGATATGTGATATGATGGAATTAAGTTAAAGATATTATATGGGTATGAAATTATAAATAAAACATAATGATATGTATGAAGGTAACAAAAAGACATTAAAATAAATTAAGTGTTAATTGATATATGTATATACTAACATACATTGATGTTAGAAACATAAATAGCATAAAACAAAGTATGAAGAGATTCATGAGCGTTAAAAATTATATGTGGATCGAATATATATATATACGGGTATATGAATCGAAGAACTAATATTAAACAATATTTTATTTATAAAGTACGATATACTAATTTAGAGAAATATAATTAGAATAATTCAAGTTAAGTAACTTAGTAACATAATACGCATTATAGATACATATATTTAGTAATGTGGCATGGTATGACTATATATATAAGTAAGCAAAAGAGTGAAATAAATTAATAATGTTATGAAGTGACGTAAGATGAATAGTTAATAAATTGAGTTGAAAAATAGTAGAGTAGAGCACTACGGTGCCTACAATAGTAAATGATGTTGATGAATCAACGAAGGAATAATGATGAAATGAAATTATTAAAGATAAGGGAAACGACCGGTATCCTGGATATATATATATATATATATATATATATATATATATATATATATATATATATATATATAATGCTAATACATGTAGATACTATTTAATGGTAATATTATGTTTGCCCTTAGTAAAATTAAATAGGAATTGGGGTAATCGGATAAGGTTGGCATGCCAATTAGGGAAAATTGTAATGCGGCGCCTTGATGTGTAACATCGGATTGGATGGCTCCGAGAGCTGAATCCGGTGTATGTCATTTAATTGGGTTGTGGATTGGATGGCTCCGAGAGCTGAATCCACAACTGCATTTATATATAAATACATGTGTGTGTGTATGAAATTATATTGAATTGTGGATTGGATGGCTCCGAGAGCTGAATCCACAACTGTATGTGTATATATATATATATATATATAATTGCGTATATTGACTGAGAAAAATGGTTAAAGGGGATTGGATGGTTCCGAGAACTGAATCCCCCGATTATATCCCGTTTATCTAGCTCGTTGCAATTCCACTAGATTTTACTAGGGGCAAAATGGTAATCTTGTATGAAATCGAGATGAAAGAATAATTATGATAATTTGGATGCCATAAATATAAATAATAAATAATATGAAAAATAAGATCAATAGGATGAGTAAGAGCAAAACTGTAATTACGTGATAAAATAAGAGTAAATTGGTTAGTTGGACCAAAAAGAGCAATACGAAACTTAACTTGGTTAAATAAGACAGAAAGGGGCAAGAATATAATTAATCAAAAATTAAAAGGGTTAACTTGTAAATCTACCATCTTTGGAAAATTAAAGGAATCAAAATATAATTTGTACATTGGAAATTCAATAAAAGCCAAATGAGTTAAAATATAAGTTAATTAGAGAAAATAGTAAATTGGAATATTAATATAGCAATTAGAGGAATCAAATTTAATAGACAAGTTACGAAGGATAAATTCGTCAATATTAAAAATGTTAAGAATCAAAATGTAGTTCGTCACCATAAGAGAAATTTGGGATCTAAATTACAATTTATGCACGTAATTTAAATTAATGGATAAAGAAAGTTAAACCAGTTAACATTGTGATCAAAATTAGTTAAGTTAAGGAATTGTCAATTTCGGAAAAATTGAGAAATTAATTAGGAAGGATAAATGATAAAGAGATCTAAAGTAAATTATGAATATATTAAGATTAAATTATAGATTTATGTAATAGAAAGAGATTACAAGAATTTGATTTGAAATTTTCTATTTAGTGAGGAAAGAAATGTAATCAAACAAGAAAAATATATAATAAAGATAAAGACAAGTAAAGAAGGTCAAATGACTTAATCGAAAATAAATAGCATTGTTGACCTGATTATTAAAGTGTAATTAATATCAAAAGAGAGAATTTGAATGGATTTTTATAACTAATGAATGAAATCATAATAAGTTCATGGCGAGAAATATTCAAGAAGAAACGAATGATGGACTAGTAGTTTGAGAAAATAATTAACGAAATATTGATCTAGCTAGACAGAAAATTGTAAATTTTAATTCAAACAAAAGCAAGAACTTAGTTGAAAGTATAAGAGAAATGAGAAAATATAGGAAAATGAAGTACGACAAAATACTAAATAGCGATAGAGAAAAGAAGGTTAGTAACAGAATAGAAATGGAACGTTACAACGAATGAATTTTGACTATTAAAAAAAATTTACCGTATAAATTATAGTGAACCCATAAAGTAACAAAAGAATGACAATTTAAATAAAAAGATAGGCAAGGACGAATAATTAATAATAGGAATTGCAGGGATAAGGTTAAGCAAAGAAATAGACTTGCTTAAGTTAATAGAGATTATAAAATTGAAAAATAAAATTTAATCGAATGAAATTTTGAGTAGTTGTATCCACCACTAAGCGACAATGTTGCTTAGCGTGCGGTTGTTGACTGCGCGCAGGAAAAGAAGATTTCGGGATGTGAAGAAAGAATTGTCGCATGGCATCTATGCATAAAGAGAATAGGATCGCATAAACTGAGGTAAATAAATTTGAACTCATAGATATATGTGTATATCTGTTTAATATCACTATTTATGAGATATGAATATATGGATAAAAGTAGGGTGTTACAGTATGACTGTCCAATAACGGCACTCCTTTTGGCCTGATTGTGGATTGTTGTCTTATGCCGTCTCACATATGCAAACAAAACTCATAGATCCTGATCAAATGATAACGGATCTAGAACTAAGAGTAAGATAATAACAATGATAAAAGAAAGAGTTTAGAAATCGCACATGTTTATTTACTAGAGAGAGAAGTACTTAAATTTCTTTTTGCCCTCTAAACATATTTACAACACACTTATATTGAGTTTGAAAGAAACAAAGAAGAAGAAAATTGAATAGGAAGAGGGGCTGGAAGGCACTTAGGAAAAAGACTAAAGAAAATGATCTTAGGGTTTTATAAGTATGAGGTCAAAATTGTAATTTCATATAAGCATAATAATTTGATAATTTAATAAAAAAGATAATACATAAATTTTTTTCTAAAATATTACTATTTATGATATATTTTTTTTAAAAATAACTATATATTAAATTATTCTCTTAAACTTATTAAAAGTATCAGATTAGCCACTCGAATTTATTTGAAATGTAAAAAAATATATCATATATTATTGAAAATATTAAATTATCTCTCTAAAATTTGTTAAATATATTAAATTATTCCGTTGTTACTGTTTTATGTGTATTTTTCACGCACTTCTTTTGAACTGCTAAGTGTTCTTATAGAGTAATGTGATATTTTCAATAAACTTAAAGATAATTTAACATTTAATTTGTTTAAACATAAATAATTTAATATTTAATTAGTTTAGGCATAAATATAATAAATGATGATAGTTTAGAAGATAATTTATGTATTAACCTTTTAATAAAATAAAATTTGAATATAACAATAATTGAATGTGTAATACGGTGTATGCGATTGTACATATATACATCGTAAAATTAAATACTTTTATTCATATATACATGGTCAAATTAAATATTTTTATTCAATCCATTAATATGTACTGTACATTTTATTGGCACTTCAGTAATTGTCATCATGGCTCAAATATTTAAATAACAACCATCTAATAAATTAAAAAAATCAATAAATATGCTAATAGCTTCTAATTAGTTTGATTAAATTTATTAAATATTTTTATATAACTAAAATCTAAGTAACTTTTATAAATTAGCAATCATTTAAATAGTTCAAAATTTAGCTAATTTACTAACAAAATAATTATAATATGTAAAATGTAATTAATTAAAATTTTAAATTTAATTATTATCTTACATATGAAGTATGCATTTTCTAAAAATATATTTTTAATTATAAATTTAATAATATCTAAATTTATATTAATATATTTCATGATCTTCTACAAGTAGGGGTGAGCATGAATTTGTTAATCGATCCATGAGTAAAAAAAATAACCAATTCATTAATATTGATTTTTTAAAATTACTAACCATTAATCAGTTCATTACATTCGGTTAACCAGTTCATCGATTTTATTTGGTTAACCATTAAAAATTATAACATAAAATTATATAAAAAATTAGATAAAGTTAAATTCAATTTCAAATGTGCAATATAATTTATAATAAAAATCACACAACAAACATAATTTACTAACTAAAATTCATATTCTATAAATTAATAGCTAATATTATATAATATATTTGATATTTGTTGGAAATTAATATATTTGATTTTAAGTCAAATAAGTTTTCGATAATACTAAATGTTATAACATAAATTCTAATATATATATATATATATATATATATATATATATATATATCAGTTAACCGTTAATCCACGATTAACCGGTACTTAAAAATTTAAACCGTAATAAAAAAATTTAAAATGTAAAAATTAAAAAATCAGTTCGATTTCGGATCTATTTAACGGTTAACCATATTTTCGATTGTTTTTGCTCACCCCTATCTACAAGATTTAGAGGTGAGAAAAAAAATTCGAAAATATGGTTAACCGTAAATCCGATTCGTAACTGAATTGATTTTTACTGTTAACCGATTCGATAGATTCAGTTATAGTTTTTAATTTTTATATTTTTTGTTAATGATTATTATTTAAATTTTTATGTACCAGTTAACCGTTAGTCCATGGTTAACTGATATATATATATATATATATATATATATATATATATATATATATATATATATATATATATATATATATATATATATCTTCAATTTTTTTTATTTTTCTTTAAAATTTATATAAAATAATATTTTAAAATTTATTTAAATTATATTTTTATTTTTATATCTTAATTTTTTTATATTTTTCTTTAAAATTTATATAATACTTTAAACTAAATTTATATTATATTATTTTTTAATTATATAATAATATTTATATATAATATCTATTTAACTTTTATATATATTATTTTTTTTATCATATATTGATGTTCATACTTTGCTTAACAGTCTTTAATTATACTTTCTTATATTTTAGAATTTATGTCATAACATTTAATATTATCCAATATTTTATTTGACTTAGAAGCAAGTATATTATAATTTTCAACAAATATCAAATTTATTTTATAATATTAGTTATTAATTTATATTAATATAAATTTTAACTAATAAATTATATTTATTTCATAATTTTTATATTAAATTATTTTACATATTTAAAATTGAATTCAATTTTATCTATTTTTTTATAATTTTATGTTATAAATTTTAATGGTTAACTGAAAAATACTGATTAATCAAATCAAAAAATCGAAATCGATAAATTGATTAACCGAATATAATGAACTGATTAATAATTAATAATTAATAATTTTAAAAAATTAATATTAATAAAGTAATTAATTTTTTTACTTATAAATTGTTCAACGGATATATACTTACCATGTTCCGAGTCATGCTGAATAACACTGGCTTAAGTTTCAAAAAACGAAATAGAAAATGTTACTATTTCTTTGGGGATTATCCTCTACAAAACATTGTGATAAACTCAGATTTCTGAGAACCAAACATTATCAACGAGAAGAGGACTTCTCTCTCTTTTTTCATGCTTCCTCCTTTCTTCGCTTTTCTGTTATTCGGGCACTGAAAAATGAGCTCTCCTTCTTACTTTCTAACCCAAATGCTAAATTCGCCTCCTTTTCATCATCAGAACTTTCAATTCACCAAACCTCGGTCCTCAAAGTCCTGCACTTTGATCAGAAAAAGTGCCTGTTATGTCCCAGCAAGAGTATGGGGACATAGTTTGAATCATAAAAATTTTGGGTTCGAAAAGAGTAGACTTAGGAGCTCAGTGAGTGAAAAAGTTGACGAAGTTGAAGTACAAGAGCAGAAGCAGAAGCAGAGGGCTTATCCTTTCCATGAGATAGAGCCCAAATGGCAGCGTTATTGGGAGGAAAATAAAACCTTTCGAACCCCAGATGAAATTGACACTTCTAAGCCTAAGTTCTATGTACTTGACATGTTCCCTTATCCCAGGTCATTCTTTCTCGGTCTCTTTAGCACTCTCTTTAAAAAAAATTTGGGTAAAGGAAACCCAATTTCGCGACGCATATGCTTCAATAATTTTAGCCATAAAGACTGCTAATTCAAAGTATTTAGCATGGAAAGCTTCATAATTTGTTAAACTTACTAGGAAACTTTTTTATTTAGTGAATTGTATTACTTTGAGTAAGTTTCTTGGTCTGGTTTGTTGATTGATTGTTGCAGTGGGTCTGGACTGCATGTTGGCCATCCACTGGGATATACAGCCACAGATATTCTTGCTAGGTTGAAACGTATGCAGGGTTACAATGTTTTGCACCCGATGGGATGGGATGCATTTGGTTTACCTGCTGAGCAATATGCAATTGAGGTATGCTGCTGTGCTGATGAACAAGTTGCATAATTGCCAATATTCTTGTTAACATTCTCGATGATTGATGGGTTGCATCATGTGCCTGACAGACAGGAACCCATCCGAAAATCACAACACTGAGGAACATTAACCGCTTCCGTTTGCAGGTCATGTAATGTCCTAATTATTTCTTTTGAACAAGTAAAATTAATAATTGTTTGAGGCCTGAACAGCATGTATAGCAAAATAGATTCAGTCTTCAAATGCAGTTTGCATAATTCTATTATTGTTTCCCTCATGCTTTAAGAGTAACTGGAGGGTTACTTGGAGGAATTTCAACGTGCATATTCTTGTGAGTTGACAAAACTACATGGAGCTTTATACTTGAAAGTAATCAAATGGAAGGTATCATATTGATTTTACAATGAGGATTGGTGGCTAGTTCATGGATAACTAATTGCGAAGGAAAGTCGTTATTTGCTTTTCTAAATGGTTTTTGTCAGTCATTTGAATTGAGTTTGTGGATTGTGGTTGCAATTTAGGCCAGGTGAAAAAAGTATCACTTACACGAGCAAAATTAGATTATAACATATCTTGAACTGAATTTCAGAGAAGCGCTCCTGGAATTACACTCTTAATCCCAATTTAATTTACATCATTTGGCTGTCTTAGTTTCTGCTAGATGGTGTGGTTGTTTTCAAATGTATTGATATCTAAATTCCTTCCCAGCTCAAATCACTGGGATTCTCATATGATTGGGATCGTGAGATTTCAACTATAGAACCAGATTATTATAGATGGACCCAATGGATATTTCTTCAGCTATTGAAGAGAGGATTGGCATATCAGGTTTGGGATTTTATCTAGTTTACCATTATATACTATTATTTTCTGAAAATTTGGACCGGTTGTTAATTATATGTTCAGGCTGAGGTACCAGTCAATTGGTGCCCTGCACTTGGCACAGTTTTGGCCAATGAAGAGGTGGTGGATGGAGTGAGCGAGCGTGGTGGTCATCCAGTGATAAGAAAGGTGTGGCAGTGCTGTTTCATTTGTTAGTACTTTCTTTTTTATCCGCGATGCTCCTTCTGTTGAATGGTTCTATAAATTTAACAGTGTCATTTTTTATTACCAAGCAGCCAATGAGGCAATGGATGCTCAAGATTACTGCTTATGCTGATCGTCTTCTTGAGGATTTGGATGACCTTGACTGGCCTGAAAGCATAAAAGATATGCAGAGGAACTGGATAGGGAGGTCTGAAGGGACTGAGATGGAATTTCCTATTCTTGATAATGATGGAAAAGAAAGAGACATAAAAATCACTATTTACACTACCAGGCCTGATACCATCTTTGGAGCAACGTATTTCTCGTAACTGATGTTTCTATACTTGTTTAGTAAATAAATTTGACGCAGCTTATATACTGACCAGATTATTTATCGGGATTCTTGCAACTGAATTAGGAGTGATTTGTTCTGATTTCTTTGTTGCAGATATTTAGTTGTGGCACCAGAACATTCTTTGCTTCCATCTCTAGTGTCTGTTGATCAGAGAAAACATGTAATGTTTTCTTTCCCACCATATTTTTTCTTACTTTCCATGGGCCATTGGAAGGTGACAATACTGATCACAGGTGGAAGAGTACAAAGACCTTGCCTCACAGAAGAGTGACCTTGAGAGGACTGAGCTTCAGAAAGAAAAAACTGGAGTTTTTAGTGGCTGCTTTGCAAGAAATCCAGCTAATGGGGAAGCAATCCCAATATGGGTTGCAGATTATGTTTTGGGAAGGTGTGTCTGTGTTTCACACTTCTTTTTATGGTTTACTTATTTTTTGGGTATGCTAGCGTACCACTATATGTCTGTATTTGAAATGCATTAGCTTGTTAGTGGAATACGAGTAAATCATTTAAACTTTTTGGGTATAGTTACGGGACTGGAGCAATAATGGCTGTGCCTGCACATGACACTCGTGACTATGAATTTGCTGCTAAATACAATATTCCAGTTCATTGGGTTGTGAAGCCAGACGATGGAGGCTATAGCGATTCAGGAATTGCTTATGCGGGTGAAGGCACTGTCATGAATTCATCAAATTCAACAGCAGGGCTTGACATCAATGGTTTGCCTAGCAAAGTAGCGGCTTCTGAAGTCATTGAATGGGCCGAAAAAACTCGAAATGGCAAGGGAAAGGTGTTCTTAGTTTCTGATTTTCAACTTATGAACTAAAGCTTATAATTATGCAGACAGTGGAAAGGGAGGGAAGGTATCATGGAGATGGTAAGAAACTTGTTGCACTTTCTTCAGGTAAATTTCAAGTTGAGAGATTGGCTTTTTGCTCGGCAGCGTTATTGGGGGGAACCTATCCCAGTTGTTTTCTTGGAGGATACTGGTGAGACCGTTCCACTTCTTGAAACTGATTTGCCCCTGAGATTACCTGAATTGTATGATTTTACCCCATCAGGGACAGGGGAACCACCACTGTCAAAAGCTGCTTCATGGGTAAGCTTGTCATCATTTTTGGTTTGTCGTGTAATTTCTGACTGCTTAAGTTTGTTAACTTGCATTGGCACGACATAGTTAAACAAAATGAGTGAATCAATTATTTTTGTTCCCAACACTTCTGATGTATTTATGCAGCATTTGATTTCTATAGCTAAAGCAATTGTATCTTATAGCACAACTATTTCTATTCTAGAGAATGTACAATAATTTATGATTCTGTGGCAAAACCAATGAAAGTTTGGAGTCACTTTTGAGGGTGGGTGGTTATTTTATACAATTTCTGTTTTCATTTTGATAATCTCAGCAATCAAGACTGTGAGGGAAGGCATATTGCTTGAAAAAAATTAATTGATCTGAAGTGCTTTCTTGATTGATTGTCTTGTTTACAGTTGGTCTTATATGTATACATATAGAGGTTCTGTTGCACTCTGAGAATATTTTTTCAGTATGCTTTAAAGTCAAATTGGCTTGCTAATTGACTTCCAACTCTAAGTGCAAGTTTTTGAAATTTTTCATAAATTAGCAAATTAGCTATGTACTTATATAGTTCCAAGTGTCTGCCTCTCTCTGTGATTTTCTCCTTTCCCCCAGTAGTTTATATGTCTAGCTATGTTTTATGTCAAATTCTTGATGCTTTTATGGCTTATTTCAGGTTAAAACTACCGACCCATCATCTGGAAAACCTGCTAGAAGAGAAACAAACACTATGCCACAGTGGGCTGGTTCTTGCTGGTAGCATAAGTTCTCTACGTTAGAATACTGACAATGAATTTGTATTATCTTGATAGGTTTAGTTTCTGCTCAGAAGGTCCAAAAAGCAGCATTATATCAGTTGATGGAGGGAATGTTTGAACCTAACGTTTCCATTTATCCTATAATTTATGGCTATTGCTTCTCAGATGTCCTTAAGTGCTGCAACAGAAATGTTGAGTGCTATTATTTATCAAATGTTGATGTTTAAGCTATTTTTATCTAAAATTTCAGGTACTATCTGAGATATTTGGACCCCAAAAACTCCATAGAGTTGGTTGATAAGAAAAAAGAAATGTAAGATTTGCTACTAATCTTTAATTACAAAAGCAAGCATAGAGTCCTGGCACTGTTGTACATCTTCTTCTCTAATTTTGAGAATCTTTTCACCTATAGGTACTGGGGTCCAGTTGACGTCTATATTGGTGGTGCTGAACATGCTGTTCTCCACTTACTTTATTCGAGATTCTGGCACAAGGTTCCAGATCTGAATCTCTTCTGTTTACATTAATTTCAGGAAATACACAAAGAAAAGTTTATTTTTGTTCCACAGAACCATTTTGTGCAGTTAACTCATAGTTCATATGTATCCTTATTATGAAAAGCGGTTTTGAATATTATTCATAAGGAAGCACTTAGGTTTGTCATTGTCAATCTTATGAGATCCAATCTGTAGCTCTATGTTAGAATTCATGTTATGATCCTAAATAACATAATTATTTTCTTGGTAACTGCTTGCTACCAAATATCCTGGTTTGATTCCTTTTTTTTATTTTTATTTTTAGAGATGCATGTGTTTCTGATTGAGAATTTGTATTTCAGGTTCTTTATGACATTGGTGTTGTGTCAACCAAAGAACCCTTCAAGTGTGTCATAAACCAAGGAATAATCCTTGGGGAAGTAAGTACAGTTGTCTATGTTGTCAGGTTTGCTGTTGCATTTTCTAAATGGCGTGAATTGCAGGTTCAATACATGGCCTGCAAGGGCCCAGATGGACACTATGTTTCTGCAGACTCTCCTCTGATGCCAAGTGATGTTCATTATGAAATAGTTCCTGAGGAAAAGGTATTTCTTACTTGACCAATATATTTACCCTTTTAGGTATTTGTACAGGACTGTCTTAGATACTGATAAGAATAAGACTAACTGAAAACAATCTTTGACAGCAATGGATGATTAAGAACTCTTTGTATTGATATCAACAATCAATTACAACGTTCTGTATTATGTTTACAATCAAAGTAAAATAACAAGAAAGAAAATAAGCAAGGGCCTCACAATACAAGAGCAGCCAAACAGAGCTCACTCCCTTCCCTTACTCCCTATTCTCATTAACTATAGAATTCTTCCCCCCCCTTTTCCCATAACCCGATCTTCCTCTTATACTCATTCCATCCTAACTAACTCTGTGCCAACTCAGCTTCCCCATCAGCTGCCTTCTTCTTGGGCCTTCTGGAATAAACTACCCACATGGTGGGCCTTTGGCCTTGGACTTCCTGGCTGACAGCAGTATCTCCATCATTGCCGCCCGGTGGGAAAGCAGTCTTGTCCTCAAGACTGAAGTGGAGATGCCGGAAAAAATTTGCTTCCAGATTCCTCCTCCAATCCAGTAGCATTGCCTCAAAGCATTGTTCCATACACCCTGAATAAGACGTCTTAGGCTGATGGCAAAAATCAGCAGTAAGAGATGAAGCTGATGGAAAGCCTTCTTTAAAAGGGAAAACCCAAGTTCTCAACTTTGGGCATGAACTCCGCGTATTTTGTGGATGCTTAGCAGGTGAGCCCAACTGATAACCTCGAATGCCACGAACCCAATGTTCACTACTCCTCCCCAGCCTGAGATATGTTGGAGGGGATTGATCATGAGACAGCATGTAATAGGAGCTGTGGTGTTCTTCCCTGCAAATAATATGACCAGGATCCCAATGTTCCCTTGAAAATGACCGCAAACCAAAGTCTTGATAGCGTTGGAAGATGCAAGATGGAGAAAATGAGTGACCATTAGAAGGGACATGTCCCACTGAATCGTAAGCAGCATTTGATGACCACTTCTTATCTGAAATACTCAAATGGGGCATCATCATCCAAACTTCAATTGTTATTCCATGTTTAGCTGCAAGGTCCCATAGATTTTTCTCATCAAGTCCTAACCCCATGAGCATATTCCACAGGTTTCTTTGCGCTTCACGTTGATTTGGGATAATTTGATCCCTCATTGCCATTTCAAACTGAAGCTCCGTATTAGCCATTCCCAGAATCGTATATTGACTGAGAATCCACAAATAGGTTTTGCTACCATCCTCGGTAATAGCTTTCTCAATCATATCTTGTAGTTGGCACAGGTGTTTCTCATTTGCTGCAAGTTCCTTTTGGTAGTTGCTGCCAGCCTCATCATCGTCACAGATGTTATCAAGAATGACTTGTCGCCTCACTCTTAAAGCCTCCACAATTGTTCCCTCTTGTTGATTTGCAATGGCATCATCATGATGCTGCATGTCAAGGCGGTTCCGAACATTAGTATCCTTAAGTTCAAATAATGCCTTCTGTAAGTTTATCCTTTCCTGAACATTTTCACTGGTTTCACGACTTAAAACATCCAACCATGAGAGCTCATCATCTACAACTTTTTCAGCATGTGTGACACTCAATTGAGATTCCTTGTCAGCAAGTTCGTTTTTCAAATGGCAAACTTCAATCTGAAGACTGTCAATCATCCTCTGGTAATCTGACATGTGGGCATCTATGGTGCCAATGGTTTTCTGTAATCGCAATATGAAGACTAGTTGACTGGATACAATGTTGTGGGTGGCTCCATTACCCACTAGTATCAGTGCAGGAATTTTGTATGTGGCACCCAGCAATAACTGCAACTGATCAAGCCCTGGAAAAACTCCACCATCACTTGATAAGTCGACGAGATGCAAAGTGCCATCCTTAAAACATTCCTTTATGTACTCAAATCCCTCCTCTTCATAATTTGCTCTAGAGGCAAAAGCGATGGCATTAAGCTTTGCACTGAAAGCATAGAAGCGTCCAGCACCAAGAGCGTAGTGCCCCACTCCACTGTTGCCTATATCATGAGCTCTAATCAACCACCAATTCTTAGGAGCAGTCTTTTTAAAGGAATCCACGGTGGTTGTTTCATCAACATGAACACTATTATATTGATCGGGTTTAGCCTCACTCCATCCATCCAAAACCACCCATTCAATAGTAGTTCCCTTGGGCAGTTTGGATCGATCAGCCAACTTCCATAGAAATTCACCTGGACTTCCCATCTCTCTCTCTATTTCCCCATCGTAACCCCCAACCAGAGTAGGAAAACTAAATCGGAAGCTCGTACCTAGTTGGCCCTTGCTGTGCAAGTAGGTGGCCGACAAAATGAGACCAAATAGAATGGTCTGGTCAACTTTGATGAAATCAGCATCCAATGTCCTCAGCTTGTCATTGGAGTTGTTAGCCAAGGTCTGGCTGGTGACTTCAGGAAGCAAAATGCAGGTGTCGGCACAGTCATCCTTCATTATATGCTTGTTCGTTTGCGATTTCACGCTCACTGTCTTCGCCATCTCGACAATCTCACCATTGCTACCCCTCCAGACGATCTTTCTCGGCGTCAGGCTCCGTTCAGGCACAACGATTCTCCGACGGCTACCAACCACCTTCCATCGTCGTTTTTTCCACTCTGCTCTATGTAATGGACGGTCCCCTGTCTTCTTTTGTCCCCCAAGATACAGATCAGTAGATGGGTAAAAAGTTTGTTGCTGATGGGCTGAAAGATATTGGAAGGTTGTCTGTTGGGTTGGACCCGGTATGGGGCTGGGTAAGTGAGTCAATGGGCCAAAACACCCAGATCCATTAGAGCCAACTTGGTTCACCTGAGCTTTAATGGCGTCGTCTCCCTTCTTCAGAAAAAATTGCAGCGATGGAGTAGATCCTTCTTCCCCGATCTACAGCGATGCCTCCATGGATTGGGTAGATCTCAAGGTTTCCACTCGCTTTTCAAGCTCCTTCATCCCTCCCCTGTTATCTTCTCTCAAATCACCGATAGTGTTCCCGATGTGCTGTTGTTCGGGACACCCAGGCGTATTACCAGCCCTCATCGCAGCAAAATCGATGTTCTCTTCTACCATTTTCGCTTGTTGTAGCTCTGCAAAATCTTCAGAAGAGCTGGGAGAGTAAATGCTATAATATTGCCGCACCATCTTTTTCTTTTTATCCGCTTGAAATTTGGAAACGAATTCATTTAGACGAACAGTAAGCTTTGCAAGTCGCTGGGCATTTTCATCCATTCTAGCTTGCAAGGGTTGTTGAGTTTGACCAAATTTATACCCCGTTTCAACCAACTTAGTGCCTCCTCTTGAGCTATACTCCTCTCCCATGGAGAGTTGCTTCTCCATCCGCTTCATCCAACCCAAAAACTGAGTCTGGAACTCTTCTGTTTTCTGCTGGAACTCATCTGTTTTCTGCTCCATCAAGCGAGCATTCTGTTGTGTACTCTGTTGCATTCCTGTTACAACATTAGTTAATTCTTGTATGCAAGTTGATAGTTTCCCTATCTGATTTTCATTTTCATCTACACGAGAAGAGAGGTTTTGGTATCTAGTCTCCATTGGAAAGATCCGACAGGTCGGACCAATTGATAGAGAAGGGTAACATCAAGCTCATAAGTGTGAAGGCCCCTTGTTCCACCAAAAGGAATTCCTAGTAGTGGTGGGTGCCCATCACACTTATAAGCCACTAACTACCCATATAGCTAGCCGATGTGTGATGGCTTATAAGTGTGATGGGCACCCACCACTACTAGGAATTCCTTTTGGTGGAACAAGGGGCCTTCACACTTATGGGTCTAACATTGCCGTTCTCTATCAGTGGTCCGACCTGCCGGATCCGCGGCCCAGGAGAGGAACCTCAGGGGAGAAGCCGCCAAGTGGGTGTGGCCCAGGAGAGGAACCCAGAAGGGAGAAGCCGCCAAGTGGGTGTGACCCAGGAGAGGAACCCTTGGGGAGAAGCCGCCAGTGGGTGACAAGCCGTCGGGACGTCGGCTGTTGAAGGAGGGGGTAATGTTACGATCCTACATCGGATAGCTATATGGGTAGTTAGTGGCTTATAAGTGTGATGGGCACCCACCACTACTAGGAATTCCTTTTGGTGAAACAAGGGGCCTTCACACTTATGAGCTTGATGTTACCCTTCTCTATCAGATACATTCCGCTCTTAAGAAATCAGATTATTACTTTAGATTATTATTTTTCTAAGTTCTTACAATATCTTATTTCTATATACAGGTGATTAAATCTGGGGATTCTTTTGTGCTGAAAGACAACCAAAGTATTCACTTGATTGCTCGTGCACATAAAATGAGTAAAAGTAGGGGAAATGTTGTCAATCCTGATGATGTTGTTTATGAATATGGTGCTGACTCTCTTAGATTATATGAAATGTTCATGGGACCTTTTAGGTATGCTTTTTTTTTTTTTTTTTCAGATTTTGAGAATGAGAGAGAACAAATATCAATATTTTCTTACAATGTTTTCTTCTCCATACATTATGCTTTTAGAGACTCGAAAACATGGAGTACTAGTGGAATTGAAGGCGTGTATCGTTTTCTGGGAAGAACTTGGAGGTTAATTGTTGGTTCATCTTTACCAAATGGTGCTTCCAAAGATGGAACTGTGGCAGTTGATGGGGAACCAACTTTTGAACAGCTACGTTCTCTACATAAATGCATAGCAAAGGTCACAGGAAAACCTGTCTATTAAACACAGTTATTGGTATAGACCGTTCTATTATGGACCTTGACAAATTGATTTATGATTGCAGGTAACAGAGGAAATTGAAGGCACAAGGTTCAACACTGGAATTTCTGCAATGATGGAGTTCATCAATGCAGCTTACAAGGTTTTCCTTAATAACTTTTTAGCAGTCCACTAATTACTTATTTTCAAAGCACTCTTCCCCCTTGTCTTTCATGTCTTCTCGCTGATTATTTTCCCATTTTCAGTGGGACAAACTTCCGAGGTCAATTGTTGAAGCATTTGTTTTGTTGCTCTCACCGTATGCCCCTCATATAGCTGAAGAGCTTTGGTCTCGGTTAGGGCACTCCAATTCATTGGCGTATGAACCCTTTCCTAAGGTAAAATCATCTTTTCAAAACTGAACTAGTTATTATTAGTTGAAGATCTTATTCGCAGTGACATAGTTATTTTGGATTCTGATTTCAGGCTAATCCTAGTTATCTAAAGGACACATCTATAGTCCTACCAGTTCAGATCAATGGCAAGACGCGGGGTACCATACAAGTTGAAGAAGAATGTTCGGAGGAGGATGCTTTAAGATTAGCTTCACAGGATGAGAAACTCTCCAAGTATCTGGATGGAAAATCTATCAAGAAAAGAATATTTGTTCCTGGGAAGATTCTCAACATCATTTTAGCGCAGCAAAATGTTAAGTCAGGAGTCCGATAGTCCCAGTGACCTGATATTAGAATCAGAATGGAAGAATCCACAGCAAGTTATAAGTTTTAGTGATGATCAATCCCAGCTGGTGCTGCAAATGGGATGTGAATCTGGACAAGAGACAAGTATGCAGAATTGTTGGGGCAGGGTTTCATTGAATGGTTTGTTTCAAGCATTCACAAATGCATCAGGTGCCATGAGTAGCAGTAAAAAAGCATCTCCGGAGTTTCATTTGGTAACTGCAAAGTGTTCAAGCATGAAACTTTGCTTATTCAGTCTTTTTGAGAAGACATGCATGTAAATTTATGGTTGATTAATGCGTATTTACTTTAGAGGATTATCATGGCAGTCTGTGGACTTGGATAAACTCCATTTCCACAATAAAGAATTTGTTGTGGAATAACAGTATATTGCATACAAGTCCATTTATATTTATATTGAAATAACTGTTTTTACAAGCATAAAATAACAATGCTTAGTTAACCTTGACAAGCGACAGTTGAAATTGAATGGCAATCATAATAATTAAGATATGATTTGTGAAAAATGCTCTATTAGTTCGAGCTGTTTTTCGTTTATCAACTTCATTTTTCGGATTTTTATGGAATTTTTAACTATTTCTTTCACTCATTTTTATAAAAAAAATTAATTTTCATCGTATTTCGTCCTTCGAATTATCATATTTTACAATTTACCCCTCATGATCTTACTTACTATTTGTTAATTTGTTGTTTATATGAATCTCACCTAAGAAAACATCTTTACATATTATATAAAAATTCTCTCATCTCCACAACTTCTGGAACTAAATAGGTGTCATATATATTATGGTAACTCTTAACATTACCATTTCCGTTGAATAAAAGTAAAAATAATTAGGGTCACCACTTTCCAACTTTTTCCTCAACATTCTTCTCCGTACACTGTTTAATGTTTATTCAAATAATGATTGAGCTAATAATCTATAATTTAATAATTAAAACATTTGGCTTCGATTATTGTGATGGACGGTGCCGTTTAATAAGTTCATTTCTCTGCTTTGCACGTCAGTAAAGCCAAAAACTTGCCGCCACGTATCCAAGGAATTTTATAGGCTGCCCATAAACGGTACCGCTTTATGTCATTCCTTATTTACTGAAATTCCACAGCGGAGGAGACGCCATAGATAGTTATATATACAGCTCTCTCTCTCTCGCTTCTTCCATGGTGGTCTCTATCCAATTGATTTAAACCCCTTAAATGTACTCTCTCTCTCTATATATATATGCATGCATACAGATAATTTATATGTATATTCTCTCTAGTTTAAGAGTATTTGTTTGGTTGCCAAATGTCATTTGCAGGAAGAACGATGACAAAAAAAACCTCACCGGCACCGGCGAGAAGCGTTATCTGGTTAGGCTGGAAGCTCATCATTGTCTTTTCTGTTGCCCTCTGCTTCTGCGCTCTTCTTAGACTTCACTTCTATTCCGATTACTCCTCCGTTACTTCTCCCTTTTATCGCCCGAGATCGCGGCTTTCTTTGAAATTTGCTGGACCTCCTAAGATAGCCTTCCTTTTTCTCGTCCGTAAAGACCTTCCTCTCGATTTCCTATGGGGAAGTTTCTTCGAGGTAATTTTCTGTTTTTTTTTCCTTTGAATTTCTCTCCTTGGATACTAGTTGTTTCAGGTTTGCAGAATGCTGACGTGGATCGTTTCTCGATCTTTATTCACTCTGAGCCTGGTTTTGAGTTCGACGAGTCAACTACTCGGTCGCATTTTTTCTATGGTCGCCAATTGAAGAACAGTATAGAGGTTTTATATTTATTTCAGCTTCTTGTTTAATTACTTATAGAAGTTTGGTAGTCGAATGAATTTTAAATACGGAACTTATTTTTCTCTTAATTACCAAAAGAGACCAAACCCTGAGTTCAAAGTTTTTGCCCTCTTCTTTTGGCAGGTAACGTGGGGGGAGTCGAGTATGATCGCAGCAGAAAGGTTGTTACTTGCAGCTGCCTTAGAAGACCCCGCAAATCAAAGATTTGTTCTTCTTTCTGACAGGTTGGTTGATGGGATCTGTTGCTAGTTAATTATTGAATTAGTTGAATTTTTATGGTATGGCCTCTATGCTCAACAAGTTTAACAATATTGTCGAGTAATAAAACAAGAACATCGCAGATCTTTATTTATTTTATATTTTCAATATTCGTAGAACGGAGGAATATCAGTAGAAATTCAATGGCAGTGCTTCACTAGTATAATTTCTTTTCTTCTTCTTCTTTTGTTCTTCCATGTTGCAGCTGTGTTCCCCTATACAACTTTAACTACGTGTATAGCTACTTGATGACTTCTCCTAGGAGTTTCGTGGACAGGTAGATGGAGGGCTTTGATCCTTGAGGTGCCAAGCACAGGAGTTGTTCAAACTTTCAGCATTTTGACCTTTTTGTTGCAAGTAGTTGAAAAAATTAATGAGAGCAAAGTTTACTCAGTTGTTTTGCCTTGCAGCTTTGTTGATAAAAAAGATGAGCGGTACAACCAGAAGATGTCACCTGTGATAAGAAAAAGTAAATGGCGAAAAGGATCCCAGGTTGACTTACTGTACTTGCACTTTACATCAAGTTATTTTCCTGGTTATTACTTCAGATTTGACTTGATTATTTGTAAATTTGACATGGTTATCTCAGTCATTGATTTTTTCTGGAAATCAAATTACCCCATTTTTTTTGGCATGGATTTGGTGATACAGTAGTGTCTTACTGATTACAGACATATTATATGGGAATTGCTGTAGCAAAACTGCAGTGATATCATTTGACAATATTCTGGTTTAGTGATGATTTAGTCACCTGTGGTGGATGATGGTAAATAAATCTTGGTATCTTTTGCCAATTCCTCTGCATAGATGTATAAACCAGGGCAGAGAATGATGGAGAAGACTGCATTTGCTAAGAACTTAAACACACTCTTGCATCCTGAATCGTACTAATTTTGGTCTGTGTCAATAAGGTTCCCAAAATGGCTTGGAACTCTCATTAATGGCTGCTGTTTGTCAATTTTATTTTCAATGGTAACATTGAGGAGAAGGTTGCATTATTTATTCATGCTGCGTGTAGTTAAATGTTTGATTGGCTAATTTGGATGATCATTTAATAAGTCACATGAGATGTTAGAGCAAGATTAGCAAACTTTAAGTCAATCCTGAGGATACCTATAATTGCTTATCAATTGCTAAATTACACTTTGGGAAGACCATTTCACGGCTCTTGTGTCTCCCCCTAAGGCTAGGCATTAAAACATTGTATATTTTTGCCCTTTTATTAACATTGTCTTTGTTATTCCAATTATGATACGGTATTTTCCTATTTGTTTGTATACATATCTATCCTCTTACTTGGATTTTAATTTTTATTTCAGTGGATTTCCTTAGTCCGAACCCATGCGGAAGTGATTGTAGATGATGAAGTTATTTTTCCAGTCTTCCAGAAATATTGCAAGGTGCTTAGTCGCTTTATTAAATATTTGACTGCAACCAAATTTTTCTACAGTTAGGCTTATGCTCCGCTAGTACTGTTAATGTACAGATGCTATGTCTAAGGCATATGTACTTTTTTGCGGTACATGACTTGAATGCTATTATTTGTGAAGGAAGCATTCTCAAAGCTTACTTCGTTGTGATTCGATAGAATACAGCAAGCTGCATTTATATCTTAAAACACTTGCAATCTTTTCATCATTTCTTGGTGAATGAAGTACACATCCTTTAACTACCTTTTCATCATGTCTAGTTTAAATATGTTGCTTGTTAGTAAGTAATTGTATTGGACTCAAATTTTCTCCAACTATGCATACAACTTTCCATCTCCAATATGATTTCCCTTATTTTGTTTGTTATAAAAAAAACTCAGTTTTTGACTTTCGAAATTACAAGGAATTGATAGGTGCAAGAACCACATGAAATTTGTTTGGTGATATAACAGCTGACTGTTTACTTCTGTTTTGCAGCGGCGCCAACCTTTAGATGCCCATCAAGGGAAACTGAATATTGTAAGTCATCCAAGAACTGGTCTCAAAGAAAAAAATGCTTCGATATACTGCAATAATTTTACTTAGTTAATGTTTAGTTGTTATATAATGGTTCCTATCCCTTCTTTTCAACTGCACCTGCACAATTCAACTGTTGCTATAATTGGGCTTCTGTCTAATATATGTTCTAGATACAATAACCTGTTATGTGTTATTTTTCATTTTGGGAATTGTTCATTTCTTCTGATATGAGTCTTGTTACTGAATTCAGGAACTTCAAAAGCAGAATAACTGTATTCCTGATGAACACTATGTCCCAACCTTGTTTTCAGTAAGTATATTACCTTGAATGGTTGTGTACTGATTGTATTTTCTCTTAGCATAAATATTAAGAGTTCGTTAAAGCAACTTATAACTTAATAGTCTGTGATATAGTTAACTTTACTTTTTCTCTTTTTTCTTTCTTTTTTTTTTTTCCGGTTGGAAATTCGAATTTCATCTTTTACTTGTCAGATGGCTGAGCTGGAAGATGAACTTGAAAGAAGAACTTTGACCTATACTGTCTGGAATCAATCTGCAACAAAATTAGATAGTAAAGGTTGGCATCCTTTTACATTTACCTATTCAAGTGCAAGTCCTCAGAAGATGAGGGAGATAAAGGTATTACTTTGCTTTGTCTCTAATGATTGGCATCATGAGCATGGCATTGTGTGCTTGAGATGCTGCATGTGACAAACCTTCTTAAGACTGTAACCTGTCTTTATTTTATTTTTTATTTTTGTTTTGTTTTTGTATAGGCACTGGTTTTCTGATTGCTGTTTTCTGTGTTAAATTGGTGTTACTATTATCATCATTTAAGTTTTAGCTGCTTAGCCATGCATATAGTAGTTATATAGTCTGCTATAAACTGGGATTTTATTGGTTTGTACCTTAATATATCTATTCCAAGTTCTCTTACTGTTTGCTCTATTGCTGCTTGATTTGACAGGATATCAACCATGTATACTATGGGACAGAGTATCGCACGGAATGGTGCCGCACTAACCTGACATCTGTTCCTTGTTTTTTATTTGCAAGAAAGTTCTCTCGGGGAGCTGCCATGCGGCTCTTGAGCGAGGGGTCTGTCGGTCCCTTCGGTTCCTCGTCGTAATTTTCCACGTGAACTCCAAAAGCTAACAAATAGCAATCTGAGCTATCACTATACAGTTTTATACGTTAGAATTTATAGATGGAGCAGCCAGCTGGTCGCCCACTATCACTATACATTTTTATACTTTAGAATTTGTACAGAGAATCATTACGACAGAATTGGTAGAGTGATGTAAAGAAAATGAGTTCAAACACGATGTAAGGCTTCACATTCGCCTAGAGTTGTATCAGTGTAACACGGCTTTAGTCCATGGTCGTAGGAATTGCATACTGTCATGAGCTGGGGAAAAAAATGTAATACAACTAGAAAGCGAGGATAAATACTTCCAGTTCTATGCTGCTGTTAATTGCTAATGTAGGAATTTTATTTTTTTTTGCGGTGCAACCAGTTTCTGAATTTTTGTTTTTTGTTGTTGGGGTTTTGCGATATTTTGTTAGAAAAGGCAGCATCTTATAATGTGGCCTCGATGAAATCCTTCATAGGATCAATTTCTGAATTGCTCCGCTTTATAAAGGAAATGGATATCACAAAGATTTAAGAAATTACCGTTTTTATACCATTCGAGTTCAATCCTGGTTCATACCCGTTCAGAGTGGATTTTCTTGGTTCAAAGCTCACTGTAAGTTTCTTGTCGGTTTGGATTTCATTGATTCAAGTAGGTTTTTGCCACACCGCTCTAGAAGACGCTGCAAGGAAACATGAGCCTTCCATTCGTTTTTTCTTCTAACCATAAAAGTTTCACATGGATATTTTTCCTTTATGTAAATAAATCATGTGGTCATAGCAGAAAGCTGGGGAGATAATTCTTGATATGATGAAGAAAAATAAGAAAACATCCTAATTTTTCCTTTTCTGAAAGGTAAAAGTACATATCATCGCTAGAAGGCAACTCGAAGACATTCATATACATCGTATATCAAGACAAATTCTCATCTCCAAAATCATTAATGCACTAACTCCCTCAAAAGGCCAATACATAATTATTCTGCACGAGAAATGGTGAAATTCTGTTGAAGAAAGATATTTAGTAGTTCAATACTTCAATGTACGTACAAAACAGTTTGATGTTTCTGCCTGCCTAACATCATGACAATACACTTTTCCCCCAGACACCAGTGAAACATGCCACTGTACTTTCCAGCTGAAAGCAGAAACATCAGGACGCTACTGGCAACCTAGTCTCATTTCTTCTTCGGATATTCTCTAGGTCCGAATATGGTAGATCCAATTCTCACATTGGTACTCCCCATTTCAATCTGCAAAAGAAAAAAAAAAATAGAAACTCACTTATCAGTTGCATCGTCTCTTTATGCACTATGTACAACTATATACCAGCTGCTCCATATTCCGTTTGCCTCATTTAGACAATTAAAGAACGATTATTAAATATTGGCCAAACAAATTCAATTACTATTTTACAAGCGAGCATAGCATTTCTTACCGCTTGCTCAAAGTCATTAGACATTCCCATTGAGAGGTCACATTCTTCTTCTGGTATACCAAGAGCCTTGCAAACTTCACTTCTGCAGTTTGCTAATGCCTGGCAACATGTAGTTTTTCTAGAACATGTGAGCAGAAAGATTGAAAGGGGGAATGAAAAAAATAATAAATGATGTAAAGTTAGAAAATAGAAAAAATGAGAAGCTACTGCCTTGAAGTTTTCAGGAGTGGATGAATAATCAAGCATTCCTATTGTCATTAGGCCACAAAACTTGAGGTTTGGGCAATTCTGACCAACATGTTTTGCAAGCTCCACACACCCTGTGGGCTCAACGCCAGATTTTGCTGCAAACAACATGGTATGGAGGATTCTTTACTAAATGAGACCATTGTGACTGGCAGTTCAAAAGAAATCCACAAAGAAAGAACTGAAAATTCAATATTTGGGTAAAGTTATGCCATAACATAACGGCTGTATCATGCCTTACACAAATATGATAATAATATTATTCAGCATGTCTGTTTTGATGCTGACCAACATACTAATGGTGGTGAGTAACCAAGTGGTATGAAAGATCTATACAGTATACATTCAAAAATTTGCATAATATGAGACAAGGGAACACATAAATATTAGATTTATGACTGTAAGCTGTTGGCTTTTAACGAAACAGCAGAGTTTAAAGGACCACAAGAACTATACAACAGCAACTGGTGTGGTCAGAAACTATCAAGGCGAAAAGCAAAATGGAAGACACATAACCTTTGCTATCAGCTACTAAGCAAACTGAAGAAAGGGGACCTCACAACAAGTGCATCTTGGGAATTTTTTTTAGACTTAACTAAGCTATGGAGTAAACCAACTGTTTGAAACACACCCTTTAAACCAACTGTTCGAAACACACCCTTTTTCACTTAAAAGTCATCAATTAAATATTTGGTATGATTGATACTCAGATAATAATTGACGCTATATTAACACCAGATGACAAATCACCAGTTCAAGCTGATTCTATTTAGGGTGGTGTCACTAATCCCAATAGCTAAATGGGGCAAAAGATAAATAAAGAAACTGCATACAGTAATCCCAAAATTTAGCCAAATTCAATTTGGCAATCTCCACATTCCTTCACAACATAAGCTTTCATAAAGCCAGGAGTACTCAGTAACTAATGTCCAAAAAACCAAGTTGTAACAGTTTACCATTAGTAATGGACACAAAACGATCGATGTAATCAATGAAAAAAGCTTTACTACTAAGAAAGTTTCAGTTACTCACATTCTTCACCGCTAGTATTAACTTGGATCAAGACCTTCAAAGGTTTCCTCCCTAAATTCCCAACCGCACGATCAAGATGATTGGCAATCTGCAAAAAGCGTGAGGCTTTGTAAGTTCATAAAGAAGCAGACTAACTAATGTTCTTGCAAGATGATCAAGTAGTATTTTTCTTTTCCAATTCAATAGAGAAGCATTTATGATCAATAGAAAAATGGTAAAATACCAAGGAAAGGGAAGAAAAACATAAACAGAGAGAGAGAGAGAACGTTCTGCACCTTCTCATCATCTACACTCTCGACCATTGCAAGGTTCGGAACGCCTGCTGCACAAGAACAATTACAATTGATATTCCATAATCGCGACCCATTGCTTTGGAAAAAAAAAAAAGAAGAATTTCTTAATCAACAAAGAAATACAATCATACTCAGTAAAGGTTTAACTTTATTGCTCTGTAAATTCCCAATAAAATGCCATTCTATGTCCTCCGGAAGCTGCACGCGGCATCAAACACTAACGCTATGATCTAGCGTGATCAATAAACGTCGGATAAAACACAAAACAGAGATAACAAAACCTGAGGTGCTTTCTCCACGAGCTCTTGAACGTAGTTTTCGCCGAAGCACCGATGACCGGCGTCATATACTTGGCGGATGAGGGACACCGGCTTGGTCTTGCTAACAGCCACCACTCGGATCTTCTGGGGACTCTGACCAGCTCGCTCCGCTGCCTGGTTGACCCGCTGCAAGACCGAACGAAGCGCCGCCGCTGCCACTCCGTCCATTGCAGCGGATGCTGCTGCCATATCTTGTTGATGTTGTGTTATGGCACCTGTGCTGGCTTCTTCTTCCAGATTGTTCATCATCATTCCTAATCTCTCTGTTCACTCTCAATTAATCAGGATGAGATTACATGAAACGTTGCGTTTTGTGACCTTGACGTTGTTACCTATTTTAGGTACAATCATGAAATTTACATTTTAAGTTTGGCAAAACCGATAATTACTGAATTCTTAACTTTTTTTATATATTAAATTACTATATTTTTAAAATTATATATTCAATTTTTAAATTTTTCAAAAAATATATTAATTTTAAAATAAACGATATAAATAACAATATAATACAATACATATTTTTTTAAAATTGTATATATTTTAATAAAATTTTGTTATTTTTCATATCCATTTAAATTTAATGTGTTTTAATAGATAAATTTATGGATTTAATATATAATTTTAAAAGTATATAAATTCAATATATAAATATATAAAATTTAAAAAATTTAATGTATAATTTTAAAAATATAAAAATTCAAAATATAAAAACGTTAAAGTTTCATAACTAAAATACAAATTTTTTTAATTAATTTCTGAATTTTAATTTTTTTATAATTATTTCTGAATTAGTAATTTGATTGTTAAAAGTTATTTAATATTTTTTTTTATTTTTAAATGATTAAATTACCAATCAGTGGTCAATAAATCAATTTATAAATCCAATTTAAACATTAAAAAAAATTACTTAAACAGAAAAAGAAACAATCAACTTAAAAGGAATTAGTAATTCTTATTCGACATAGAAGTTACTCATAGAATGTAAGATTGGTAGAAGAAAAAATCTTGGCTTAAGCAAATTGGATGGTGTGGTTCATGAGTTGGCATACGGTAAAGATGAATTCATATGGAATACGGTGGTGAAATTGTAGGCTTCAACCATCTGAAAATTTCCAATGCAATAGCAACAAAACCTAAAATTACAAGCAATCCTACATAACTCCATCTCCACTTCTCAGAATGGGATTGATTATCAATTCCTTCAAAAATATTCACTATAATCATATCAATCAATGCATATCCCACCAGTTTATGGTATATCTCCCACCACCTGCTCCATTCCTCTCCTCTCTTGGGTTGCATGCAAACAGCCACCACAATCTACGTACATTCATATTTCTATATTAAAATTCATATTAATTACATTTCAATAAATAACTTTTCTTTTTTTTTGTAATTAATTTACCTGTGCAGTTGCGAATGTGAATATAACGATACCAAGAATTCTATGGGTTTTGAAAGTATGGTGATGATGATTAGAAGAATTCCCAAGCCATAATCCGAAACCCCAACCCACTGCACCAATTATGTAACCCGAAGTTTGGCAGACGACATGCAGATTATACCATTCCTCACATTTCAATGGAACTTTCCTGCAGTTTCTTGCTATTATAACTCCAATCGGCAAGAAACAGCCCCATCCTATCATGTTTAGAATCCCATGAGCCTGTTGTTGAATTTCCACAAGATTTTATTAATAATTAAAAATAGGAATAACGACCGAATTTAATTATAAATTAAACCTGTGACAAACAAGAAATTTCTTACGTTCCTTAGGTGATGTTTATGAGACGATGCGTCTGGGCCCTTCCATGATTTGAGATTAGTAGTTGTAGTTGCCAATCCATGCTCATTCTCATTGCCATGAAGGCAAGTGTGATTGTTGTTGGAGAAAATTTGCCAATCTTTATTATTTTTTCCTAGAATTTTTACAGCAGAGAATTCAGGAGTGGATGCTGAGGATTGGCCAGTTATGCAAGGAAGAGGAAATACCAGACTAAGGATTACAAAAAAATGGGAATGCATAATTGAAGTGTCCATTATCAAGCAACATATAAAACTGTTGTGATCAGAACTTGTTCCATTAACTACTGTATTTTCTGTACTCAATAGAATATGTGCTTTCCTTATCAGAGTAAATAAGGAATCTTGTCTTGTCTATCTTCGGACAAATGAGATATTGTTCTGATCATTGTCCTTTGCTTTTATTTGCAGTTTAATTTTCCATTTGATGATCACTTGATTGATCCAATCTGTCAATACTTTTGCAGATAAAAAAGCCCTTGGTTAGATATGGATGTTAGTTTACTAAAACGTGCTTAATTAAGACCTTAATCACGTAATAATCCTTATAGGATTAATCGGGTCAGTTTAGGGGCTCTCACTGCTGCACGACCAAACCCTGCCCAAATACATTGACTGGATATAATGTATAATAAAAAGTCAAAACAAGGACACAACTCCAAAGTGCTTCTGTAACTAACACTAAATCAAACAAGCTTAAAACTAATGTCTTCTTATTCCTTATGGATCATTCAAAAAATCATGAAAACTGATATCTGACTTGGTCTAGATATCAATTGATTTCCAAAGTTAAGTTGTCTATTTTGGAAAAAAAGAAATTCATGGCCGACCCTATTAGCAAAATTATGCTGTCATTGCCGATAAGCTTTCATTCACAAAGTATGCATACCAAATATTATCTTTGGGTGCTTCTCCCATTGGCAATTTTCTGTCTTGTTCCATTTGATGATCATGGGATATATGTCCTCATTTTTTTAAGCCTAACTTGAAATTGAAATTACTTGATCTACAATTAGCAGTAGATAAGGAGATGCATTAAAGGAGAGGAAAAAATAAATAAAAAATAAAAATCCCCACACATTTCTCTCTCCCACCCTCTCTACTAAACGAAAAATATTTATGATTTTAAGTTTAAATTAGTAACACTACACGTCTCGAGTTCAAGCTATGTCAATAGGCAAAACAGAAAAAAAAAGGCACTTATATAGACATTATGGCTATGAAATCATCAAAAATCTTGTTGACACTGCTAATGCTTATGAACATAAGCCACATTCTGTCGGCAAAACCAAACTTTGATGAGGCGAGAAGTGGGCGATTGCTAGCCTCAGCGATGACATGTGACAAGTATCCCACAGCTTGTGGAGCCAAGGGAAGCGCAGGTCCTTACTGCTGCAACAAACAGTGCGTTGATGTGATGAGCGAAAGGCTTAACTGTGGGAAATGCGGGAAAAAGTGCGAGTTTTCTGAAATTTGCTGTAAAGGGAAGTGTGTGAACCCATCCAATGACCAAAGGAATTGTGGGAAATGCGGCAATGGATGCAAGAAGGGAAGTTCATGTGCCTATGGCTTATGCAGTTATGCATAGAGAATTATTCGTGATTGGTTTGCGTTAGCCGTTAATTAGAGTTTGTAGAATAAGAAAAATCCTTATTATTATACGTAGTGTGAGGAAAATTAATTATTAGTTACCAATAAAATGCAAGCCTTTCATCTTTTATAAGAGTTTATTAATTCTAGCAATCTTATGTAATATTGGTGCTATTTCATAAACTCATGTATTAAATAAATTTGTTCTTCAAATTATATCAATATACTTATTGTCAGTAATTTTATTATTTAATTCAAATCAAAATTACCAAAAGGTAGATAAACAAGATTAAAATAAATGGATGCATATGTCTACCCTTTTGATACAAACATTTATCAAATACATTGATGATTCTTAAGTTAAGAATTAAGACAAAAGGCAATTTATAACCGCACAATGATTGTGTTTTCGTCTCCAACTATCAACTAACCGTTAAAAATATCTAACCTATGAACGGGGACGTTTGACATTGAAGAGGCATCCGGTTGAGATGGATTTAAGATTTTAGAATTAAAACAAGTAAATTTAGTTGAAATTAACACAAAAGGTAAATAGTCAATTAAAATGATAAATTTAAAACTTATGAATTTTTTTAAGAGAAATAAATTAATTTTGATAAGAGAAAAATTTATCTATCATATGAATCGATTGGTTCCTTTACGGTGAAATTATTGATGAGAGCACAATAACATTATTGGCTCAAAACACAATCATATTAATTTTTGAACAAGAGAAACAAATAGAAACAGTAAGTGTCCACATGAATAGAAATGCAGAATTTAATGGCTTTATTTCGGCCAAAAAGGAAAAGCATACAGGAAATAATCAGGTCATATAGAATCTTGTAAATGAATAAAATTTACTTAAAGCCAGCCCACAAATTTTTCCACGTACCACCTTAATAATAAATGTCATGTAAGAAATAATCTTTATATTAATATATCATTGATCTAATGTATGAAAAGATTAAACTTAATATTGACTTGAGTGGTCAAAAAATAAAATATTGTGGAGGGCAAGGAATACGGTTATAGTTGATCAACTATGAGAATTAATAATTGGCCATGAGTGGTCGTATAACTGTCTTAAACAAAGTCTACTCTGTTTTTTTTTTTTTTTTCATTTTAATCAAGTGGTTGCATATATAACTGTCTTTTTAGATTTCTTAAACAAATTTCACTTGTGGTTTTCCTTGAGTAAATGGAACACGAAAACGAGTAAGTGATTATAGAACTGTATTTTCAAGAACAATCAAATCCATGCTTTTCTATTCATGAATCAAACAAGTAATATACATAGAAAATTATAAACTAAATCTTTTTGATAGTAAATGTATAAATTGTGCATATAATTGTCTTCTAATATACGTAAGCTAATTGTACAATAATGTAACGAAATGCGTGGACGGAAAAATAAGCCAAAGCTAGCCCGGATGGCAAGTCATCTCCATATTCTCAATTTCTATCAAAAGTGGCCTAATTTAGGCTAAGTTTAAGGTCCACGAGGTCGTTGAATTAGACCACTCCACTATCTAGTCCACAATATTTTCCCAATTAAGCTATGTAAACAACTCTCCATTCTTCTCTATATATACCATCATACTTCTCCATTCTTTTCCATCCAAACCTCAATCAAATTCTTTTATCTTGTTTATTCACTTCAACATGAAGTCTCTGAATTCCAAGACATTTCTTTTACTTGCTATGCTCTTGGCTTTTGAAGCCATTAATGCTCTTTCCGATTCTGAACAAGAATCGTTTGTGGACGAAGAGGACGAAACATCATCTTCCTTTCGAGGAATAACCCGTTTTCTTAAAGAAAAAAGGAGGGGAGCGATGACATGTAACAAGTATCCTAGGATTTGTCGAGCCAAGGGCAGCCCAGGACCAGACTGCTGTAAGAAGAAGTGTGTGAATGTGACAACAGACAAGCATAACTGTGGAAAATGTGGGAGAAAGTGCAAGTATCCTGAGATTTGCTGCAAAGGGAAGTGTGTGAATCCAATGTCCAACAAGTCTCACTGCGGAGGATGCAATAATAAGTGCAAGAAAAACAGCAAGTGTGTTTATGGAATGTGCAGCTATGCATAGAAATCTTTGAATAAGTTATTATGAATATATATGTTAGTATTATCGTCAATTTGTGTTGCTATGCCAAATAAAAGCGAACCATCACCATATATGATAGGTTTTGCTATTCGGTGTTTATTATTTATTCTTTAAAAATCTTTATTCGTGTAAGCGTAATATGTACCTATAAGTGTTTTTGAAGTAATGAATAGAAGTTATTAACTAGTTATATATATTATTTATTGTAAATTAGTCCAATCATTGAAATGAATTGTAGCCTGTATTATTCTCATAATAGACAATAGTAGTATACAAGGAAGATGGAAGGATTATAAGGAGAAAATAACCCTTTCTTAAGAATTAGCAAGTTGATGAAAAGATTTATCAACCCAATTAATTATATCTTAACATGTATGACCAAAAAAAAAAGAACAACTATACTTTGCACAATAATTAAAAATGGAAACCTTCAGTTCTTTGCCACTGCCCATTCTTCTGATTATGATTAAGTGAACTAAACTAATAGCCATTCATGAGAATTAAAGAGAGAAATAAGATAAGTCGTTATATATATATACACTTGTTTCTAGTTAAAAGAAGAATTTCCAGTCTCTTTCGAATCCTTGGTATTAATTAATATTATATATGATCTTCCATGATCGAGGGAGATCAAGCTCGTGCAACCACGTCTATTTTAATTGAACTCAAATCCTAACGAAAACTGATTAATCAGACTCCATATACCCATGTCGTGTTCACCACAATCTTATATACCAAAATCACTTTATATATAATTTCTCTCTTCACTTTCCATTTTCTATCAAAACGTCGCATCCATGGCCTCACTAATTACCTATAATTTCCTCTTCCTTTCTTCTCTGCTCGCAATCTTTACTCTCAACTTGAAAGCTCATGGAAAGGGCTCCAAATCAACCTATCTTCCGACTCCCTTCAACACCATAGACTCATGTTGGCGAATCGACTCGAAATGGGCAAGCAATCGCCAAGCCATGGCGGATTGCGCAGTAGGTTTTGGCAAAGCCGCTATAGGAGGCAAATATGGATCTATATACACAGTCACAACTCCAGATGATGATCCTGTAGATCCGAAACCAGGCACACTTCGATACGGTGTAATACAAACAGAACCACTTTGGATAATATTTGATAAGGATATGGTAATTAAACTTGAAAATGAGCAGTGAATAGTTACAAGACAATAGCTGGGAGAGGGGCTAAGGTGGAGATTGGCAATGGGCCATGTTTAACGATTGAAGGAGTTAGCCATGTGATTGTTCATGGAATAAGCATTCATGATTGCAAACCTGGGAAGAGTGGGCTTGTTAGAAGTAGTCCTACACATGTTGGGGAACGTTTAGGTTGTGATGGTGATGGGATTGCTGTTTTTTTGCTTCTTCTAATATTTGGATTGACCATTGCTATCTTTCTAGTTGCACTGATGGCCTTATTGATGTCACTCATGCTTCTACTGCTGTTACCATTTCTAACAACTACTTCACCAACCATGATAAGGTAGGTACCTTGCGCAAACTAATGAAACAGAAAACAGAGCAGAATTAAGGTAGGTACCTTGTACAAACTAATGAAACAGATAATAGAGCAGAATCCATCTTCTATCAAATTTAATTTTTAAATAAATTTGGCATTATAAAAAAGTCTCAAGCTTTAAAATGAGGATAAAATTTTGCAGTCTTAAGGTTTTGCTAATTATGACAACTAACAGGTAATGCTGCTGGGACATAGTGATGAATATTCAGCAGATAAGGTTATGAAAGTAACTGTTATCTTCAATCATTTTGGAACTTGACTCGTCCAAAGGATGCCAAGGTAAGTATTCCAATAGTTCCAAATAATTCATGAGAAACTAATAGAATTAATTCTAATACGAAGTTAATTAATTTCAGGGTAAGGTATGGATATGCTCATATTGCAAACAATAGGTATGACAAGTGGGAAATGTATGCAATTGGTGGAAGTGCTAATCCAACCATTTTTAGTGAAGGAAACTTCTTCATTGCTCCAGATGATGGTTATATCAAGCAGGTATATATAAGTTAATTAATAAAATATGGATTAATTAATTTCTTGTATAGTTTGATATATAAATGAAGAGCTTAAGACATCCAGGTTACAAAGGGAGAGGTTAATGAAGGATGGAAGAATTGGAAATGGAGGTCATCAAGGGATGTCTTTATAAATGGTGCCTATTTTGTTCAATCTGGATATGGAAGCTGTGCCCCATTTTACAGTGAAAAACAGTCATTTACAGTTCCAGCTGGAGCTTTGGTTCCTTCTTTAACATCTGATGTGTTAAAACAGAGAGAACAAGAATAATTGAATGATGCTCAACAGTTTTCCGTGTATTGTACATTTCTTGTATCAAGCTTTATATAGTGCTGATATGTACAAACTAATATGAGAAAATACAATGTCAGTGATTGAGTAGAACTCAAATACATCAGTTAAAATAATAACTGAGAAACTACAAATGGTGAACAGGTCTGTACGAAGAAGAACTCTGTTTCTTGCTGTATGTAAACAGCTTGCTGTTTCTTGCTATATGTAAACAGCTTGCTGTTTCTTGCTATATGAAGTAACAGCGGAAAAACCAGAGGACTGTGTTTTCCTAACATGATGCTGGTCCTCTCATCTGTATTTCTGGAAAACCTTGCTGCTATATAAGGGCTTACAGTCCCGTCATTTCTTCTTTAGACCCGGGGCATGGTCTTAGCTCCCGCCTCTTGAATTGAGCCATTAACTTGTTATCGTGTTAAAAAACAAAAAGTGTGATTTTCCAATCAATTTTTTTTACATGGAATCGTATTGAGTTGATTCATTAAGGACAGTAGGCGAAAATTTTCACTAATTCCATGTCTTTCAAGTAGATTTATCATATTGTGATCTTAAACTTTGCTTATGAAATTTCAATTAACATTATTGTTTTGAGTAATCGATTGTGCACTTTTGGATGGAGTAATGATTTTTGTCGCCTTAATTTGTTTTTTTCGTCAAGTGAGTAAGTGATTGCAAAAGATAATTATTGACGTGATCTATAAGAAGGGAATCAATCAGTACTTCAAATTAATCAATAATAATCTCGAAGGATTCAAAGAAAATTGCAGAATGGTCACTGATTTTCACGAAAGTAATCTCCATTTCCTAAGGAAACAAAGTAGTTTTCTTCAATATGAATTGCAATTGAGTGAAAATCAATCAAGCCATATGGCTAATTCAGAAGAATTTAATTTCTATTATGGTTAATTGAAAATATCTTTTTCCTTGAAAAAAAAACAAAAGTTGCGGTACAGTAATTTCTAGACAATAATGGAGATATTGATGCAAACAAATTGTGGCACACACATATACACATATATAACACTGAGAATAATAAATTAAAAATCAAAGTACCTTGATAGGAGTGGATGAGAGCTCTGTCTTCCTGAAATATGTTTTGAATTCGATCTGCGAGCTCGGCATGTATACGAAAATTACGGCGTTAGAAGGATCGCCCAGCAATACGCCTTTACAATATCCGGTCCAAATTAGTCAAACCAACCGAATTTGAATGTTGAGTGGGAGTAGCCTACCAAAAAAAAATTAGATTAAAAAGACTAGTGAACATCCATAATGTATGTGCATGTGTAATTGAATTGAAAAAATATTACCAAATATTCAACCGTTTAAACTACAAATATAATGACATTGCCATCTTTTAATATTTTAATAAAAAAATCACATCGATTAGGAAAATTAAATAAAGATAATAAATTAAAAAAATCTAAAAATAGCTTTCTGTGTGATTTAGAATAAATGAGTTGATAAAGCATAATTTAAGATTTTCTTTAAGTCTTTTTGGATTTCTTAAACAAATTTCACTTGTGGTTTTTTCTTAAGTAAATGGAACACGCAAACGAGTAAGTGATTATAGAACTGTATTTTCAAGATCAATCAAATCCATGCTTTTTTTATTCATGAATCAAACAAGTAATATATATAGAAAATTATAAACTAAATCTTTTTGTTAGTAAATGTGTAAATTGTGCGCATAATTGTCTTCTAATATACATAAGCTAATTATATAATAATCTAATGAAATGCGTGGACGGAAAAATAAGCCAAAGCTAGCCCGGATGGCGAGTCATCTCCATATTCTTAATTTCTTTCAAAAGTGGCCTAATTTTGAGTTTAATATACTCCTTTCAAAGCCTAATTAATTTAGGCTAAGTTTAAGGTCCACGAGCTCGTTGAATTAGACCACTCCACTATCTAGTCCACAATATTTTCCTAATTAAACTTCATAAACAACTCTCCATTCTTCTCTATATATACCATTATACTTCTACATTCTTTTCCATCCAAACCTCAACCAAACTCTTTTATCTTCTTAATTTACTTCAACAAGAATTCTCTGAATTCCAAGACATTTCTTTTGCTTGCTATGCTCTTGGCTTTTGAAGCCATCAATGCTCTTTCCGATTCTGAACAAGAATCCTTTGTGGACGAAGAGAATGAAACATCATCTTCCCTTCGAGGAATAACCCGTTTTCTTGCAGAAAAAAGGAGGGAGTGATGACATGTGACAAGTATCCTGGGATTTGTCAAGCCAAGGGCAGCCCAGGACCAGACTGCTGCAAGAAGAATTGTGTGAATGTGACAACAGACAAGCTTAACTGTGGAAAATGTGGGAAGAAGTGCAAGTATCCTAAGATTTGCTGCAAAGGGAAGTGTGTGAATCCGATGTCCAACAAGGCTCACTGCGGAGGTTGCAATAATAAGTGCGAGAAAAACAGCAAGTGTGTTTATGGAATGTGCAGCTATGCATAGAAATCTATGAATAAGTTAATACAAAATATATCTGTTAGTATTATCGTCAATTTGTGTTGCTATGCCAAATAAAAGCGAACCATCACCATATATGATAGGTTTTGCTATTCAGTGTTTATGATTTATTCTTTAAAAAATCTTTATTCGTGTATTATTTATTGTAAATTAGTCCAAATCATTGAAATGAATTGTAGCCAGTATTATTCTCATAATAGACAATAAGTAGTGTACAAGGAAGATGGAAGAATTATAAGGAGAAAATAACCCTTTCTTAAGAATTAGCAAGTTGACGAAAAGATTTATGAACCAAATGAATTACATCTACGTAGGAAAAAAAATCCTATACATTGCACACTTGGTAAAATATAATTATCTTATTAATTAAATTATTTTCTATGGATCTGATCTTATTAAATATTTTTCGGGTTGTGCAAAACTACGTATTATCCAAATATTAGAGCATCAAATTGAAATAAATGATCAGTTGGTATGATTAAAATAATATATATATATATATATATATAATATATATATATATATATATATATATATATATATATATATATATATGGTCCTTGACATTCTGTTAAACAGCGAGGTACAAACCAATCATTTGATTTCGATTTGACACTTAAGTGATGAATTCAATCCACTTTTTTTTATTATTATGTTTATAAAATCCCGTTTGATATATGTTACATGTGAATCAATTTTCTAAAATCCCACGTTTCTATTGTAATAATTAAAAATCGAAAACTTCAGTTCTTTACCACTGCCCATTCTTCCGATTATGATTAAGTAAAATATATCTGCGTATATATATAAACTAAACTAAACTAATAGCCATTCATGAGAATTAAAGAGAGAAATAACATAAGTCGTTATATATATATATATATATATATATATATATATATATATATATATATATATATATATATATATATATATATATATATATATACACTCGTTTCTAATTCAGAAGAATTTATTTTCTATTATGGTTAATTGAAAATATCTTTTTCTGTGGTATTAATGAGTACTAATTATGCAATTCTATGGTAGTGTAAATTAGTGTAAACACATTGAATCTCCAAAAGGAAACTGATCAGCCAAAAATATGAATCCTGTTAGGATAGGCTATATCCCCGTTATTCAAATGGATGTATTTTAAATTTGAATTGTTGATATGTTACACGTCTAGACACAGAGTTCTACTCTAACACAAATGCTTATATTCTTCCGTGTATATTATAGTTGAATATGAATTGCTGTAAAGATACGTTGAATATAATAAAAACTACAATATTCACAACTTCAACATGGTATCAGAGCTAGGCTCTTCTTCCTCTTCTTCTACTTCTACCCATCACACCTTCTCTGTCAAACTCACTCCTACAAACTATTTAGCATGGAAAACTCAATTTATTCCATTGCTCAATTATCAAAATCTCACCTGCTTAATTGATGGTTCATCTCCTCCACCTCCTAAAACAAAACCTTCCGATATAGATCCTTCATCTGACATTCCAAATCCTCATTATCATGAATGGTTCAAGAAGGATCAACTCCTTCATTCTTGGCTACTGTCATCTCTTTCAAAAGAAATTTTTCTTTATGTTATTGGACTCACTTCTTCCTATGATGTTTGGACTGCATTAGCTCAATCTTTTGGCTCCATTTCACAAAATCGCCAACTGCAGTTGCACATCCAATTGCAAGAACTCAAGCGTAATGACCTCTCTGTTTCAGTTTATTTGTAGAAAGCAAAAGGCTTAGCTGATGAACTTCAGGCTACTGGACGATGTCTTTCTCCCGCTGAATTCAATGCCATTATTTACCGAAATATTGGCAGTGAATTTCATCCTATTATTACTGCCTTGAATATGCGTGTTGAACCAGTATCTTTTCATGAACTCCATGGCCAACTTACAGCTCATGAAATCTTGTTAAAAAGCTCATCTGAAATTCCCCAAGCCAACTATGTTGCCAAACCATCCAACCTTGCCCCCTTACTTCCTACTCCCACAAACACTCCTTCCAATACAAAACGCCATTTCAATGGCTCTTCTAAATCTAGAGGTCCCTGTCAAATTTGTGGGTTACGCAATCACACTGCAGACAAGTGTAGGAAACGTTATACAAACTACTCACGTTTTTCACACCCCCCAACAATTTATGTCACCCACAGCCAATCTTTCGGTGGCCTCTACTCCCCCTTCACATTCTCCTCTTGCCTATTATTCTCATTCCTCACCGTCCACCTCTTGGTATCCTGATACAGCTGCAAATTATCACATTACACCTGATCTTTCTACCTTAAGCATTGCAAATGAATATCAAGGTAAAGATAATCTGCATGTTAGTAATGGTCATGGTTTAGAAATAACCCATACTGGTAAGACTTTTCTCTCTACACCTTCTGGTTCTCTTTCTCTTAATAATATTCTTTGTGTTCCTCATATTATTAAAAATCTTCTTTCTGTTCAGAAATTCACAAAGGATAATAATTGTTTCTTTGAATTTTGGCCTTCTTTTGTTGTTGTAAAGGATCAGGTCACCAAGAAAATTCTCATGCACGGTCCTAGTGAGAATGGAGTTTATTCTTTCTGTCCTTCCTCTGTCAAAGAAGCCATGAACGTGTCTCTACCTTCAATAAACGACTGGCATGCTGCTTTTGGTCATCCAAACCGCAAAATAGTTGCCCATTTAATAAAGCAGTTTCGCCTGCCTTGTTCCACTGAGTCATTTCAAATTTGTTCTTCTTGTAACTTAGGAAAATTGGCCCGAATTCCTTTAGCTACCGTTCACCATCATAGTACTGCTCCTTTTCAAATAATTCATGCTGATGTATGGGGTCCATCTCCTATATTGTCTTCATTGGGTCATCGTTATGTTTTAGTCATTGTTGATGATTTTTCTTAGTTTTATTGGATTTTTTTGCTTAAAAATAAAAGTGATGTTTCCTCCATGTTCTTTGCCTTTGAAAAATTAGTTAAACGTCAATTTAATTCTAATATTTTGGCCTTCCATTCGGACTGGGGAGGGGAATTCCAAAAACTCAACCCTTATTTTAAACGTCAAGGCATTATTCACCGTGTTGCTTGTCCTTACACTCATGAGCAAAATAGGGTTGTAGAACGAAAAATTCGTCACTTGGTTGATACCTCTCTAACACTACTTGTTCATTCTCACTTGCCTAAAAAATATTGGAATTATGCCTTTGAAACAACAATGTTTTCTATTAATAATTTGCCATCTCCTACTCTCAAGAATAAAAGTCCTTTTTATATTTTATATAATAAGCATCCCAATTATCTTGATATTAAACCTTTTGGTTGTACCGTGTATCGACTTCTTCGTCCTTATAATTCTCATAAGTTTGACTTTCGCAGTAAACCATGTGTCTACCTTGGTCCCAGTCCTTCTCACTGTGGGAGTCGATGTTTAGACTCCTCAACAGGTCGAGTATATCTTGCTAGGCATGTTCTTTTTAACCCTAAGTAGTTCTTATCTAAACCCACTACAAACGTGTCTAAATCTCCCTCCACTTCATTCTCCTCTCCATGGCTTCATGTTTTTCATCATACTCCATCCTCACTATCCACGTAGGAATCCACAGGTATCTCTCCTTTATCCTCTTTTTCAAATGCTAATAATTCTTTTTTCTCTACTTCATTGTTATCCCCTCAACCACCTGTCACCAACTTCCCTTCTCGTTCTCCATCTTCCACTCAAATGTCCACAGCCTGTTCTGCTACAAACTCTACTACATCGGCTCCTCATCTCCTATCTTCTTCCACTAAACACCTTGCCTTACCCTTGGTTGTCGATTTTACTGAATATGCTCCATCTCTTTCCGTAACCGAATCCTCTTCTCCTCCATCATCCCCTACCCGCATCCACCCTATGAAGTTACGACCAACAACCATGACTAAGCGCCATGCTTTTATTGCCACAAAAACACCTGATTATCTTTCCATTGAGCCTAGAACATACAAACAAGCCCAACCCCACTCACAATGGTGGGCTGCTATGCAATCTGAATTTAATGCATTGTTGGATAACAAAACATGGCACTTGGTACCACGTCCTTCCGGCAAGAATATAATTGGTAACAAGTGGGTCTTTCGTATTAAACGGAAGCCTAATGGAGAAGTTGAGCGATACAAGGCTCGGTTAGTTGCAAAAGGTTACTCTCAACATCCTGGCCTTGACTATACTGAAACTTTCAGTCCGGTGGTAAAACCTACAACTATTCGCACAATTATTGCTTTAGCTACGTCTTCTCACTGGCCTCTTCGTCAACTCGACATTTCCAATGCCTTCCTTCATGGGTTTCTGGATGAGGATATCTTTATGGATCAACCCATGGGTTTTGTTGATTTCAATCATCCGGACTATGTGTGCAAGTTGGTCAAGTCTTTGTATGGACTTAAACAGGCTCCACGGGCTTGGTTCAATAGACTTTCCACCTTTTTGATTGGTCTTGGTTTTCATGCCTCCAAAGCAGACTCCTCCTTGTTTATCTTCAGGTCTGGCAATATTCAATTTTTCATCTTAATCTATGTGGATGATATCTTACTGACTTGTTCTGATTCAAGCAAGCTTGAGTGGTTTTTGGATCGCTTGAAGACTCAATTTTCAGTGCGTGATTTAGGTCCTCTGTCTTATTTCTTAGGCATGGAAGCTGTGCATGTGCCCATTGGTTTGTTTTTATCTCAAACTAAATATATCAATGACTTGCTCAAGATTACAAATATGGTTGACAGCAAACTTTGCTTAACACCTATGGCTTCGAGTCCCCCTTTGTCTAAACAGTTGGGTTCACCTATTTCCAATCCTGAAGAGTACAGACAAATTGTGGGTTCATTTCAATACATTACTTTGACTCGTCCTGATGTGGCATTCTCTGTCAATAAGCTTTCCCAATTTATGCATTCTCCAACTCATGAACACTAGACAGCTGCTAAACGTCTTCTTCGTTACTTAAAAGGGACTTCTTTAATGGGATTGATCTTTTCCAAAGATTCCTCTCTTGATCTTCAATGCTTTACTGACAGTGATTGGGCTGGTTGCCCCGATGATAGGCGTTCTACTTCTGCATATGTTATTTATCTGGGAAAAAATGTTATTTCTTGGTCTTCAAAGAAGCAGCCGACTGTTGCCCGTTCTTCTACTGAAAGTGAGTATCGTTCCATTGCCAATGCTTGTGCTGAACTAATGTGGCTACGATCTCTGTTTCTAGAACTTGGTATTTCTCCTTCTCAACCAGCTACCCTTTGGTGTGATAATATTGGTGCAATCTATTTGAGTTCAAACCCAGTGTTTCATGCTCGCACTAAGCATATTGAACTGGACTATCATTTTGTTCGTGAACAAGTTCAAAATAAATCCATTCAAGTCAGGTTTATTTCCAGTGCAGATCAGATTGCAGACATCCTCACCAAACCTTTGGGACACCAGCTGTTCTCCTTTCATCGAGACAAGCTTCGGCTTTGTTATCACCCGCCTTCAACTTGATAGGGGGTGTTAGGATAGGCTATATCCCCGTTATTCAAATGGATGTATTTTAAATTTGAATTGTTGATATGTTACACGTCTAGACACAGAGTTCTACTCTAACACAAATGCTTATATTCTTCCGTGTATATTATAGTTGAATATAAACTGCTGTAAAGATACGTTGAATATAATAAAAACTAACAAATCCTACAAACGATTGATTAATTAATTATTTATTGGTCACTAGATTAGTAAAAAAATGAATTTTTGGACATGATTTAGATAGTTATTTTTCATTTGTAAAATCGTTCATATGATTTTATTGAAAGCTTAAATTTCACTAGTCAACTTTCTGAAATTCCAAAAACAGTTGACTTAACTAAATTAAACATCCTTAGCCTAAATGTCACATAATTAACTCCTGCAACCACGTTATATTCTATTTAGCACCAAAAACCCCCCTAAAATGTTTCAATCATCAGACAATGTTTAGCCTATAGATTCGTTTTATGCCATCTTCTCGTATGTCTTGTCTCTATAAATATATCTTCTTATTCGTACCATCAATCAATAAATTAAAGAAAAGAAAAAACAACTATTGCCTCACTACTCTTTATCCATTTGCTTCCATATCTTGTACTACTCTATTTAGCTTTCAGCTTTGAAGCTAATGCACAGAACTTTCCTACTAATTCAAACAAGGTCTTGAACGCCATAGATGCATGCTGGCGGAGAAACCCTAATTGGGCGGCCAACCGCCAAGCCCTGGCGGATTGTGCCGTTGGTTTCGGCAAAGGAGTAATGGGAGGAAAATCTGGGCCTATATATGTAGTCACCGCTCCATCTGATGATCCAGTAAACCCTAGTCCAGGAACACTTAGATATGGTGCAATCCAAACACAGCCTTTATGGATAATATTTGCAAAAGACATGGTGATTAAGCTAAAAAATGAGCTTATAGTGAATAGTTTTAAGACTATTGATGGGAGAAGAGCTAAAGTAGAGATAGCATATGGTCCATGTTTAACTATTCAAGGTGTTAGCCATGTCATTATCCATGGACTTCGCATTCATGATTGCCAGCCATCGATTCCAGGCATGGTTAGGAGCAGCCCTAATCATGTCGGAATGCGTCGTGGCTCCGACGGTGATGCCATTGTTGCATTTGCTTCTTCAAATGTCTGGATTGACCATTGTTATATTGCTCATTGCACAGATGGTTTGATTGATGTGATCCATGCTTCTACTGATGTTACGCTCTCTAACAATTACTTAACTCAGCATGATAAGGTGATAAAAGAAAGAATTTAATTACTCTGTCATTATACATACTGATAGTTAAATATTTGACTCAATTATCGCAGGTAATGCTGCTTGGACATAATGATGGGTTTGCCGCCGATAAAATTATGAGAGTAACAATATCCTTCAACCATTTTGGCACTGGACTTTCTACTTGGATTCCGAGGTAACAAAATCTAATACTTTTGTCTATATATATTGGGTTCATCATTTTATTTTCTTGACTCGAATTAATATGAATAAAATTGTTATGAAATTAATTTAGTGTTTGATTTATTAAAATGCAGGGTGAGAGTCGGTCATGCCCATGTTGCCAACAATAGATATGACCAATGGATAAAGTATGCAATTGGTGGCAGTTCCAATCCAACTATCTTCAGTCAAGGGAACTACTTCATAGCTCCTGACGATCCTTCTTCAAAGGAGGTTATATCAAGATTTATATGACTCTCTAAATAATGAATATATATAGTATTCTGAGATTTCTTGTTAACCATTTGATATTTGAAATTTATAGATTCAATTAATTTAAATTGGGAGCCGTATTTAAAGATATGTTATGTTTGGAACTCAAAACTTTTTTTTATTGTAAATGATGAATGGCAGGTTACAGAGAGAGAGGCAGAAAGTGGATGGAAGAATTGGAAATGGAGGTCTTCACTTGATGTATTCGTGAATGGTGCTTATTTTGTGGAATCAGGAGATGGAAACGTAGCTCCACCTTATTCTCCAGCTCAATCATTTCCAGTTGCCCCTGGATCAATGGCCCTTGCATTAACATCTGATGCAGGTACCCTACGTTGTGAGGTTACCGGACCGTGTCTATAAACTATAATTTTAATTGTGACAATACTTGTGTAAACTGAATGAACTCCATGATAATTGCCTTTTAATTTCAAGATGTGTAGCATCTGGAGTAGATTTATTTGGCTTTTACTTGCCTATTATCTAGGGATGATCACGGAGAGGGGATTCTCCAGCCTCGGCAGGGACCCGCCCCGTTTGGGGCGGGAAATCCCCGAATTTTCCCCCCACGGGGACGGGGACGGGGGAAAAAAATTCCTGTTATGAATTCGGGGACGGGAGCGGGGAATGGGGTATTCGCCCCGCGGAGATCCCCGCCCCGCAATTTTTTTTTAATTTTAAAATATAATATTTTATAAATAATTAAAATTAAAATATAACTTAATTTTATAACTATTAAATTTTAAATTATACTTAATTTTAAATTTTTTTATTTATTAAATATTATACTTTAATTTTAATTATTTATAAAATATTATATTTTAAAATTAAAAATATATATATATTCGAGAGACGGGGATCCCCGCGGGGGATGGGAATCCTCGCGGGGCGGGGGATGAGGGGGGGATTTCCTCCCTGTTCTAGAGTCGGGGGCGGGGAATCCCCGACCCCGCGCTGGACAGTGAGTGGGGATATAATCCCCGGTACCGCCCCACCCCGTGATCATCCCTACTATTATCAATTCATATTTACTTTTGTAAACGGATTGATTATCGAGTTAATATTACAATGCCAAATGAAAAAAAAAAAAAAAAAGCTTCAGTTTTCGTAGGTAGAACTATATTTTTAGCCTGATTAATAAATAAAAGCTTGGACGAAGTGACACTTATATCACATACGATTCTTGAGGGTAACAAATCATTATAAATATATAGTAATCAAATGACACTGCAAGAATAATAGCCTTTAATTAACAAATGGAAAGTAATTAATTTGGGTCTCTATTTGATTACTAGAGACCGAGCTGAACAATTATGGGCTAAATGTATGATATAAAACTCAAGAAGAACAGTATCTTGAAAGCCCAAAAGAAATTCAAGAAATGATAAAAAAAAAAATATTTATGGATGTTGGTTTTAGTTTAATAAAAAAAAGCCTATTCTCACTGCTCACTTTCTTCCAAACCCATCACCCACCAATGATTTGTTTGTTTAATTTTCAATCATTTGCACAATTATATTGATATAAGAAGGACCAGAAAGTTTCAAAAAAAAAAGACGAATTATAGAGAGATTGATATGAATACCTTTAGCAATGCAATCTCCAAAGAAATGTTATTTATTAATTTAATGAAATGCTAGTTAAGAAATATGCCTACACTTCCATCTGTATTACTTTATATGTCAAGTCCAATATTCTTGGGATCATATCATTTTATAGAAAGCTTATGCGAGTCTAACTTTCTGAAAATCATATCCAAAAATAGTTGACTAATAATTTTATGAACGTTGACTTTACTATTTCCATTACATTATAGTATTTAGCAAAAATAAGAAAAAACACAAAAGTCACATAATAAAGCTCGTGCAACCACGTTGCTTCTACTTAACACCAAAAACCTACCAAAAATTCAATAAATTATACAATTTAGCCTATACATCGTGTATTCCACCTTCTTATATATCTCCTCTATATAATTATCTTCGAATTTGCACCATTGATCAAGAAATTAAAAAAAAAAAATGGCCTCACTAACCTCTAATTTCCATTTGCTTCCATATCTTGTACTATTGTACTTATCTTTAAGCTTTGAAGCTAATGCAGAGGACTACGAGCCCTTATCAAGTTATCTTCCTACTTATACAAAAAAGGTCTTGAACACCATAGACGCTTGCTGGCGAAGAAACCCTTATTGGGCGGTCAACCGCCACGCCCTGGCGGATTGTGCCGTCGGTTTTGGCAAAGGAGCAGTCGGAGGGAAATATGGGGCTATTTACGTAGTCACCACTCCATATGATGATCCAGTAAACCCTAAGCCAGGAACACTTAGATATGGTGTAATCCAGACAAAGCCTCTGTGGATAATATTTGCAAAGGATATGGTTATTAAGCTCAAAATTGAGCTTATAGTGAATAGTTTCAAGACTATTGATGGGAGAGGAGCTAAAGTAGAGATAGCTTATGGTCCATGTTTAACTATTCAAGGTGTTAGCCATGTCATTATCCATGGTCTTAGCATTCATGATTGCAAGCCAGGGAGCTCAGGCATGGTTAGAAGCAGCCCTACACACGTTGGAAAACGCGGCGGCTCTGATGGTGATGCAATTGCTGTATTTGCTTCTTCAAATATTTGGATCGATCATTGTTATATTGCTCATTGCAAGGATGGTTTAATCGATGTGATCCATGCTTCTACTGGAGTTACTATCTCTAACAACTACTTTGCTCAACATGACAAGGTCTCGGACAAAAGTTACTCTGACTTGCAGACGGTATTTATGAATAAATTTATACACGCTAATTCAATCATTTATACATATAATAATTTATTATTCAATTTTGATTCATAAATTTATTCCTGATTAATACCGATAATTAAATATTGCACTCAATTATTATCAGGTAATGTTGCTTGGTCATAATGATGGATATGTTGCTGACAAAGTTATGAAAGTTACAATAGCCTTCAACCATTTTGGCGCCGGACTTATTGAAAGGATGCCAAGGTAACAAAATCTAACAATCTTACTTTGTAGATCCACTCCACGATTTTATTCACATTTCTTTTCTGAATAGTTCCATTAATTAATTAGGTGTGTGATTTATTATAATGCAGGGTGAGATTTGGGTATGCCCATGTGGCCAACAATAGATATGATGAATGGAAAATGTATGCAATTGGTGGAAGTGCCAATCCAACTATCTTTAGTCAAGGGAACTACTTCATAGCTCCTGACGATCCTTCTTCAAAGGAGGTATTTATTTATATCAAGATATGTGTGGTTGATTAATTTATTTTCTTATGAACATATATGACTGATTAAATTAAAAAATGATGAATGGAAGGTTACAAAAAGAGAGGCAAAAAGCGGATGGAAGAATTGGAAATGGAGGTCTTCACTTGATATATTCAAGAATGGTGCATATTTTCTGCAATCAGGATATGGGAGTATAGCTCCACCTTATTCTCCAGCTCAATCATTTCCAGTTGCTCCTGGATTGCTGGCTCCTGCCTTAACATCTGATGCAGGTCCTCTGCGCTGCACGGTTACCAGACCGTGTCTATAGTATTAATGAGTACAATATTTATATAAATTAGGTTCATTAATTTACTTATGAATGAACCCTACGATAATTGCCTTTGATTTGCAAAAAGTGCAGCATCTAGAAGAGATTTAATAGGCTTTTTTACTTGCCCATAATCGATTCATCATACTTTTGTTAATGAATCGAGTGTATGAATCAAGCCAATATTACAATGCTATGTCATAGAAAACAAGTTGATTAATAAATGAAAGCATAGATTGAGAGAAACTTAATTATCATATACAATTCTTGAGAGTGAAAAACCATAATAAATGAAAAGCTGCTCTTCCAATCAATTATAACACACTGCAGGAAATTAATTAATCTGGGACTCTCTAATTAATTAACACCAAGCTGAACAATGCAAGCTAAAATTATATAATATGGAACTCAAGAAGAAAGGAATCTTGAAGGCGAAAAAGAAATTCAAGAAATAAGAAAAGAAAAAAAAAAGTATGGATTGTGATTTAGTTTAATCAAAAGAGCCTATTCTCATTGCTTTGAACTCCACAAGTTACAGGTGCTTTAGCTCTCACTTTCTTCCAAAACCATATCCCAGCACCCACTCCTATGGCCCCAGCAGCTGAAACTCCACTTACAGTCCCTGCTCATCAATTTAATTAATGCCTAATCTTTCAATTGCACTCATAATTACCCAATTATGCATTTTTATTTAAAATAAATCAAATGTAAATAATAATTATACTTTACCTGCAATCACTCCTGCATTGCTATGCTGCTTAGAATTTGCGTCATCTGAAGAACACACAAGATCACATTAATAATTCTATATCCATTTTTGCAATTTCTTCTCTAAATGTGTGTAATATACCTTTACAATAAGTTGTAACATTTCTGCCACTGCAGAGACACAAGAAATTCTGAGAAACTGTGTCAAATCCACAAGTTCCAGCTCCTTTAGACATATCCTGACACTCAAGGCAATGAGTAGTAACAGGAATATCAAAATCAATCCGGATACCATACTCAGGAACTTGATTATCCGGAGAACTATCACCATTATTTCTCCAATAAATGCTAGTATAGCTAGCGCAGTACTTAAGCATAAGCCTTAAAGACTCGGTTGCTTTTGGGAAATAAGAGCAGCAAGAACTCCCAGCCAAAGCAGTAACACATCCAGGCAAATGCCTGCAAAGATAGCTCGCACTATCACAAGTGGAGTCGCACTGATCAGGAAATCTCTCGCAGAAGATAGGCTTAGGTTCCACAATCACATTCTCTTCACTACAGTTAAAGAACAGATAGTCGTTTTGAGAGGAGAGTGTGAAATGTGTACTTGTGTCAAGGCTAAAAGACCTGGTTGCTCGAAAATAGCTACCATCGTGGCAATTCCACATGAATGGATCGGTGATTATTATGTGTGGATCGGAGTAGCTGATGCTATGGACTATGTATCTCCCTGAAGGGGTTCTGAACTCGAGAGTTCCTGATTCTGTGCAGACAAGAACGTGCCTGTAATAAGGACTGCCACATCCATCATCAATTCCAAAAGGGTAGTTTATTGGAATAGACCCACAAAAGGTCCTGCAATGGCCGCCCTGATCAGCTCTTGCAATGGTGACATGTGCGATAAGAAGAAGGAAGAAGACGTAATCCATTACTGATTCTGGCGAATGAAGAATTTCTGTTTGTTGTATGTTGGTAATTAAGTTGGTAGTTTAAGGGTGAAATGAATAAAGTGGAGCCTTAATGAGTGAGGCATAGAGAATCTCTAAGTTCTTTTCCTTTTTCTTTTGTTAACGTTCATATATACTTTGATTTTGAGGGAATGCTTTTGCTTTTATGGTTGCAGAGGACATTATTTTGTCTTTTGATTATTGCAAGGAAGAGGATATTTGAGCAAGCAAATGATTAGTGCATGTGCGTGTGAGTTCTGGGCCACTTTGGTGATTTGATTACCGGCCCGGCCCGATTACTATGTCACTTTTTCTTATTATTTTTCTTGATAGTTCCATACCAAACTTTATGGATGTAGTTTCTTAATTCATTGTTGCAATTATTACATACACCATTCAACTTTTATTGAGAACTGCAGGAGGTTTAATAAAATAAAATAGGGTATAAGTAAAATCAATAGTTATATTTTATATAATAATGTATATAATAAAATTTTAAACATATCAATATCGACGTCTGAAACCTTCAAACTGAGACCGATTTTAATAATTATGAGTGAAACGATAAACTGGGCTTATGATTGTAAAATTGAGCTGAGCCCAGTCAGCCACCAGTTGATCTAATGTATTAGGGCTGGGTGTTGGAGAATTAAAAGGTTATAAGTATGAACTGATTAACCGGTATATTAATAATTTTATTAAATAATTTATTAATTTTTATTAATTGTTATATCGATTTCGATTTTTAATCAATTTTTTATTATCAGTTTATTAGTTAACCACTAAAAAAATTTAACATATAAATTTAATAAATTATACAATTTATAATATTATTTTTAATAGTTAAAAATACTTTAGAAATGAAAAAATACAAATTAAATATAATATCCATTAAAAAATTAAAATAAAAATAAAATTTTTATAATTAATTATAAGAATTAAATATATTTAATATGAAACTAACAATAAAATACTAATTATGTACGTGTAATGAATAAATAATAGAAATAAAAAATAATTTCAATATTTATTTACTAAAAATATATATTATAATAATATTTTAAAAAATTATATATCATAATATTTATAAATTATAAAAATATTAAAAAACTTAAGAGTAAAATTTAAAATATAATATGTAAAATATATATAGATCGATTAACCGTTAATCAGTTTTTAAAAATAAAAATTGTAAACCTAAATTTTCGGTTCGATTAACTTATAAATCGATTTTATTTCGAATCGATTTTTCAGTTAACGTAAATTTCAATTTTTTTCTCACTTTCGAATACAGACAAATAGTTTCAAAAGAAAAAAAATAAATACAGACAAATAAAATTTACAGGATAAAACTCTTTGGCACATTTGGATGATTAGCCTGTGTAATATTAACATATATAGATGTTAGCTTGTCTTATCATATACATTGTGTGACATAAACGTAAGGTGAAATAATAATAATAATAATAATAATAATAATAATAATAATAATAATAATAATAATAATAATAATAATAATAATAATAATAATAATAATAATAATTTATCTTTTAACTTGATATTTACTATTCGAGGTTTAGAAGAGTTTTATATTGAATTAATGAATTTCACATTGAATAGTTGAAAAATAATTGTAAGGATAAATGGAAAGAGGAGGAGGTTGTTCTAATCATCCTTCAGATAAGTTTATCATTAAAAAATAGTTAAAAATGTTATCAAAACTGGTTCACATCACAGGCATGGCTGCTATAAAGAAAAGTAGAAGGCGAGTTGAAAAATAGAACAGCTACATACTGCTTCGCTTCCAATCCATTAATGACAGACGTTGAAAAAATATCAAATCTATTCATACAATATTAAAATAACCATGCCCATGAAAACAACTCATTCGACCTATACCTGCTTAATTGAGAATCAATCATTTTTATTTTCTTTTTACAATCCTTTTTAAAAAAGGAAATAAATTTTACTCTTTCTCGTGAAAGAAGGTGCATGCAGGTGATTGAATAACCATGCACACGTGCTATGCTTCATAAATACAGGCATCACAATCATAGCTAGTGTTAAAAAACACAAATGCTTTTAGAGTATGAGTTAACCTCAAAAAGGTAATTCCTAAGGTGAAAATTTTATAAATTTATTATAAAAAATATTATATTTGATAACAGTTCGAATATCAAATTGTTCTCTAAATCTAATTTTGATGGAATTACTTCTTTCAAAAATACGTAAAAATAAAGAAATTCAATGGAACTATTAAAGAAACAATTTAAGATAAAATTTACCAAAAGAGAGAAAACATCTGAAATATAGAGTCTATTTATAGAGATATGATTTCTATCTTAGATAGGATCGGATCTCCTTATCCGAGCAGATTCCTATCGTAAATAGAAATTCTACTTTAGGAGACCTTTTAGTTGACTACAAGACTTGAGTTTAATCTCCTGAATAGAATTATAATTACTTTAAGCAAATGAATGATTATATTTTAATACCAACTTCGAAAATGATCAGCAACTACACCCAGGCGAGTCCTGAATGTTAACTAAATAGTCAAGTGACCGAACTGCTCGGAGGAGTCCGCTTATGGAGCATGGTTATCAATATTTTTATAATTTTATGATGTCAAATATTAAATATATCTGTTTACGTTTAGGGATAAATACATGTAAAAAATTTAAAATAAACTTTATAAAATTGAACATTCATGATTAGCCAATATCACTAAAATAGTGACTATGATGCTATATTGAAAAAAAAAAGGATTCATGTTTCACTAAATTTAAAAAATTAACTTATATATGATGAGAATTATAAAATTATTAATTTACAAAGAGTGCTATATTTTTATAATTAATCAATATAAGATATTTAACCAGAATTAATGATGAAGCTCCTAATTAATGTACTCACAGAGCTACTAATTATAATTTTTAATTGTTTTAAAAAAAAACCAACTATTGTTCACACCGATACGATTCTTGAGCTGATTTTTAGGCAAATGGGTGGAAAAGTATGAGGAATTTTGGGGTTAAAGATCAAGAAAAGCCAACTAACAAACACTTAAAGGAACATTTTATATATAGTATTATCATTTTCATCTTGGAAATTTAAGTGGCATGAATATGAAGGTGGTTGATTGGTCTTAGATTTGATGTCAAAAACACTAAAAATAGGCATAGCATGGAGGGTAAAATATTCGAAAGAGTATGGCATAAAACATAGTTTTACATAATATATACTGCTGCGAAAATTAAAAAGTCCAACACGGATCCTTGGTTTTTATTACGGTCCAAAAACCGTGCTCCCAATTTTTCAACCTTTTCATTTCAGGCCGATATAATAGATCTGCGTTCACTCGCTGCTTATTGGAGATCTCTTTATTTGGGGAATTTTTCTTTTTCTTTTTTTATTTATGTATCAATTAAGTTAATATTTAGTATACTACTATCATATTAGAAAATTTTTACTTATTCAAACTAAATGCAAATTAGGGGAGTGTATTTACATTCTTGATGTATATATTTAATTTAATTAGTGATAACACCTCCGATTTTATAAGATCCATGAGATTTAAAATCAGTTTCAAGTAAAAATCCATGCGATGAAGGTCTAATCAAACACATGTGATCTTTCAGGTAAAAATTCATGCAATTAAGGCTTAATTATTTATAAATTACTTAACTTTCGAAGATTTTAGATAGTAGATACTGAAATTTTAAACTCCTATTACATCTTTTTTTTCAAAATTTTCTACTGATTTAAATTTCGAAATACTAATGTTCGAACCGATCGAATTAATCCTTCTGCAAATTTCAAGTTGTTTTTTATCAGATTGGTTCATACATATTCACTTATTTCGATAATTTTAAAATTATCAATTAGTTATGTACTTGTTTTAAGATATTTGATCTTCAAGTGATTTTCTTTTTCTTTTTTCTTTTTAGTGGCTTAATCAGGCACTTCTTTTCTTTCTACTCAGCATGGTCAAATCAATGTGCATCTTAATTATTACACTTCAGCAACTTATATTTTTCTATTTGTTTGCGGATGTCATTATATTTCCTAATAATATCTATGACCGATTGGGCCTTGAAGTGATTCAATTTCAATAAATAATTTGATAGCTTAGGCTTAATTAATTAGGAGCCAACTAACCCGAAGACCATCTTATTATTAGCCACTAGATTAATCCTGACTATTAATTTAGACTAGGTTTGAAATAAATGAATTCTATAAACATAAAATTTTATGAAGTTAATTTATAATTTTAATTTTTCATGCTTAAAATATAAAAAAAATAAAAATTAAATTTCATCATTTAAATTTCATGAAATTCATTGTACTTTTACCAAATTTCATCAAAATAAATGAAATTTACAGACTAATTCATTATTTTTAAGGAATTAAATTTTTTTTTAAAATTAATCATAATACCTTTATTATATTATATACATGTGTTTTGTATTTTTAACTTTTTTTTCTTCCTTTTTTCTCAATTTATCAATCAGATATGTATTTTGAACGATTTTTTCTTTTTTTTCTTTCTTGATTTTTCAATTAATTTTACTAGATTTGTGTAATTTTTTTTGTATAAAATTAAAAAATTTTAATTTAATAAATTGACTCATATTGATTGAATTATTGTTTGATTAATCATATATTCATTAAATTTTATTTGATATAATTTTTATATATATAATATTATATTAGTTTTTTATAGGTACTGAATTGATATCGAAGGTATTTAAGAAAATAAATTAGAAATAAATTTTTTTATTAATTTATTTCAAGCATAAAATTAAAAAAAAAATTATTTTCAATTCTATAAATTAATTATTTTTATTTTGAGTATAAAAATTTATTTGCAAATAAATTTAATGTATCTTTTATTTCAACTTTCAAGCATGCCCGTAAAAAATTGATTTGGCATAGTGAGAAATGAAGTCAGAAAGCGTCAGCAGATCATGAGAGACAAGCATGAAGTATTAGAAGAAGTAAGTTTCAAATTTGTTGGGATCAATTAATTTTTGTTTGCATGGAAAAGCACAGCCATAAGAAATGGACTAAAAGCAGGAACAAGTTTGCTGTTGTGTTTGACAATAAGTAGGTGATGCCCTCTTTTCTTTATTTTTATTATATTTCTCTTGTATACCCAAATTTTGGACGTATTTGTTCAAATATGTGTGTTATGATTTTCCCATTTTGTCTTTCTCAAACTGGCTTGAAACTAACAGAATTTTCATTGAACTGCGTAAACAAATCGAAGAAAGTTTATATATAAAACAAGACATGATCAAATGGATGCTATGTCACAGATTTCTTTTCCTATAATTAGAGTTTTCTAATTACATCTATGGATGTGAAACATTTTTAAATATTTAATAGGAATCATTTTTCTTTTTTTCTTTTTTCTGGATATATATATAATTTTCTTTAATAGGGTCGTTTTTTTTTTATTTTAAAAGCCCAAAAATGCAAATGATAATGGACACTATTATTGGATTATCTACTTGTTTCTTATAAGAAAAATCATGAAAATAGAAGAAGAAGAGATAATAAGCAAGAAAACAAGAAATAATAGCATTGAAGATTATGTTGGCGGATTTTTTTCACTTTGTCTTGAAACAAATATCAGAGTTCTTATTCCTTAAGATAGCATTTGTTAAATCGATGCAGATTAAAAATTTTAAGATAAAGATATAATATTTTTCGGATTAAGATATGAAATAGTCAAGATAAAACTGAAAAATATTTTAAATTTTTTTTTCAATTATTTGTTAAAATTTTTGGAATGAATTAAAAATATATTTTTAAATTTTTAAATTTAACAAAATACAGAAATAAATATCTTGAATTTTCAGGATATAGGTAGTTAATTTTTTTTTTCTTTGTGAGACCCTTTCTTTTGTAACAAATGTTTGAAAAGTTCAAAAATATTTAAATAATTTTATTTTTTTGTCTATTTTAATCTTTTTAAAATTAACAAACGCTATGTAATAATATGATAAATTTAGAGTAATAAAGGTTTCAACAGTTAAATCAACGAGATATAAATGGTAAAAAATAATCTGAATGTATTAATGAAAGGTTTAAAGAATATGCTGTATAGCGGTGATTGGCGAGGGTATATATATACTATATGATGTCGAAAGATTGCCAATCAATACTGATAATTTAAAAAGAAAAAACAGGGTTATGTAATGTGAAAAGTATAAAGAAATGGATTACAAGAACACGCAAACAATATAATGTTAGTCCATAATGTGTAAATGCCGTTTGATTCATGGCTCTTAGCCATTAAAATTACAATAAACTTTGATTTTCCATTATTATCAATTAGCTGTCAAAACCTAACCTCATACCAAATTTCTACATCATGCAAGTAAGCCACGTGGGGTTATCAAAATGGTCAATGAAAATCTTAGTCAACTCTCTCTCTTTTTCTTCCATGTTGATCTTCTTCTTCTCCTCTCTTTGAAATTCTCGATCCTTTAATTAAATTGGGCTATTGACAATTGACATTTTATTTAAATAATTAAGTAATTACCCAAACTCTAATGTCTATATGCTCTTGTGTAACAAGAAAACCATGTATACATATAGAGCAATTTTCTTTAAAAGATTTTCCGATTTTCGAGGTGGGAGGCGATTATATGTATTAATTAATGGATAAATTTATTAATTTTCCAACTAAGAATATACCCATCAGAAAAAAAATGATTCCTTTTCTTATATATATACATGTATAGCTGCAATGGAAGACTAAGAGAGTTGGAGAAAAACAACCACATGTGTTGTCGTTGATATTTGATAGAATAACGAGAGAGTAAACGGGTACGCATTAAAATACTAAATTACGAAAAATAAAATTTTAAATTGTGTAATAATGAATCTAATTATGTGTGGGTTAAAAATTATCGTTATTGAATTTATGGAAAATTATTTTGTGATAAATTATTAGGATTGTAATTAATTACTATTTTTATTGAATCATTAGCATGTATATATAGGCACACAGAAATATAAGATTAAACTTAGGATTAGTTGCGTTTGAATCAAATGTCTGCCTTAATTTCTTAATTCCCCTCAAGTTAGAATAAAGAGTATTTAAAGTTTTGGTCACAAATTTTAGGTACTACTAGGAACCTAGAAGAAGTAAACAATATGGCCCAATCAATACTCATTTTACAATAAACTAATTAGCCAATCCCCAAAAACTAATTGCTTTTATTTCTCATTTCTTTGTAGAAATTGATTGTCTGTGCGTAAGAATTTGGACTTTTTTGGAACAATAAAGAGATTCAACAAGCAATAATAGAGTCAAAATTTGACGAACTTCATTTGAAAATCCAAAAATTCAGAATATACGTTCCTATGTTCAAATTTATCTTAATTAGTGTCTAAAGGCCGTCTGGCATATTAACTTTTTGAAATATGCTTGACTATCTATCTCTTCTCTAAGAAAGCAATCATGTCTCTCATAGCTTTTATTTTTATTCATTGTTTAGGTGCCATGTGACCATGCCCTAGGATATTTTTTATTTTTTTATTGATAAATTGAGTTTAAAATTTGCTAATATATATCATAAAACTTAAAATTATTTTTTTACCTTGTAATATATTATTAACTCACCTTATAGATGAAACAAGGAGACAATTCAAAGCATGTAAAATCCTTTTATTTTTGGGGTCAAATCCAAATTTACTTTTAAAATATTAAAAATGGTAAAAATTTATTATTATAGTATTCTTTTTATATTTTTTTTAAAAGACAAGCCCTTAAATTATTAAAAATGATGAAAATTTGCCTTTATTTAATATTTTGATGGATAAATATAGAGCAATTTTTTTCATATTTGCCATCAATAAAAAGCTATATTATTTATCTTCGTAAAAATAAATTTATATTATTTTAATAATATAAAAAAATTTAAATAAAAAATTTAAGACTAAATTTAAGCTCTTTTTAATATTTTATTTTGGTAAATTTGGGTTTTATCCCTTTATTTATCTACTTGCTTCTTCAATATGCTGTTTTCTCTTTCAATCTTTGGGCGCCGTTTGTTTGAACAGAGACTGTGATATTATATTCCACATTAGACCATCCCATGCATGCATGCAAAGAAAATTTTTGCACTTTGGCTTATTAGTCCAGATATTCATTGAATTAAATAAATTAATTTTATAACAATTAATCATAAACCAAATTACGTTTTTATTTCATTATGTTTAGATAATTAATATTATTGTATTTCATTATTAGTTATTTTATAAATGTTATAACCATGACTAACTCAAGTCCATGGTCTTTTAATTATTAGTTATATAATCATATCTTAAATTAGTGAAAACTCACACAAATATATCATTTAAATCATTCCTAATTTGAGCTAAAAAAATTACAAATAATTAATTATTCAAAAAGGAAAAAAGAAAAACGATGAAATAATTTTGATAGAATTAAAAATAGTCAAAATTTGGTCGACATTTCTCCCAATATAAGCGATATGTTTTTTCCTAAGGCATGATGTTGAAGTTTCTTGAAAAGAAAACGGTAGAAATCCAAGGAAATTAAAGAAAGGTAGCCATATAATTTTTCTATGTGTTGAACACAAATAATGCAAGCTTTAGCCATCGCCTTTTTGTCTGCAACCTCACCAAAACTTTCAAAAGCTAACGTAATTATTAATTATTAAATATATGCTATTAATTGCATTCACCATCGTATCAAAAGATAATATTAATTTTATATTTAATTTGATCAAAATTTCCATATTAGTGTACGTGGATTAACCAAAATTATTTTCGAAAGCTACTTTCTATTTTATTTCATAAATAAATTTAATAGGGTAAGGTATTAACATCCAAGTAATCTTATTCTAAAAACATCCGAGTAACCTAATTTAATTTGGTTGAGGTTTTCGATTTACAACATCAACTACCTTTTTGGGTTTTTCTTGCTCACGTGCTGGTTTGTCACGTTTTATCATGCGGTGGCTTTCAAAGTTGGAGTTCCACTTTCCCACGATATCAAAACCTTGCTGCACTGCACTATTCAATTAAATTAATATATATGTATATATCTATCAGTCTTATAATTCAATAAAAAGAAGTAATACATTAGTTAGATAAATTTGTTGAATATTTAATTTATAAATAAAAGTAATATTTTTACGGAAATAAATGCATTTCACAATTATTAAATTGATGTCATAAGTGTGGATAGGGGCAATAACAGTTAAAAAAAATGAGAAAAATGTAGAGAGAGAAAGAGGGAAAAAAATTCAAAGCAAGTGAGTCGGTCCCACGGGTAAACAGTCGACAAGGTTACCGGAGATAGCATATCCAAAACGTGATGTCTTTGTGGGAGTGGGATCCACATTGAGACGAGGTCACTTGCCCACCCGGTCTCCAGTCAAACAAATTTATTATAAAGTAAAATAGGCCCCTGTGAGTCGGGCCTTCAAATTCGTTGACTAGGCTTTAAGCCTTTTTCTTCCGATCTCTCCTCTTCTCTTCTAATAAAAATAAAATAAAATAATACATTAAATTATTACAAATTTTCTTTGCTTTTTCTATTTCCTCACGTGGAACGCGGCGCCTCATTCGGGGCGGTGGATTCATTTTTCTTCCTTTTCTTCTCTGCTTTGTTTTCTTTAGGCATTTGATTTACGAATCAGTCAAACTCTTCCTTGAAGAAATGCAGACGAAACTCACCACACCCGGATCCGAACCCGCTTTTCTTCTCAATAGTAATTCATGGTGTGAATTATGTGAGGGATTTGTTTCTCACTTTCACTTCCAATCGTGATAAACTTGATATATAAATTAGTAGTTTTTAGTCGTATTTTAAAATATAATTTTTATTTTTACAAAAATTAAAAAAATAATTAAAATATTTTAATTTTATAACAAAATTATAGTTATTGACAAAAATATACTTTTATAGTTTGAAGAATTTTATTTAATTCTAATTAAAATTAAAAAATAAAAATATATATTTAATAAAATATATAATAAATAAAGATATATTTTTAAATTTTAAAAAATAAATTTAATACGAGATAACATAAAATAGAAAAAATAATATTTTAAAACTGAACGGAACGACTATTTTACCTCTTCATTTACTCTCGATCATGTTAAGTACGGATGAACTAATTAAAGATGTTTCACTATTGCACTTGCTGAAATGAATTTACTTAAATACCATATAATTAAATCCATTGAAATGTTATCTATATTTTATTTTATCCTTTTTTTTAAAGGCATTAATTGAACATTTTATATCATGTCTATTACTATTAATTAAGATATAGAGCACATTACTTCACCAAAAAAAAAAAAAAAATATAGAGTACATTAATTTGTAAGAAATGCATGTAGATCTACTTTATCATGTTAAAATAAATAGACAATATTTTTTGAAAACAAAAATGGGCATTGAAAGAGTAGAATAATATAATAATACAAATTAAAATTTCAATTATGTTAATATTTGATGAAAATTATTAATAAATTTATAATAATATAGAAGATTTAGAATATAAATAATCGGATGGTCCAATTAGAAAACCCGAATAGAGACAGCTGGCATCGTGACGCAGAGTGTGACGAAAGTCCATGAAAATCCCATGAATTTCTGCAAAAACCAAATCTAATAAAATTAAATTACGGTCTTCGTCCAACCCTTTTTTATAGGCGACCCAGTTGCACCGGTAAAAGACTTCACAGACTTCTCCCACATAAACACCTCTTTCTATCTCTCTCCCTTTATCTTTCTCTCTCTGTATCTTAGTTTGCTTAATCTTTCTTTTCATTATTTTATGGACAAAGGATGGGGTCTTACTCTTGATTCTGATCCTCCTCTCTCTTTCTTTTCTTCTACTATGCGTGATTCTGTTAGGATGTTCCCTTTTCCCGTCAACCTTCCCTCCGATGATCATCATAACCGCCTTGTTGTCGGTGAAGTTGATTTCTTTTCCGATAAGAACAACAGGGTCGTTTCTGAAAATAATAATGATGATGATTCTAAAGCCACTCGTGTCACTGTCAAGAAGGAGAATACTTGTGGTGAAGCTGCTCCAAGGTCCGGTCTTGATGTAAATGTAAGAAGAAATTTTATTTAATTTTTTTTGTTTTTATAGTTGAGATTTTTGGTTGTTTGTTTGTTAATTTGTTGAATTCTAAATTTAGACCGGGTTGCATCTTCTCACTGCTAACACTGGAAGTGATCAATCAACGGTGGATGATGGAGTTTCATCCGATCTTGAGGATAAAAGATCCAAAAATGAGGTAAAAAATTAAAAATCCCAGATTTTTTTTTTAATTGTAAGTTATTTTTAGCATTTAAGATTGATTGAAATTAATTGTTTCAGCTTGCACAATTACAAGTGGAGCTTCAAAGAATGAATCAAGAAAATCACAGATTAAGAGACGTGCTTGCTCAAGTAACCAACAATTACAATACTTTGCAGATGCATCTTGTTGCTTTAATGCAACAAAATCATGGAGCTCAACCCGTTGAACAACGTGATCGGGTAAGAATTATTTGAGTTATATGCCTAATCATACCTTAATTACAGCAATTATGGGAAAGTTAATTTTCATTCTGTCCAGGTTGTCGATGGAAAATCCGAGGAAAAGAAACAGGAGGTGGTGCCAAGACAATTCTTGGATCTTGGCCCTTCAGCTGAAACCGAAGAGGTTTCTCAGTCATTGTCCGATGAGAGGACCCGTTCAGGCACGCCGCAGACTCATATGGAAACAGCGTCGGTTAAACATAACGGGAAACTTGAGATTGGTTCTTCATATGATCAGGAGAATTCAAGTTTCGGGGATGGAAAAAGAATTGGCAGAGAAGAAAGCCCTGATTCTGAATCTCAAGGTTTGAATCCAAACAAGGTTCAGAAATTGAATTCTGCTAACAAAGCTATTGATCAATCTACTGAAGCTACCATGAGAAAAGCTCGTGTTTCGGTTCGAGCTCGATCAGAAGCTCCAATGGTATGTTAGTTGCATTCTCAATAGAATATTCCGACAGAACAATAAAATAGTTGCTTTTCGTATGAATAAAACCGACGAGGCTAATCGGTATTTTTCGTATATGATTGAGCAGATCACTGATGGATGCCAATGGAGGAAATATGGACAAAAGATGGCTAAAGGGAATCCATGTCCAAGAGCTTATTATAGATGCACCATGGCCGTTGGTTGTCCAGTTCGCAAACAAGTAAGTTTAAAATTTTAGACAAATTCCATTAATTGTATAATTTTTAGCTTAAACTTGATGTAATTAACAATTGGTTATTAATTAATTTTCAGGTGCAAAGATGTGCAGAGGATAGAACAATCTTGATAACAACTTATGAAGGCAACCATAACCACCCACTGCCGCCGGCTGCGGTGGCGATGGCATCAACAACCACCGCAGCAGCAAGCATGTTACTTTCAGGATCAATGTCAGGTGCAGATGGGATTATGAATCCAAATTTGCTAGCAAGAGCTATTCTTCCATGTTCATCAAGTATGGCAACAATTTCAGCTTCAGCTCCATTTCCAACTATAACACTGGACCTTACTCATAACCCAAACCCTCTACAAGTTCAAAGACCATCCCCTTCTCATTTTCCTCTCCCTTTTCCCGGACAAAACCAGAATTTTCTTTACAACCAATCAAAATTTTCTGGTCTTCAGTTGTCTCAAGATATGGGGCCACACCAGCCTCAGCCCCAGCAATTGCACCCACCACAGCCGTCTTCTTTAGTTGACACAGTCAGTGCTGCCACCGCCGCCATCACTGCCGATCCTAACTTCACGGCGGCACTTGCAGCTGCTATCACCTCAATCATTGGTGGGGCAAACGGCGGCAACTCTACCAGCAATGCAAATAAATAATGCAAGCAACAGGAATTAGAGATGGATCTTTATTTTTAGACCTTTCTTGTTATAATTAATTTCTTTATGTCTTTTTTTTTTTTTCCTTTTTTTGGGGGATAGGGTTGAGATTACATGTTCATAATATTTTTGTTCTTGTTGGGGGAAAAAGGGTTAGAAATTTAGAGCACAAAAATATTTCATTCTTTGTTTTTACTTTTTCTTTTTTAATTTTCCTTAAGAATAACTTTGTTTTTAAATTCTTTTGTGATACAGAAATTAAAAAAGGTAGTCGATATATATTTAAATTTCGTCAAAATAGCAATTGAATTCAAAGTATTTGTTCCTCCCTTTTTAACATATTCTTCCCATTTGCCTTCAAGTTCGTGAAGGAAACTACCAAGAAAGAGGCGAGAAAAGAAAAGAAAAAGAAAGGTTGGCAAGAAATTAAAGAAAACGAATATGGTGAGCTTAGCAGTCAAGAAATACGGCTATTACTGTTTGACACGTTAAATGGCTAGCCAGTGTGTAATAAAGGCAACTGGAAATACAAACAAATGATTTCTTCCTTTTTTTTTTTTCCCTTTTGTTTTTGTTTTTGATACAATGGATTGGAGAGTTACTTATTTTCAAAGAGAAAGAGCTAATTCTTATGATACCCTACTCTTTATTTGGTAATTATATTTATTTGGTAATTATACCCCACCGTTTTAAATATTTTATTCATTTCATTTACTTAATAATACAATGTATTTCAATCAAAAAGAGAGATAAAAAAAATAGGTTTTATCTATGTATATGCTTTACTGATAAACCCAATTAATAATAATTCTTTTATATACTTTATACGGTATCAATTGAATTGATTTATGGTATACTTTATGATAATATCCGGACTCACGAACTGATTTAGCGGTTTCACATATACCGAACATTTGGTCTAAGGAGAGCCTGACGAACCGACCAAAGGTTCAACTCTTCAGCCATCTATAGCCGAGCTATAGATCAGTAACCAGTTCGTCCCAAAAACAACTCCATCACGTTGGATAGACAGTCGCTACTAACTTACGTTTTTCTCGAAAACTGCCAAAAATGGATTAGTGATCAGGAAAAACGGAAAACTTTTTCTATTATCTCCTGAAAATGTGTTAGTTCACCTATAAAAAAGAGGAAAAGCAAATATAAAATGGTTACTCAACTTTTTCTTACAAAAAAATTTTTACTCTCTTACTTAAAAATTTTAACTTGACTGTCGAAAACTCTCTTATTAAAAATTCGCCGGTCTATTGTCTGTTATTACAGGTGATCGCAAGGAATTAATTGTGTATTTCACCTGTCATCACTTTATATACTGATAATAGTATGATATGTTAAACTTGTTAGGACTGCCAAGCATCCCCTTAACTCCACATTAGTATGATATTGTCCGCTTTGGGCCAAGCCCTCACGGATTTGTTTTTTTGGGCTCCTCCCAAAAGGCCTCATACTAATGGAGTTAGGTGGACACACTTATATTCAAGGTGTTTCTCCCTTAATTTTCCAATGTGGGATATGGGACTTGGATTGTATCCCAACAATCCTCCCCTCAAACCAAGGACCACACAACACGTGGCCTCTCCTCCAGCGATAATCCACTGATTCGTCAAATCATCTTGCACCGCCGTTCTCAACCAACGGGACACGCCGCCTGGCCACCACAATACCAGGAAGACTTTCGACGCAAGGCACCAAACACGAATCTCCAATCGCACGAACAAACCGAGAACATCCCACACAATGCAGTCCACCATTGGCTCCATCTCCGAACCAGGCTCTGATACCACTTGTTGCGTAAAATAGGCACCGGATAGAGCAAGACCGCAGCTAAAATAAATAGAAGAGTAAATTATTGTACTACAAAATCATACGAGTTTAATTCCCAGGACAGACTGGAGGGGTCACAGCGGTCCCACTTAAAACCCAATCTCCTTAGACAGAATTTAACTACAATAATTTATGAGCACAATATATTACTACAACTATAATAAAACACAGCTAAAATAAAGATAATAAGAAACAAAAGAATTTAACGAGGTTCGGCCAATTATGCCTACGTCCTCGGATGCTACTAAATATTATTTAACACAGAAGTTAAATAATACAAGAGAGAAGAAAGCAAATTGAAATTGTTTGGGATGATTAAAACTAAAGCTAAGCAGCTATATTTATAGTTGCAAAATACTATGCTCCCTTTTTAATTTAACGATGTGGGATACTTGATTTACTGTGCAAAAAATACTATTTGCACAGTGACCGCCCACCATTATTGACTACAATCTCCCACTTGAAGAGTTGATTGAGCATCAATCAGATCTTCACATCATTCTTTCTCTCTTCATGTTGCTTACGTCTCCATCAGGCCGCAAGAAGATCGACACCATAAAAACTTGTCAGTATTGATTGCCTTTGTCATGAAATCTGCTAGGTTGTCTTTAGTATGAATTTTCTGCATATCTACTGTTCCTTCTTCCACTTTCTCACGAATGAAGTGGTACTGAACCCTTATGTGTTTGGTCTTCGAATGAAATGCCGGATTCCTTGCAAGATGCAAAGCACTCTGATTGTCACAAAACAAAGAAAGTTTCTCTTGTTTGTGCCCGAGTTCCTCCAATAGCATTTTTAACCATACTGCTTCTTTACTAGCTTGTGTAGCTGTTACATATTCTGCTTCTGTTGTTGACGTGGCCACAACTGATTGCAGTTTTGAAACCCAGCTTACAGTTCCGCCAGCAAGTTTAAACACATAACCTGTAGTAGATTTGCTTTTATCAAGATCACCAGCATAATCTGAATCAACGTATCCACCGACAATAAAGTCTGATCCTCCATAACATAATGCAACATCCAAGGTTCCCTTTATGTATCTGAGAATCCTTTTAATAGCATTCCAATGCTCTCTACCAGGATTCGCCATGTATCGACTAACCACTCCCACTGCATGTGCAATGTCTGGTCTTGTACATATCATAGCGAACATTAAACTTCCCACTGCTGATGTCCTCCCCTCGAGCTTATGTCCTCCCCTCGAGCGATAATTCATTTGATCCGTACATGTGAATAGTAACCGTATAGATGAACAGTGATCGTATACGTGAACAGTGACCGTATACGTGAACAACCCAAGGAAAAATCTTTTCTGATGTGGAAGATCAGTCTATACTGCAATCACAGAGCATACTAAGATAGAACCTCGGCTCTGATACCACTTGTTAGGACTGCCAAGCATCCCCTTAACTCCACATTAGTATGATATTGTCCGCTTTGCCACTCCATTTTGTTGAGGAGTGTATGCCGTGGTAAATTGTCTTTTGATGCCTTCTTGTTTACAGAATTCATCAAATTCTCTACTGGTGTATTCTCCTCCATTATCCGTCCTCAAACACTTGATCTTTTGGCCAGATTCAAGTTCCACTCGCGCTTTGTAAACTTTAAAGACTGAAAACACATCTGCTTTCTTCTTGATAGTAAACACCCAACATCTCCTGGAGTAATCATCGATAAACGACACAAAGTAATTTGCTCCTCCTAGGGATGATATTGGTGCTTGCCATACATCAGAATGAATCAATTCTAGAATGACTTTGCTTCTAAAATTTGATGTGTTGAACTTCAATCGATGCTGCTTGCTTACAATACAATGCTCACAAAAGGATAGTGAGACTTTTGTGAGACCTGGAAGTAGATTTCTCTCTGCAAGAATCTTCATTCCTTGTTCGGACATATGCCCAAGTTTCTTATGCCAAGACATTGCACACTTTTCACTTGGACTGCTTGTGGCAACAAATGCATCTCCTTCTTGCAAAGTCTCTCCCTTTATCATGTATAAATTTGCAGCTATCTTTTCTCCCTTCATAAGGACAAGCGCTCCTCTTGATATCTTCAAGATCCCTTTCTCACCACTGAACTTGCACCCCAAGTCATCCAATTGTCCTAAAGATAACAGGTTCTTCTTTAGGCCCTCCACATGCCGTACATCTTGAATAGTACAAATTGTACCATCATACATCTTCAGCTTAATAGTTCCAACACCAACAATCTTCAAGGCATGATCATTACAGCTGTATACGGATCCTCCAGAGATAGGTTCATATTGATGGAACCATTCTCCTCCCAAAAGGCCTCATACTAATGGAGTTAGGTGGACACACTTATATTCAAGGTGTTTCTCCCTTAATTTTCCAATGTGGGATATGGGACTTGGATTGTATCCCAACAATCCTCCCCTCAAACCAAGGACCACACAACACGTGGCCTCTCCTCCAGCGATAATCCACTGATTCGTCAAATCATCTTGCACCGCCGTTCTCAACCAACGGGACACGCCGCCTGGCCACCACAATACCAGGAAGACTTTCGACGCAAGGCACCAAACACGAATCTCCAATCGCACGAACAAACCGAGAACATCCCACACAATGCAATCCACCATTGGCTCCATCTCCGAACCAGGCTCTGATACCACTTGTTAGGACTGCCAAGCATCCCCTTAACTCCACATTAGTATGATATTGTCCGCTTTGGGCCAAGCCCTCACGGATTTGTTTTTTTGGGCTCCTCCCAAAAGGCCTCATACTAATGGAGTTAGGTGGACACACTTATATTCAAGGTGTTTCTCCCTTAATTTTCCAATGTGGGATATGGGACTTGGATTGTATCCCAACAAAACTCATCTTACAACTTGAAAATACAAAATATTCTGTAAATATGTTAAAAATTTAAAGTATTTAATGAATTTTCGGTAAAACATAATTCTCTAACTGTTAAGTTAATTTTTGTTACAGTTGAATACCTCCGTCACCGAAATTTAGTTGGGTTGGTTAGTTTGATTGACGTAGATGGTAAACAGATACCGCTCTAAAAGCTTAGGAATTCAGGCAAAGACGTTGCGTGAATATATTATTTTTGCAGGCAGGAAGGTACGCAGGTGATGAGTTTAAATGAATAGAAAATCAATATCAGAATAATAATGGAGAGTCAAATTTGGTGCAATAAGAAAATGGAAAGATTGTGGAAGTCTCGTGGGAATATAGAAAGGGTTTTGAAAGAGCAGTTAATTGATTGGCCAGAGTTGGATAAATTGTTGACTTTACGTGGATATTTTAATTTATACTTTATTATTATTATTATTATTATTATTATTATTATTATTATTATTATTATTATTATTATTTCTGGTGATTGAAATGTTCACGTCATGCTCTTTCAATAATTTATATTTATTTTGTTTAGATAATTGAATAATCGAACGTGGAAATTTGTGGGTCTCACCGTACTCCATCCACCGTACAACCATCTTTTGCTCTTTCTTCAATTCTACTCACATGGTCGCATGTGATTGGTATTTTCGGAGATTTTTAATTAGACCATTATTTACGGAAAATCCATTTTTCTAATTCTTCGACTATTAGCTATATTTTCTATTAGAGCTGTTCAAATTTAGGGTAACTCATTTAATTCAATTTATTTAATTTAATTTTTTTTATAATTATAGTAAATAATTATAAATTATATAATTTATTTTAATATTTTAAAAATATATATGTATATTATGAATTATTAAATAACCCAATCAATTAATCCATATTATACTTTTTTTCGAATACACTTTTACTTATATTTTTTTTATTCATCTATTTTCAATTTTTATTATTTCATTTAAATTTTATTTAAAATCTATAAAATTTCTTCAAAAAATATTTCTAATGATGCTCTAATATTGTTCAAATCATTTTAACCATTCAATAACTGAAATTTTATATTATTCATATATTTTCGATTTTATACATTTTTTTTTACAGATTAACAATATATATCGATGCAAAATTACTAACTCGATCTATAAATAATAAATAAATTCAATAATTTTTTAACCTGTTTATTCTGAAAAAAATCAGCTAAATTTTAAGAATTTATTAAAAAAAAGTCATGGTTGAGTCTATAAAAATATAATTTCAAATAATAAATCCGATTATGCTGAATCATAACATGCTCCATAATTAAATGATTAATATAGGTGAAAAAATAACAGCAAAATATATCATACATTCAAAATTTTTTTATTTTCTTCATGATTTTTATTTGTCTTTCTCCGTAATTAAAAAAATAATCAGCTAATATTATATAATTTCATTTATTCATTTTTTTGACTGTTGAACCATATCATTATACAATTTTATTTATTTCACCTTTGGAAATCATGAAGCCTTCAATTCTAAATTAAGCAAGCCAATGACGCTTTTTTTACGGTTGAACCACATCATTATACAATTTCATTTATTTATTTTTTTTATTTTCCCTTTCAAGAAAAATATTTAATGTATGCTTTCTTTTTTAATTTTTGAAAATATCAATGCTATTTTTCACTTTTTAATTTTAATATTCACCATTAGTGATAGAATAACATTTCATTTTTTATATATTTTCTTATAAAATAATGACTAGTAATACGGTACTTGCTCAACAAGCTAGAAACACAGAAAACCAAACAAAATTAGTATTTAATTATCTGATATATATCAAGTATACATATAATTATCTTTATTTTCTTACAATTTTTATCTACTTGTAAATTTTATAAATTTTAATCATTTAATTATCTTATATATTTCATCTGTGATAAATCTCATTCATTGAGCAAATTCGTATCTTAAATTAAAATCAGTAACATTTTTTCCTGGAGTAATCAGCAAATAACCTTGCTCCACATGAAAACTTAAACTCAATTTCTAACATGCTTTTAAACTAAATAGCACAAAACAGAATCGAATGTGAAAATAAAATAAGCTAACCTCCAGCCATTGTTGAGTTTGTTGAAACTAGAATTTTTCTTCAATCCCTTTAAACTCAAAGCAACAAAATACTAACCAATTCACTCACAATTTTGATGGTGTATATTTCACTCGTGAATGCTTGGTTTAGATCCCTATAATATCCATTGTAAAACCTCATGTAACAACCTTCCATCAAGATAGTTACTACAATGGTAGAATGTTGCTATAAGTAGTGAAAAAGTGGAGATCATGGATGGTGGAGGAAAAAATTGCAAGTAAAGATCATGGATTGTGGAGGAAAAAAAACTGCCAAAAACTAAATTAAAAAACTCCCTACAATAATGGGATCAACAACAGCTAACATTCTCCCACTTGATCCCAACAAGTATTATCCAACCAAATCCATGAAAACTTTATGCTTACAGTAAAGAAACAAAATGCATGAATCATGGCGATATGTCCTCTATGCACGAGTGGTATCTTCCATGTATTACAATGCAGTTTATCCCCTTAATGTTAGCCTATATGTGGCAACATAATTTAATGAATAAACCATATGTTTATTCCAGGTCCAAAATAAATATTACTCTCAGAAATCAATAAATGTGTACACCAAATTTGAGAATAATATTATAAATGAATCAGAGTTTCGTAAAATAAAATCGTTTATATAACGAAAAATCACATGATGGGACCAAGTCCCATCCTAGCTACATGATCCTTATAACTCATCGGTGGCATGCCTTTAGTTAAAGGATCAGCAATCATCAATTCAGTGCTAATGTGTTCTATGACCACTTTGTTCTCCTTAACACGTTCTCTTATGGCTAAATACTTAATGTCGATATGTTTACTTCGACTACCACTTTTATTGTTTTTAGCCATAAAAACTGCAGCTGAATTGTCACAAAACATCCTCAAATGTCTAGAAATTGAATCCACAACTCTAAGCCCAGATATGAAACTCTTCAACCATACACCATGTGATGTAGCCTCAAAACAAGAAACGAACTCAGCTTCCATAGTGGAAGTAGCAGTCAAAGTCTGCTTTGCACTCCTCCAAGACACGGCTCCGCTAGCGAACATGAAAACATAACCAGATGTTGATTTTCGAGAATCAACACAGCCAGCGAAGTCCGAATCCGAATAACCAACTACCTCCAAATTATCAGTCCGTCTATACATAAGCATGTAACCTTTTGTACCTTGAAGGTACCTCATCACCTTCTTTGCAGCTCTCCAGTGGTCCATTCCTGGATTACTCTGATATCTTCCCAACATTCCCACAGCAAAGGCAATGTCAGGTCTAGTGCAAACCTGAGCATACATCAAGCTTCCGACAGCAGAAGCATATGGAATGTTTTTCATTTGTTCCCTTTCTAGATCGTTCTTCGGGCACTGGTTCAAATTGAACTTGTCATTCTTTACAATAGGTGCTACACTTGGTGAACAATCTTTCATCCTAAATCTTTCTAAGACTTTATTGATATAGGTTTCTTGAGATAGTCCTAAAATGCCTCGAGGTCTATCTCTATGGATCTTGATGCCAATGACATAAGATGCCTCACCCATATCTTTCATGTCAAAAGAGAGAAATTGTTTCACCTCATGCAGCAACCCCTTATCATTGGTTGCAAGTAAAATATCATCCACATATAGGACAAGAAAACAAATTTTGCTCCCACTAACCTTATGGTATATACATTGATCCATGATGTTCTCTTCAAAACCAAATGAAGAGATGACATCATGGAATTTTAAATACCATTGTCGAGATGCTTGTTTCAATCCATATATAGATTTCTTAAGCTTGCACACCAAATGCTCACCATCACTAGAGGAGAATCCTTCTGGCTGTTTCATATAAACCTCTTCCTCTAGATTCCCATTGAGGAATGCTGTTTTCACATCCATTTAATGCAATTCCATGTCAAAATGGGCAACCAATGCCAAAATAATGCGGAGAGAATCTTTTTTAGATACAAGAGAAAAGGTCTCCGTGTAATCAATTCCCTCCTTTTGAGTGAATCCTTTGGCAACGAGTCTAGCTTTATATCTCTCAATGTTGCCCAATGAGTCCTTCTTTGTTTTAAAGACCCATTTACATCCAATGGCCTTTGCAACATTGGGCAACTCAACCAAATCCCAGACTTTGTTAGATGCCATAGAATTCATCTCCTCCTGCATTGTACCACAATTTAGATTCATTACAACTCATGGCTTGTGAAAATGTTTCAGGATCAGTCTCAGCTCCAATATTATAGTCAGCTTCTTGCAGATACACAATGTAATCACCAGGAATTGCTGATCTCTTCATTCTGGTAGATCTCCTTAATGTTGTATCAACATTCTCCTGAGAAGCATGTTGTTCAACTGGTTGCTCAACAGTTTCTGGTAATTGTTGAATATTTGGATCTACTAGATCAATGTCAGCAGGTTGTAGAGCTTCAATGATTGGTTGTTCAATAGCCGATTAAACTGAAGGGGCGTTGTGAATAACAACCAATCTAACACTTGAGGTGGAAGGTTGAGTATCTGAATGATTTTTCTCAGAAACAAAGTTTCGAGATTGATCGCTCCCACTGATCAAGTCATTCTCAAGAAACTTAGCGTTTCTTGATTCCACAATCCTAGTCGTATGAGATGGACAATAAAACCTGTACCCTTTAGACCTTTCGGCATATCCAACGAAATACCCACTAATAGTCCTTGGATCCAACTTCTTTTCTTGTGGATTATACACTCTTACTTCAGACGGGCATCCCCAAACGCGCACATGTCGCAAACTCGATTTCCAACCTTTGAATAACTCAAAAGGCGTCTTTGAGACAGCCTTGGTTAGAACTCGATTTAATATATACGCTGCCGTCTTGAGAGCTTCAGTCCATAAGAACTCAGGAAGTTTGGTTTTACTACGCATGCTCCTGACCATGTCCATCAAAGTTTGGTTTCTTCTTTCTGCTACACCATTCTGGTCTGGAGAACCAGGCATGGTGTATTGGGCCACTATCCCATGTTCTTGAAGAAACCTTGCAAATGGACCAGGTGCTTGTCCATCTTCAGTGTATTTACCATAGTATTCCCCACCTCTATCTAATCTCACAATCTTAATTTGCTTACCGCATTGTTTCTCTACTTCGATTTTAAACACTTTAAATGCATCTAATACTTCATGTTTATTCTGAAGTAAGTAGAGATACATGAAACGTGAGTAATCATCTATGAAAGAGATGAAGTATTTCTGACCATATAAGTCCATATTCGGACTACAAATATCTGTATGTATGATTTCCAATATTTCTGAACTCCTCGTGGCACCTTTCTTCGTCTTGTTTGTCTGCTTTCCCTTTATGCAGTCCAAACAAGTGTCATAATCAGTAAAATCCAAAGCACTAAGTACTCCATCATTTACTAATCGCTTAATTCTCTGTATGGAGATATGTCCCAATCTTCGATGCCATAACATAGAGGAATCCTCATTCATAACACACCGTTTTCTACCAACATTATCTTGAACATGCATTGCATTATGAAAGGAATTGTCTTGTAAATTAATTCGAAAAAGACCATCAGACAAAATGCCATTCCCAACAAGATCAGATTTATAAAATAAACTGAAGTTTAAATCTGAAAAATTACAGGAATAACCCAACGGCAATAGTCTTGAAATTGAAATCAAATTCCTAGAGAAACTAGGAACATAAAAAGTCTTCTCCAAATTTAAAACAAAGCCACTATTAAGAACTAATATACATGTCCCAATAGCTTCCACATGCGAACGCATCTTATTTCCCGAATAGATGCACTGCTCACTTCGTACTGGCTTCCTGTGGTTTTGAAAACCCTGCAAGGAATTTGAAATATGGATTGTATCAATCCACCAAGTGTTATGACTCACATCTACCATATTAGATTCATAACAGACATAAGAGATTGAAATACCTTTCTTCTCGAGCCAGGCCTTAAATTTTTGGCAATCCTTCTTTACATGCCCCTTCTTTTTACAGAAGAAACACTTGGATTCTTTCTTTATATCAGCTTGGGGGGGTATCTTACCCTTACCCTTCTGATTGCCTTGCCCTTGACCTTTATTCTTCCATCGTGTTGCCAGATGAGCGCTCTCTCCTGTTTCCATAAGCAGCCTTTCCTCCTCTTGAGCACACATGGTCATCAGTTCATTAATTGACCACTTATGGTTATATGTGTTATAGGATATTTTGAAAGGGGCGTACTGCTATGGGAGAGTGTTCAGAATGTAGTACACAAGGAAAGACTCAGATATGTCAACCTTAAGGTTCTTAAGCTGAGCCACTATATCCCTCATCCTCATGATGTGCTCACGCACACCTCGAACACTGGTGAGCTTTAGAGATGAGAACTTCATAATCAAGGTCATGGCATGCGCCTTTTCAGAAGTCTCAAACTGCGCATCAATGGCATTCAATAATACCCTAACATTGCTATGCTGACTGACTGAATTACGGATACTAGCAGGAATTTTACTCCTTATGAACATCACACTAAGGCGGTTAGACCGCTCCCATTGTTCATAAAGAGCAATCTTAGCTGTAGTGCTAGTATCCGTAGGAGCCGATGGTTCGTCTTTCCTTATAGCATAGTCAATGTCCATGCACCCTAACTGAAGAAGGATTGATTCCTTCCAGACTTTATAGTTCTCACCATTTAGCTCGGGAACATCAATTTTATAATCAGAAAATTTCATAGGTTGAGAAACTGCATAATGACAAATACATATTTATGTCATAAATTTGAGGCAAATTAATTATATATCATGCTTTACAAATGTAAATCATGTCATAAAATATGAATCAAATAACATGTAAAAACTGCCTGTGGGCGAAGTTTATAATTTAAATAGATTCATAATCACTTTATGATGAGACTATCAAATTGTATTCCATTTTCTTAATCCCTGTGGGTAAATTAAGAAAAACAATTTGTTATTTCATCCTAATTAATCATATCAATATAATAAAAATTCTTGTGGGATAAATTGTATTATGTTAATGTGATTAATTACAACGTTGGTAAATTAAATATCACTCTCAAGAATAGTTCCCAGGAAAGGCTGGAGGGGTCACAAATCGGTCCCACTTAAAATCCAGTCTCCTTAGACAGAACTTTTCCGATAGCAATATTTAAGTATCCAACACTTGTGAATCACAATCTGTTTCACATTTAAAGTCTTTTCCTTTATGTGATCCTAAAACTCTTAATATATATTTTAATCAATTATCAATGCTGTGGCTAATCTCTAATCAATTAAAATATATATGGATCACTAGACTTTTTTTATGCATAATATCTACCAAAAATTGCATGCATCAAATATAATATACACACAATTTTATTAATAATGCACAAACATTATTATTTTTATGCGTAAACTTATAAAATACATGCATACAAAGAAGTGAAACCCAATTCTCCATTTCTAAAGCAATATTGAGTACTTTCCAAAGCATTATACTTTTGAAGTTGTAGCAAACATAATTAATCGGTTGGACTTCTGAAAGAGTTATGCTTCCTGTTGTTTTTCTTTCTTTCAAATAAAATAATATAAATGAAAAAGTACAAGAACCAGACCATGTAGTTAATTGATGGATAGCAGTTCGGTACATATATATCCATATACAGCAACTAAATACAATACATATGCACGCACCAAATACATGCCAAATAATATATATTATTTGATGGGTACATGCCAAATAATTGCAGAAATTTTTTTTTTTTAAATTTAGATTTATTTCCGCAAACTTTTCATGGATTCACACCACCAAGTCTTTGTTTTAAATTGCTTCAAACAGAGAGGGAAAAGCCCTCTTGCTCCAGTGAATTTTTTATTTGATTATACGAATTTGATTTAGAAGAAGAACTATCACATCATTAAGAGGTTTTCTCTATTGCCTTGGGTTTGTTTAACTTTCGAGGCTCCAATACAAAATCATAATACCATGAATTAAACTCAATTATGATGTCATGACTCGGATTACTTTAACTTTTCATTAAATAATAATTTAAACATTCTTGCACCCAAGACTAAAAAAGATAGCAGCGGCAGTACCAAAAAATCAACAAAATAGACACCCAAATTCGTCAAAAACTCAAAAAAAGCAAATCACCATTTTTCATGAAAACCAAATCGTAAAATCAACAAGGCAGAGGCATGTTATTGCTCTGATACAAAATGAAAACTTAAACTCGATTTCTAACATGCTTTTAAACTAAATAGCACAAAATAGAATCGAATGCGGAAATAAAATAAGCTAACCTCCAGCCATTGTTGAGTTTGTTGAAACTAGAATTTTTCTTCAATCCCTTTAAACTCAAAGCAACAAAATACTAACCAATTTACTCACAATTTTGATGGTGTATATTTCACTCGTGAATGCTTGGTTTAGACCCCTATAATATCCATTGTAAAACCTCATGTAACAACCTTCCATCAAGATAGTTACTACAATGGTAGAATGTTGCCATAAGTAGTGAAAAAGTGGAGATCATGGATGGTGGAGGAAAAAACTGCAAGTAGAGATCATGGATTGTGGAGGAAAAAAAAACTACCAAAAACTGAATTAAAAAACTCCCTACAATAATGGGATCAACAACAGCTAACACCACCACCCCAAACAATAATATATTGGAGATGAAAATATTATGATCATGAGCATAATAATATAATATTTCTCAAACAAATTTTTTAATTTTTAGATTTTTTCAAACATTGCTACTCTCGTATTTAAAATAAAATTAAATCTTTATATTTAAAAATATATAAATATGAATAATTTATATGTTTATAATATAATATAAAAAATTAACATAACCCATATAACCCACATAAACCAACCAATTCAACACAAAAATTTTAATATATAACTCACCTGGTTTGGGTTAAACCCAAATCATTTAACAATTTAGGTGGATTAAAAAAAAAATCAATTGTAACTCATTCAACCCACATTTGAACACCCCTATTTTCTATGATTTTATATTTGAAGAGAAGGAAAACTAGAGCTGATTACACGGCATAACTACTTCAAGAAATAATATGTATGTTTGCTAAGAAGATACCTTGAGCATTAGAAATACCATGAAGGCACTGTAAATGGTTTACCTAATATATATATTTTTTATCATGGTTATAATATAATTGTAGTTATTTATTCTTTCAAGTATTATATATTACAAAAAGAGTAGCATTAATAATGGTCAGCACATGACCAGCGAGATAAATGCATTCGTCGACATGACTAACAAATCAAATGTTAGAAAGAATGGGTCGAGTGAATATATATATATATATATATATACCGGTGACGTCAGATGAAAAGGAAGAGGAGCAATTATTTTTTTATTATATATATATATATATATATATATATATATTAAATAAATAATATTACTCACTTGAAATTTTATTTTAATCCTTTTCTCTTAAATTTATTTTTTAATTTTAAATATAATTTATATTTTTACTCTGCTTAATTATAAATTCTAGTTTCATTAATGTATATATATATATATATATATATATATATATATATATATATATATATATATATATATATATATATACACGCGAGATATACTAATAGTAATAGCAAGAGGTGGTACAGAATGCTGATTTTAATTAGTTTATAAAAGTTTTAGAAGTTGGGAATCACACACTCTCTCTATACATAAAAAAACAAAGATTTAGTTCGGTTAATTAAAAAAAAAAAAAGACCTCAACAATAGGTATCTTGTAATTTTAAAACACATCTTTAAATCTTGCAAAAAAAGAGTATAGCTTACAATTTTTGAATTTTGTCACTATTCCATCGCTATTCGACTATTTCCCTTTTAATGGTGACGAAATAATGATGAAATTCCAAAATTGTAATATACCCCTATAATTGAGATCCTTTTTTGTAAGATTTAAAGATGGGGCTTAAAATTGTAAGATATCATGTAGTTAAAGCTCTTTTTTGTAATTAACCCAAAAAGAAATTATTGATTCCATTATACCATATATTTGAATTATATATTAAAATAATTAACACTAACAATTCGATTTGTTAAATTCATAAGCCAGCTGAAAGCTAAATATATTTGGCAGATCTCTATAAAAATATTTCAATAGTCAGATAATATGTATAAAAAGAGAAATAGTTTTAAAGAGAGGTTAAAATTATCTAAGAGATTTGTATCTCTTTAAATAGCATTTTTTGGGCAAGATATTAATGACTTGAGATAATTAATTTTGTAATGTTTGTAACACCTAATCTTTAACTTCCCACTAAATACAAAGATATGTAAATCAGTTATCACATGTATGTTTTAATCTAGCTATTCCTAAAATAATTTTTTTTCAAACTTTTTGTACTAATTTGACTATTAAAGTATATATGTATTTTTTACTGAATATGTATCAGTATTTAAGAATCCCGTGAAATGGAACTGCTATCAGTTATTATCCACATTATACTAATTTATAGCCCAACGTGGCCAACAAATTGCAGAAAAAAGGAAGAAATATATGTGTGTGTGAGTTGGAGATTGGAGTTCGGAGATGATGAGCCCAATACGATGGAGAGGTGGGCTCTAAAGCCCAATAAAATTTTTCTTTCGGTTTCTTGGAATTGGATGTACTAAAACAAGGACTTGGACAATCTATTTCCCAATTACTACAAATCCAGAACATGTCCACATCCTTTTTGGGTCGTTAATCATCTAACTATTTTTATTATTATTATTATAATTCCAATGGACTGCTTATTATTTAGCCTAATTCCATTGTTGATATTTATCAAAGTTTTTCCTGAAACAGAATATGATTAAATTGGTTGGAAAAGAATGATTTAGGCAAGAAAGATTCATCTGGAATTAAATGTTACATAGATTTAAGTGTATGTATGATGAGTCGATTTCGTCTATATTTTGATAGTACCGTGAGATAGTTGTTAAAAATAAGTTCCACAAAATAAAAATTTAAATATTTATATTTTAAAAAATTAAGATATGCATATCTTATATTTTTAATTCATTCCAAAAATTTTAATAAATAATTAAAAAAAATTTCGAAATATTTTATAATTTTATTTTGACTATTTTATATTTTAATTTAAAAAATATTTTAATTTTATCTTTATTCTTCTTATCAGTATTGATTTAACAAATGCTCGTGCAATAAAATAAATTAGTTGGAGGCTGGGTTGACATCATTTTCTTGAATATGAAATGGAGCATTGCTTGCAGGCAACAATCTTTCCTTTAAACTTTCCCACTGTCACTTCAAACTCATTGCATCAATTGTAGCGATTAATTAATTAATTAACCTTTACAACATAAAATATGCTTAACGCCTAATTAAGCTATACGCTTAGAAATTGCAATTACTGTGGAGGGAACTAAATTGAGTAAATTCTCATTTCCACAATCCAAGCTTTTGCAGCTGCAAAATATAAAACCAACATTCTTCTCATCTCCAAATCCTGATGATAATAATCCCAAAAACACAAACAGAAAGCAAAAGAGAAATCCTCGGAGCGCTTGGATCTGCTGTGGATGATGCTTGATTGTAAACCAACGGCGAAGATTATAAGACACATAACATACAACATACTCTTACGTCAATAAAGGTCAGAAAACTTCAAAGAGTTGTCAAGGTGTCGCGTGCAAGTGCAAACTAAATGCATGCTTTTCTGGCACGTCTGTTTCTTGTTTCCATCACCCCACCCATCTTTGATTATATTTTGTTATTTTCTGCCTTACTTTTTCATTTATAAATATGCCATAAATATAATGAAAATCTTTACGTATTTCAAGTTAATAAAAAATCAAGAACAGGACTGGATAATTATCATATACATGTAACACTTTCAAGAATCACTGTATATATATATATATATATTTCTGAATAAAAGAGCTAGCTGATGAGAATTTCGCAGGCAGGACTGTACATGCTGATTTAAGAGTTAATATCGCTCATATATATTTTTGGCTGAATAAACATGCTGTCAGCCCTGAATAGGTCAAAGAATGCCTTATAAAACTAAAATATAGATGATTGCAAGAGTCTTTAAGCTGTTTTTCTTTTTCAGAATCCCAAAAACATGCCAAAAAGGAGAAAAATCATGGGTCCTAATCTTGAATCCAGGATTGAAATGAAACGGCTAAGAGGATAAGGGTGGAGATTAAAAACTTATGCTAACATAAATATCAGTAAATACAATATAAATATTTATAAAGGTCGATGAGCTGGGTCCCTTGGCTCTAACAAGGTGACAGATTTCTTTTCGACCCTGTCCCTCTGCACCTTTCTCTGTATATATACTTTCTTCATTTGCTCTTCTCAAACCTTCTGCGCTTCTTTTCTCTTCCATATTCTGTAAGGAATTCTCTCTTCATCTTCATTTACTTATAAGATGATTATTTGCTTTCATTTTGGTTTTGGATTTTCTGATGTTTTTATTAAATTAATATGATTATGCATGTGTTGATGCTGTTTAGAAGGTGAAAATGGTGGCTTTGATTAGTAATCGAGCTAAGGGATAAATATTTCAGATATTTAATCATACAAGTGGCACCCAAACTCGGGTTCCAAAAGAAGACCTCAGCTAATATAAAAAAATTCTACCTTTATAGTAGACCAGTCACTTTTTATGAACTGATTTGATGTTAATTTTCTGCTTGATTGCTTTTATATCTTTTGAATACTTTTCGTAACATTACTCAAGTTAAATTCAAACTTCTAGTTGTAGGTGAACATGAAAATGCTCTTGAAGCCAGTAATATTGTCCCTGTTTCTGCTGTTTTCTTTGGTTTCCTCTGCATCCAATCATGAGTTGTTTAGAATTGGATTGAAAAAGATGAAAATGGATGAAAATAGCCGAATTGCTGCCCGGCTTGAGTCCAAAAAACCAGAGGCTTTTAAGTATGGCAATCTCGGTGCCTCTCAGGATACTGATATAGTGGCATTAAAGAACTATATGGATGCTCAGTATTATGGTGAGATTGGGATTGGTACTCCTCCACAGAAATTCACTGTAATCTTTGACACTGGAAGTTCCAATTTGTGGGTTCCCTCCTCCAAATGCTATCTCTCAGTAAGTTTTTATCTCTTTATATTCATTTCATTTGTATTGAACAAAAGTTACGAAATTTATGGATTTCTCATTCTTTGTAGGTTGCTTGTTTCTTCCATTCCAAGTACAAGTCAAGCCAATCAAGCACCTACAAAAAGGATGGTAATGTAGAAATTTCAGCTTGTTAATTCATACATTGGGACAATATTGAATCTGAAATATATATGTTATGATTGATTCTGCAGGTACATCTGCTGAAATTCAATATGGCAGTGGAGCTATTGCTGGTTTCTTTAGTTATGACTAGGTTGAAGTTGGTAACTTAGTTGTAAAAGATCAGGTAATCTCATGCTTATGCATACTGCTTAAGTTTTGATTTTTCCCCCCTTTATAATACTTGAAGTCAATATCTCTTTGGATAAATATTTCAGCAATTTATAGAGGCAACCAAGGAGCCAGGTACAGCATTCATGGTGGCCCAATTTGATGGTATACTAGGGCTTGGGTTTAAAGAAATTTCAGTTGGAAATGCTGTGCCAGTCTGGTATGTATGTTATGTGGTTAATTTAACTGAATTGTCTTAAAATTTTTCAGATTGTGTTAAGGCACTTGAATGTCCGACAGGTATAACATGATCAGGCAGGGCCTTATCCAGGATCCTGTGTTTTCCTTTTGGCTTAACCGGAAAACCGAGGAAGAGGAAGGAGGTGAAATTGTCTTTGGTGGTCTTGATCCCAGCCATTATAAGGGCCAGCACACTTATGTTCCTGTGACACGGAAAGGCTATTGGCAGGTTGGCTGGTTGTTACTTCTTAATTAGAATACCACATACACATATCGCTTGTAGTTCTGATTAGCTTTGTATTTTTCATATTACGCTTATGATAGTTTGACATGGGAGATGTGCTTATTGGTGGTAAACCGACCGGTAAGTCTTCTTTCTGCGTGCTTTTTTTTTAAGAAGAAACCAACAGTTTCATTATGCAAAACTAACAATTTCATTACATGCATAACCTGGTTGTGACATATTATTGTTATGCAGGGTATTGCGGTGGTGGTTGCTCAGCAATCGCAGACTCAGGAACTTCATTGTTGGCTGGGCCAACGGTAAGAATGGATGGCTTAAAACTTTATTCAGCTTGTCAAATACTCGCTTAGTCATATTATTTCTTCACTTTCTGTCTAATTTTGCTTCTAACAAAAAAACAGAATGTCTTTCAAGGTCATATGGTGTTTGTTATGTTATTAATTTTGCTTCTTGATGTGTTGGGAACACTTAAATCGATTTACTTGCAGACAGTGATTACCATGATAAATCAAGCTATAGGAGCTAATGGAGTAGCTAGCCAGGAATGCAAGACTGTCATTGCTCAATATGGGCAAACCATTCTGGATTTACTCATAGCCGAGGTGAATAATATAGTTCTTTTATTATCTGAGACTATGTTTTTATCAAATCGCACTACTTCCTTCCGCTCATTGACTTATGCTTCTGCTTACATTGACAGGCTCAACCAAAGAAAGTCTGCTCACAGATTAGATTGTGCACATTTGATGGAACCCATGGCATTAGGTCTGTCTCTAAAAGTACTCTGTGTTGTTAGCTCTTTCATGCAGTTCCTACAATGTCATTTGTTAGCAGCAATAGTTTGGTCAGTGACTGACTTATTTTTTTTTGTAATTGCATGGAAATAGCATGGACATTGAGAGCGTAGTGGATGAGAGCAATGGCAGGTCCTCTAGTATTCTCCATGATGCTATGTGCACGGCTTGTGAGATGACAGTTGTTTGGATGCAGAACCAGCTGAGGCAGAATCGGACACAAGACCGCATTTTGAACTATGTTAATGAGGTGGAACATCTATGAACCTTATAGTACTATGCCAGTGTGGTTGATTAATTTCATCTTGCTGAATGCTTTTATAATCTCTGCAGCTCTGTGATAGAATCCCAAGCCCATTGGGAGAATCAGCTGTGGACTGTGGAAAACTCTCTTCAATGCCAATTGTTTCATTCACCATAGGAGGCAAAGTTTTCGACCTTATGCCACAGGAGGTTTGTTCTTGAAAATTTCCTATCTTTGTCAATTTCTTGGAATTTTAAGAACTACTTGTCAACTGGTGATTACTGATTAATTTATGCTCCTGGTCACATACTTGAAGTTGTTTGTACTTTATATAATGCATTCAACTTGTGTCATTTTTGTGGTGGTGATCAGTACATCCTGAAAGTGGGCGAGGGTGCTGCGGCTCAGTGCATCAGTGGCTTTACTGCTTTGGATATACCCCCTCCTCGCGGACCTCTGTGGTAATTTATTCATGCCCATCCTCATAAAAGATCATAAGTTGTATGTGTGTAATGTTTTGTGATTAATTGATAATGTGAAATCAGGATCTTGGGAGACATTTTCATGGGACGCTACCACACAGTGTTCGACTATGGTAATCTTCGAGTTGGATTTGCAGAGGCAGCATAATTAAAATCTATACTTAGTGTGCACTTCACAAAGATGATGGAATTAGATGAGAAGTTATAGACTTGGAGCTATTCTGTACAATATTAATTAATCTGTGTGCTGCTGCTTCTTTTGGTCATAAAACATTAAAGAGTAGCGTTTGCTTTGCAAAAATGAAGTGAGTCTGTGCAAGATTGTTCTTCATATATGCAGTTGTGATCTAAATTCTCATCAAAATCCTATTGAGAAGGTTTATGAATTTTATTGAGATTACATGGGTATAGATTTCGTGAGTTTGCCGGACTCAAACCGAGGGGATGGTCATGCACAAGCATATTGCAGTTTTTTTGTGTGTGTTTTATTTGGCAAGCCTGAGTTTAATCTGGTTGAATTATTAACTCTCTTATGCTGTGGTTATACGGTGAAGGCTACTGAATTAATGATGAAAGAAAATTATTAATTTATTTATTATAATTTATTAAAATAAAATAAAATACAACCCAGACTAAGAATACTTAAAATTTGTAAATTTATTTTTAAAATAATTAAAATTGGTGCTTAATTATGGATAATCAGAATACGTGTGAGCCAAGTTGGATTGTGTACGGTTTAGAACATGCAAAAAGATTAGACCGGTAGGTTTGAAAGTATATTATTTGGAGCTTTTAAAGATTGGGCTATTAAAGTTAGTAGACAGAGTGTATGATCTGACAGTAATTTAACTATCAATACTCTATAGAGTGTGTCAGTATGGCCGATAAATTATGATCTAATTAGGGCGATCGAATTTGGTGATAGATGACAAACTCGATGTGATGGATTTCATGTGTTCCATAAGATTTTTCTTACGTGGGCTTATGACCGATTTCATGTGTTTCATAAGATTTTTCTTACGTGGGTTTATGACCGAAATAGATTTTGAATTTCGTGTATCCTATAAAATATTATGTATTATCAATTATTTTCTTAATTCATTCACATCGCGAAAGTGATGAGCGTATATTTCAAGAGAAAGAAGAACAAGGTATGGAACAATTCATACGAATCCTTACAGAGTAAGTAAAAGATGGTTTATGCAAAGTAGGTTTCATAGCTTTGATTGTCTGAGTCTGATCCCCAATATAGGACTGGGAATTTAGGTGGAGGAGGAGTAGTGTCGTGGGGTTAATTTGGTAGGAACGGTGCTCCCAAGTAAGCAAGCACGATGCCAACCTTGGCCACTATCACAGATTAGAGTGTCCCCAATTCACTTGACAACAAACGTTTTAACCACGTCTTTCTTTCTATCTTCTTATCTCTATCTGGACAACTTCAATTTAATATAATACCCAATAAAGTTTTCAAACTGTATAATATGCGCTATACATTCAAGTTAACATTATGCTAATGCTATGAGACAATATGAAGATCTAAACATCTCCATAGTAATGTTGACACAACATTAGTGTGATTGGACTCTTCTAATTTTGCAGTAAAGCACTTGAACGAACCTCTCTTCCACATTGGCGAAGCCACATACATGGAAAGGGGGGCAATTAAGGATGATAATGGACCGATTAGCAAAAAAATTAATCAATACATTAATATCGATTTTTAAAAATTACTAACCATTAACCAATTCATTATATTCGATTAATCAGTTTTGATTTTTTGATTTAGTTAACCAATACTTTTCGGTTAACCATTAAAATTTATAACATAAAATTATATAAAAATTAGGTAAAGTTTAATTCAATTTTTGACGTGTAAAGTAATTTAATATAAAAATTACGAAACAAATATAATTTATTAGCCAAAATTAATGTTTTATAAATTAATAGTTAATATTATAAAATAGATTTGATATTTATTAAAAATTACTATATTTGATTCTAAGTCAAATAAAATTTTGGTAAGTCAAATAAAATTTTGGATAATAATGTAATTAAATGCTATTAAGTAAAATATAAACATCAATATATGATAAAAAAATATATATAAAAGTTAATTGTATATTATATATAAATATCGTTATATAATTAAAGATAATAATATAAATTTAGTTTAAAATATTATATAAATTTTATAGAAAAATATAAAAAATTAAGGTGTAAAAATAAAAATATAATTTAAAGTATTATTTTATGTAAATTTTTGGAAGAAATAAAGAAAAATTGAAGATATGGAAGTTTCTTGGCCTTGTAAATACGAGTGTTTCGAGTTATTTGACATGCGGCGGAGAGACTTGCACAATAAAATAATATTAAAGGAAGATAGCAGAAAAACTTGGTGTGGGTCCTGAAGCCGAAAATATAAAGGAGGAGAAGCCAAGAAATTGGTGGTTGGCATATGAAGAAAGCAATAAAAATGAGTTGTGTTACTTGGAAGTAACGCATCATAACCAATACGTACTGTCCATGGCCGTCCTATCCTGCCTTGCCATCTCACCTCAAATCCCAATTTCATATACATATAATTACATCACTTATCACACTGTACACAGCCAACGAATTATAATAGTTCGAACATTTTCCTTGGATTTCTTCAGCGTACTTGTTTTGTCTTTAAAGTTCTAATTTCGATCCACCCCTCAATGCCACACCAATTTGCATTTACAACTCATTTATTGGACTTTCATTCTTATTAATTTTATAATTAATAAATTTAAATTCACGTTATTTTAGAAATTTTATGATGCAATATATTCAACATGTTAATATAGCATCACCCAACATTGAAATTAACAAAAAAATCCATTAAGGTTAACACCAAAATCAACATGTTTTATTTTCTATTTCTACTAGTTTTACTGTGGGACACATGTTTTCACAGGAACGAAATCTTATGTAAATTTTTTTATTTATTATTTATAAAATTAATAAGTATAGACGTTCAATATATCAAATACTCCATCTGTTTCAAAATACATATCGTTTAAGGAAAACATTTTTTATTTCATAATAAATAATTTTTTGATATAATCAAGACACATTAATTAATTTTTACCAAATATATCTTTATTTAAGTTATCTTTATAAAAGTGATTTTCAACCTATATTAATTACACTGCATAATTAATATAATGGTAATAAGTTTTTTTAGTTATGGAGTAATTACTATTTTTAAATATTGTGCATTCTCTCCTAACGTTAAATATTTTGAAACGGAGAGTATTAAATTTAGATTATGCGTATTAAGTCTCCTATTCATCTGCTAAAAATTTTATTCTTGTTATATATATATAGCAATTTATGTACGTTAATTTGTTAGTTGAGTGATTGTCACAAGTCAACTATAGTTGACTTTGAGAACATAATTTATAAATTAACATTTTATGAGAGGGAGTTGGGGAAAAGTGGGCAGAATGAAGTGATGCTACATATCTTTGTCAATTACTCTTCTTGAATACTTCACCTAAAATCCAATAAAATTAAGCCTTAATCTCTAGTTTTAGGGGTTAGGCAACATGTTATTTTGAAAAACGGCACCCAAAACTAGGTGGAATCCCTTTGGATCCATGTATTTGGGGTTAATTATTACCAAGTATTTGTGCCAATAAACCCTACGTCGTTAAGGAACCATATCATTTCTACGTCGTTAAGGAACCATATCATTTAGTGCGGTAAGTTAAGCATTGTCCCTTTTTTAAACCATACATAGCTTAAAGGCAACAGGATATTCCTTTGAATTATGCCATCCATTGCATGTCCCAGTCTCTTCATCAAAGCTGTCACCGCAATCTATGTTCATCCTCACGTGGTGCCACGTGCATAATATTGTTCATACCTACATTAACCATACATTTAAACTTTTTAAGTTATTCATATTTTAATTTATAACTTTCTTTTGTCAAGCCTTAATCAGTTTAAATGTTTTATTATTTTTATTATTATTATTTTACAGAATTAGCTTCATGCTAGATATGAACAAAATGAATTGATCAATTATGGAAAATAAGCTGGCGAATACCATCGAACATATTCTTATGTTTTGGTATTTTATGTACATTTATATTTTTTATCACAATTTTTTATTAGTTAACAAAATAAATATAAAACATTTCATTCATATATTTTGGTACTTTAATGCATTTATATGTTTTACCACAATTATATGAGATATTTTAATTTTTTTTTATAAATATATTCGTGTGACTTAGTTGGATAAGTTATGTGGGAAAAGTAAATTTTTTGCTCAATCTTTTTTTTCTAAAAAGATGACACTTAAGGAGCAAGGAGATTATCATATTTAAAGATAAACAATGGTATTAAGCAACCGCCCACAATCAGGCCAAAAGCTTTTAAACCAAACTTCTATTGCCATATGGAGCTCTATGGTTAAGAGAGAGAAAAGAAACGGCGGCCGCCCATTGGCTAACAAAAAAAAAAAAAGAAATTAAAATCTTAAAAGGTACAAATTCTTACACGAACGCCAAACATACCCAACCACAACCCTTAACTGTTTAATTATATCTGTATATATATACTTGCTACCTACCTTAACAGACTTAACATCCCAAATTCCCAAAACCATTCCATCTTCAAAGTTTCAATCTTTGAGGCTTTTAGCCGTCTACCCATTTCTCCAAACTCCAAAAATGGACTGGACCCGAGGCCAAAGCATTGGCCGGGGCTCTACAGCCACCGTCTCAATTGCCACCTTCAACAATTCCAGCCAGGCTTTTGCGGTTAAGTCAGCTGAGTTATGGCAATCACAGTTATTACAGAAGGAGCAAATGATTCTTTCCCAATTAAGCTGCCCCCAGATAGTAGCTTATAAAGGATATGAAGTTACACAAGAAAATGGTAAGCTTTTGTACAATATTTTCATGGAATATGCAGCTGGTGGCTCAATTACCGATGCGATTCGCCGCTGTGGAGGGTGGCTTGATGAGGCCACGATCAGATCATTCACTAGAGAGGGGTTAGAGCATCTTCATTCTAATGGAATTGTCCATTGTGACATAAAGGGTCAGAATATTTTGGTCACATGTGATGGGGCTAAAATTGCTGACTTGGGCTGTGCCAAGTTGGTGTCCGATTGGCTGGAGAAGAAAGCTCCGGTAGCCGGTACACCGTTGTACATGGGACCAGAGGTGGCGCGTGGAGAACACCAGGACTTCCCTGCAGATATATGGGCACTTGGGTGTACAATTGTGGAGATGGCTACAGGGAAAGCCCCATGGACTAACATTTCAGACCCTGTTTCTGCCCTTTACCATATTGGGTTTTCAGGTAATGTGCCAGATATTCCAAGCTCGATGTCAAAGCAAGGTAGAGACTTTTTGAGCAGGTGTTTGAGAAAAGACCCCAAAGAAAGATGGTCAGCCACTGAACTGCTAAAACATGATTTTATTACACAAAAGGATTTGAATACTAATAGTTGCAATTTGGATACTCCAACAAGTGTATTGGATCATCAAGGAGTATGGGAATGGGACTCAAGTGAAGAGTTAAATGACCTTAGCACTTTTTCTTCTCATTCTCCATTGCAAAGAATCAAGCAATTGGCCCAGTGCACATATCATTATTTGCGTAATTGGGTGTCAAATGGCTCTTGGATGACAGTAAGAGGCAGAGATATCTCCCTGGATTTTGAATTGGTACTTGGCAATCAAGGCGTGGCAAAAGGTGACTCTGGCTTGTTTGGTGGGGAATATAGTTTTGTTAATACTTTTCCTAATGAGCCTTCAAACGGTGGTGGGATTGAGACACTTAACACTCCAATTACTGGTGGCTGTAGTACTCTGTATAAAATATTATTGATACCTTTCCCATCTGTAAAATATAATTTATGTATTAATTCCAATTACCAGAATGAAATATTGAACATTCTATTGCTTTTTTTTGACATTTTGCTGGTTACGAAAAAAAAAAAAATTTTAAGCCTAACTCAACCTCTAAAACTAGTTTATGGAGCAGAAATTGTCCAAATTATTTTAAGAAGCATCATTATCTTATAAATAATGGAGATGTGATACTTAAACTCTGTTTGTGAGTATGTTCTGCTTGGCTACCTAGCCTTCCTTATTTTACAATCTTACGTAAGAGAGCTAGGGTTGGTATTGGGCTTATTCACACACCAGCGCAGCAAATTTCATCAACCATGTGAAATAGTATTAAAGTTGGACCTTAATACTACCTTTGATTCCACAAGCGAGGTGGATTTATCCGTCTTGAGAAGGTATGATCGGATAGGTGAATGATACAATCTCATATTAGAATAGTTGAAGGTGTGCTTTTGTATCTTAATTTCATGTGAAAAAGTAATGTTGCCCTTAGACTTTCAAAAAAATCAATGTTGCCATAATACAGTAAAATTAGATCAAATTAGTCCATGTTTAAACTATCTATTCCTTGAAATTTCACTAGATGGAACAAAAATTTAATCATATTATGTAATAGATGATTCAAAATCTACGTGAATATTTAAACAAGAGCTAATTTGAATTAATTTTGCGTATGAAAAGAAATTTTTTGTCCAAACCGGATTCATGAAATTGCTTGTAAATTAAACTAATAGCAAGCAATGCAAATGTGGATTTTTTTTAATTGTTTTTAATTAACTTTTTTATATTTACTAATAAATGCTCAATATTATCTTTTATTGGGACTAATTAAATTTGGCCTAATTACCCAACAGAAAGACCTCCATAACTTAAGCCCAAACACCTTTAAGGCCTGATGCGTTAGCGAATGAATGCACATTGAAATCGATAGAATAAATTTGTTCGATCAGACAGGACAAGGTACGTCATTCAATAATCCACTAATACACGCAACCATCAAATCCACTATTTGCTCCGCATCACAACGTCGCAGACCTATTCTGACGTCTAGATAGATCACTGTAATATTTCTCAACACCGCTTATAAATATCAAATCATCTTACACTTACACAACCCATATTGTATTCCTGAAATTTTCTATATATATTTTCTCTGTCTAAGTTTCACTAACTTAATTATCAGAGTATTAACGATCTGACTGAACAAATCTTTTTGCAGGTTCAAAAAATCGTTCAATCCAATCGGATACTACTATTATCCAAATTCTAATATGATTTCAACTCTACCATTATAACCGTTTTTTTTTTTTATAAAATTTCTGGGTTTGTCACTTACTATATATTTCAACAATTTAAATAACCCAATATAGAATAAAGAGCAGGCCCAACACACAACAAAGCTATGGAAGCGTTGGTCCCTTACCCCAATTTCTTTTTCAAAAGATTTATATTTAAAATTCACGCTCTAAAATTCCTCCATTTGACAAATTTTAACCTCCTTCAATGATTTATTCTTCACCATTGTTGACTAACTATGAACAAGCAAGTGCCGCACTTCGTACTACGGGGCATAACTGTTGAAGAGATGGCCATTGTACGCATCGTACAATGGGGGAAGACATGGATTGAAGGCTTGGGTTTGAATGAAATTAAGGAGTGTGAATTGGCCTGCATGATAAAATTCGTGGATTAGAGGTTCAACCAATCAAAAATTCATAAAGTTAAGGCCGAGTAGGATCATTAAAATATGTACCATAAGTAAAGCTTCGTATCATGAGTGGGCAAGTATGATGATTCCATTAATTCAGATTTAAATTAAATTAACAAAGTTGCCTCTCCTTTGATGTCACCCACTTTATCCATATCCCTCCATTCATCACTTTGCATTTTGACTTTTACATTTAGGCCCACATTTTCTTCCATTACCTAATACCTAACTCATAACTATTAGTTACTTGAATGACACTTCATATATAACCTACACATGCATTTTTCTTTTCTTTAACCAATATTATCTTTAATTTAGGTGCTTATTTTCCACCTAATTTATACTTGGAACACAAACGTACCTATGCACTTTATTAGAAACGTATATTAAGTCAGATTTAATACCAAATTCGAAATGTAGAAGAAAATTATGTAAAGTCAGTAATAACTTTTCTTTATTAAATTCATACCTCTATATCTCTACACTCACACAGCACACAATGACTTTTCCAATTTACTCTCTCTTTAATTTCTTGGTTTATCAATAAAAATCCTTTCTTTGAGTCTTAGCTTTTTTCACTTGATCGTGGTAATAATTGTACACTATAGCACTTTCTGCAACATTAATTAATTTTCAATTTTTTTCAAATAATTGCAATTAATGAGGAAGAGATTGTTGGCTAAAGTGTGACAAGACGTCTTAGTAGGATGTGTAGCGTCCATACTTATAAGTACATAACTGTACTTACACCTTTTCAATGTGAGATATTTATCCCATGATATTCTCCTCCATCCAATCTTGTGACGACCTCAGTATAGGTGGGGCTCCCTGCCTACTCCACCTCGTCAGAATGCTTGGCGGGACATCGGAATCGGGTCCGAATCAGCTCTTATACCACTTGTCACAAGCCATTACTCTCTTATCAAAAAGATATCTCAATAGGATGTGCAGCGTTTACACTTATAAGCCTAAGATCCTTCATTTACCTTTTTCATGTGAGATATTTATCCCACGACACATTGTTGAATGCAGTTTAAGAATAATGATGGTAGTGCATTAAGAAATACAATAGTTGAAAAAAAAATATATTTATCTGAGAAAATCACACAGTAATATGTAGCTATGTACCATATTGGTAAACTCAAAATCTACAAAGAAACTGGAGTGTTAGAAGTTAGGGGGCTGACTAAAAACTTATAAAGTGATTATTATAACGTTACAAGCATTATGCAACTTGTGATTAATTATGAAAAGATAATTTAATACTCTGAATGAACCACCAGCATAATTGGATGTTGGCACTAATTAATTTTTTCTATTAACATAAATGGTAATGTACTATATTATGAAGCTATTGCAATAAAAGTAAAAAAAAAGCAGCTAATCGTCTACTATATAATGCTCAAAGCATCCTAGTATAATCGCATCCATAGATTGTAATAATGGCAGAAATGGCCTCTAATAAGCCACATAATGATCATATAATAATCGAAGCTTCAATTCTCAACAAGCCATCAAAATCGTCTATCTTAACAAGGCTCCATGCAGGATATTTCCAAATTAGCCTCTCTCTCAGCAGCCAAGCTTTGCTATGGAAAATCCTCATCATCATAACCGAGTCTAACAACAATTCACATGGATTTTTCTTGCCTAGACCACTAATATTTCACAGACTCCTCAACAATTCTTTTCTCATTCTATGGTGGCTTGCACTTGTATCACAAGTCTTCCTTTCCCTTGTCTACATCCTTAAATGTTTCTTCCATTTCAACATGGTGAAGGCCGAGTTCTTGCACTATATAGGTGTTAACATCCTTTATACTCCTTGGATATCATGGCTTATCTTGCTCCAAGCCTCTCCCACAGTTGTTTCCACAAAATTAACTTATCTTGTTCTTTGTGGTTTCTCTGCTATACCTATTCTGATACTTGATATAAAGCTATACGGACAGTGGATCACCACAGAGAGAAGGTTTCTTTCTGTTCTTGCCAATCCAACAAGCCAGATATCGGTTATAGCAAATCTAATTGTTGCAAGGGCAGCTGCAGAGACAGAACATAAAGAACTTGCTATCTGCATGTTCTCACTTGGGATGATGCATTATTTAGTACTTTTCGTTACTCTTTATCAGCGATTATCTGGTTCGAATTGCTTTCCGTCATTCATGAGGCCTGCATTTTTCCTCCTCTTTGCTGCACCAAGCATGGGAAGTTCAGCTTGGAATTCCATCTCAGGAAATTTTGGTACCTCCTCCAAGATGTTGTTCTTTCTCTCTTTGTTCCTCTTCCTCTCTCTGGTAACTAAACTGCATATTAGCAGAATTTAAACTAAGGCAATATCAGTATATATTGTTTTGCTGATAATCGTATGTGACAGGCTTGCAGGCCAGCTCTTTTCAGGAAATCAGCAAGGAAATTCAATGTTGCTTGGTGGTCTTTCTCTTTCCCATTAACGTTCCTGTCTCTTGCCTCGGTTGAATATGCGAAAGAGGTCAAAAGTTATGTAGCCTGCAAACTGATGCTTGTTTTAATTGCTATCTCAGTTTTGGTTTTCCTTGGGTTGATGCTACTCACTGCTCTCAATTTAGATGGCTTTCTACATGAAAATGATCCTATACTTTGTCTTGTCAATAATTCAAGATCACGGACTAGACCTCTGCCATGCCATGGTTAAATGTAAAAATAATTTATCCTTCATAACTCTGTTTTCTTGAAGAATTTGTTCAGAAATGGCGGATTGGAAATATTTAGTGCAATTCTGATTACGCATGAATGTATTATATACCTGCAGTGGTGGAATATAGTCAAATCAACTTTCAGGTCTTTTTTCTAATCACATGCGCCAAATTCTGTTATATAATTCTATAGTTTCACTTTATATAGTTACAATGTCCAACTGTTCATCCAGACAACAGTGATCCATTCTATTCAGCCTTAAGTCTACTTGAATTTGCAACCGAAAATCAAAAACCTAGATTTCTTTTCTTTTCTCCTCAATTTGCATTCGTCACAAGAGTGCATGGAGTAGAATTGAACCATATCAGCAAACCCACAATGAAAATTTTGAAAATTAAGAAAAAAAACCGAGTTGAGTCTTTTTAGAAAGGTGCTTCGGTTATTTATAGAGTCTTCTTGCTACCAGATCGTGATAATCTTGAGTCCAAGGATTGCAACTGGTTCTTTAGGTTTTGATTCTCTTCAAGCAAGCGATCATACTCAAGAAGGAATCCTTCGGATTGCTTCCTTAGAGCCAGTGCACTGCTTTCCGAAGCATGTGCTTCTTTAGTCTTCAGTTGAATTTCTGATTCAAGCTGCTTCAGTTTTGCTCTCAATGTGGTCAGCTCATCTTCTACAGATTTCTTCTCCTCAACTTTTCCTTCTTCAATAGCTCGACTTTGTTTCCTTGCAGCTTCCATGCTCTTTCTCCGGATTCTGAGTTCTCTAATAAAATGATGAAGTCTGTCAATCATCAGCGCAAGGAAAAGAGTCGATCCTGCAGGTAGACAACTCTACATTCATACACGTCCAATCATAAACTGAGAATATAATTTCAAAGAATAGACAGAATCGGAAAGTTTGAAGAATAAGGGAAATACAGACTTGTATCCAAACATAATATAGCATGCTGTCAAATAAGGTTTTCCTTCTTCAGAGAGTTTTCTTGTGAATGACAGAGAAATAAAAGAAAACAATAGTGCAGCAAGAAATTCAATTTGAGGAAATAGTCAGAAGTTATATGCAGCTAAAAAAACATTGTGAACTTGGGGATGCAGAAAGCAAAAGAAAGTGATGAAACATATATGTTTCAAATATTTTTTCCTGAGGCAAAAATTATAAGACTAACAGCACACAAGCCGAACTAAAAACAGACCTTTCATGTCACAAATTCTTTTGTTGTGTAAACAAATTATCATCCACACCTAACTTACTCTTCTTCATTTCATAGTCATGCTCAAATGAATAAGAGCAAACAGGACAGATAATAAAGGCAGGACCCTAGTACAGACTCCACTACTCATAAGAAGTCTCTAGTCTCGAGCTTCTTTTCACATGAATACATGATGCTTGTGCGTCTGTTTTGAAGTCGCATCCATGTCTCCGGTGGAGTAAAGTAAGCGATAAGTGCGTGAGCAGGAACATACACAACCATCTTTTCGTCAGATAGTTTTATGCAAAGAAAACTAGCAGGATTTGGAAGACACCAAACCACATTCTTCAAAGTCCAACGAATAGTCTTTAAGCAGCCAAGCCAGCGGGTGGCATTTTAAATGAATTTACAGCATTAGACATTTTATATGAACCGTTTGATTAACTAAACTTATCTTGTCCTATGCCTTTTGCTAAGATTTGGGAACTGGGGCAGGAACTTGATTTGCCTCAGTTCAACCACAATCAGAGATTAGAACTACGCTAACTAAACAGCTATTTTATTCAAACACTAAAAAGTTTGACAAATATATAGTGTAATGAAAAAGATAGCACCAAAAGCATAACCGATTATTTTACTCCCATAAGCTAGTTGTCCAATCAAAAACCTTCAAGAAAACACCATTTATCATATAAAGGAAGATGATAACTTAAACAATACCACCATTCAAAAACACTTGAATTAATAAGATCACATTTGGATCTATAAAAGCAATAGTTTAGAAACACTCACAATGAAACAGTGATCGATACATCAGCATTCAATCTCAGCATTATAAAAATCAAACATTTGATACCAATTCGATGAGTTGAATAGATTCACATTGACCCCACAAAAATTGCAAACTTAAAGAAACATTGAAACATAACCAAACATAAAAACCAAGAATTACCCATGAGAGTGGCCTCAAGAAGATGCTTGGCCATGAGAACCTGGTCCGTTGGATTAACACCACCGTCATCGATCAAACGCTTCTGGATCTCAATCATGCTATAAACACTTGAAATCAATACCACAAACACCGTTCCCGCCACCGTCTTCACCACGATTGGGCCGTGGCCTTGCTTGACCCGATCCAGAACCATCAACACCAAATTCCTTAATGGAGTCTTGAAAACAAGCACCACTATCAACGCCATCTCCGAGAAGATCAATGTAAACAAAAGCTGAATCATTTTTCTTTTTTGAAAAGCTCAATCTACTGAGTGTAAGAGAGAAATAGACTTAAAAGATTTCAAAGATCAAAGCTTTGAGGGGTTTTCCACTATATTTGACTAAAGATCAACGACAATGGCGACCACCCAGAATTGAAGAGATCAAAGAAACGAAGAGAAGGAGAAGAGGTTTCTCAAAGAAATTTCTTAGCACTACAGTTCTGTTTCTCTGCGTTGAATGTTCGAGTTTACTTACTATTTGTTAAATAAATCTTTCTTTTCTATGAATTACTGTTTAGGTCCTTCTACTTTTTCTTATTTAGTAATTTTTACCTTTTCTTCTATTTCTCAATTACTGAAGTTCTATTAATTATAATTTAAATAATTAGTTACTAAATATTTTGCTTAAGAGTAAATTAATTATGGAAAAAATATATAGTAGGTTTCAGAACATGTGATGTACTTGCAAAATCAATTGATGATGGCACTACTGATAGTGACAAATACTAGTTTCTTCAATTGCCAATAGTTAGTGAATTCATTTGTTTTCCAAACTAATAAAATATTTTGACAAAAAATAATGGATATTAGAAAAAAATTAAAAAACTACAGTTAATAAATCTACATTTAGCTCCTAATTAATTTGAAAGAAGCTAATGATTTAGACTTTTCTTTTTTAACTTGTATTACAAACCAAAGAATTATTTGTATAACATTGGTATGTATTATTAATTTAATCATTGAATAAATGCATATTGTTGCTATGGACACTATTCATTTTGCATTATGCAAAATCTGACAAGACAGTACTTTGAATTTTTATTATATGGATAATTAGTTAGAGCAATGATTGTCAATAATGATTTTTATTTTTTATTTTTTGGATTGAAAGGGATTGTGAATTTGGCCTTGGCAGACAAATTGAAGCAGCTAATATAAAGTGTAAAAGTAGCAATTACTTGGATTTGAAGTTTCAAAGATGCATGCCATATATTTTTATGCAACAACTAATCTCTAATAATTAATTGTTAATTAGGTTTTTGAAGAAATTATTACGTATTTAAAGGATGATTTTCTATTTATAAAATATATTTTAATAAGGCTTGGAACAATGGAGTTACTATATTTAAATCGGTAAAAATTATCAGATCACCAATAAGTTTGAATTTCATATCATTTTTAAATTAATTTATTATATTCCATAGTAATTTATAATATGAATTGGAAAGCAACCTCACCCTTATTATTTGTAGTTGATGCCATCGTCATCAACGTCCACTTAATTCCTCAAGATCCAAATTAATAAACTGAGGATTCATGGCATTTCCGATCAGTATTTTTTTTAATCCGAATAGTAAAAAATATATAATATGATTGAAAATCGTAAATCATATTATAAAAATGTAATACCAACATTTATATTTTCAGAAAACTAATAAAATTCACTTCAATCCTTAGTTTTTTGGAGCTCGCTGAGGTGATGCAGCCAAGTGTATCTTTCTTAGCATAATAAAAATAATAATAATAATAAGATCCACGATTAGAGACTAAGAAAAGCTAATAACCTTTGTTTGCTATGTTACTTTTTTATCTTCTTTTTATTATAGTTAATTTAAAAGGAAAAAAAAAGTCTAAATTATCTTTCAACTTCAGCTTCCTAAATATGATTAATGTTGGTGATGGGTAACATGCTTTTGCTAATTGCTATCCTCACATTATGACTTTTTACATCTTTGCATATATATATATATATATATATATATATATATATATATATATATATTCGCATATTATTTTAAACAATTAGACCTCATCTCATATTCATTCTATTTTTCATGTAAAAAAAATATAGAAGTTAAAATTAAGTATTTATTATCAAAATTAGTATAAGGCGATGGGTTGTTACTTGTTGGCATATCCTAAACAATATATATTTTCTTTTTAATTATCAACTATTACCTCGATACAGATTGGAAATGTCAAACAATTGTATGTACAAACAATTAGACGAATTTACAGAATAGCATCAACTTTACATAGTGAAGTAAAAACACATACTCGATAAAAAGATGGGTCTGTGGAGCTTCTAAATCACTTGAGAACATACAAATATTTGGTGAATTTTCAGTGAAAACAATCCCGTGTTCAAGAACAAATGGATCTTATAGGATCCCCAAAATAATTTTCGATTTTTTTTTTTCGAAAACAGATGATTATTCATCTTTTTCTCACTTCCCGTGAATAGCCGGTATATTGAGGAATATCCAAAAAGATATTTAGAGAATTTGTCTGATTCTAACTCTGTTCGTTCCTTTTGAAGAAAGTAATACTTTTATTGATCTCAATTTTACTAATAATTAAATTGCTTTCGTTGAAATCCATATATATAGTCAATTGTATGTGAAATATTTCAGGAAGATATGTAACAAGAAAATAGTTTCAGAGAGAGATTATAGCATAGGAATTGATTTCTATTTCTTTTTTGGCCAATCATTACATTAATAGTTGTATTGATTATTTTTATTAATGTTCATGCCTTTTGATTAGCTCGGTTGTTCAAACTTAGAAGGTACATATTCGGTTATCAATATTTGTCCTGATAATTTAATAGTCCATCCGTTTTATAATACATGTCATTTAAGAAAAAAAATTCATTTCATAATACATAACGTTTTGATATAATTAAGACATTAATTAATTTTTACCAAATATATCCTTATTTAAGTTGCTTTTATAAAAGTAGTTTTCAACATTCATAAATTACATTGTACAATTAATGTAAGGGTAACAAAAACTTTTAGTTGTGAAGTAATTACAATTTTTGTGCATTTTTCTTCAACTATATATATTATAAAGCAGAGGGAGTATTAATTTTGTTTATTAGTAAAAACTGGCATTAGGATAAAAGAAATTTACATTTTAAAAAAATGTCTTATTCCTTTAGGATTACCTCTCTAAACCCGTTCAAGGCCGGTAATTCAATTAATTGTAATACAAACAATTACAATTATGTTATCCTCGAAACGTCGACTCAATCAGCATTAATGAGTGCAAATTTGACAACTCCAATGATAAATCTACCTTATAAAAATAGGAACATTAGATCATATATTAACATTATTATCTCACAAATCAAAAGATGAATGGTTTTGGTTTGAGATTAGTACCCATTTTGATCCTTATTAGCACAATTCAATTGTCAAATTCAGTATAAGATAATGCGAAGCAATCACCGATAGAATTCATGAGGAAGTATCAGGAATTGGTCTGGAACATGAGCTCAGCCCCTTGCAACTGGGTGGGTGTGGCCTGTGACTCAACCACTCAAAATACTGTAACAATATAGCTCTTGATGGCTTCAATTCCACAGGAACTTGATGCAACTTCTCTTTGCATTGTTCATTCTCTTCCAGTCTTGAGCCTGAGCAGCAACAACATTGCTGGTTCCATACCTGAAGAGATTGGAAACTGAAACTGACGCATTTTTGTAAGAGCAAGAATTGTTATCCGGTTCGATTCCTGAAACTCTTGGTCATTTGAATCGGTTGAGAAGGGTTGACTTATCAGATAATCAGCTTACTGGGGAGATACAAGAATTTAAGTCCTCAAGTTTACTGAATTTCAATGTCTATAACAACAAATTAAGTGGTAAAATTCCTGAGGCCTTAGGCATGTTTCCTGCATGCTTGCCCACCTTCAGCTGCACCAACACCATTTTCAGATGCTGCAGAGCCTTTGAAAATTATATTCTTTACTGTTCTTTCCGCTTTCATTGTCATATATACTACCTTAGCTGATTAATTAATTCTTGAAAATTATGAATCAGGCTGCTGAATTTTGTCAAGATATCAGTTGTTTATAGCCAAATCTTTAACATGTAGTGACACAAATTTCCTTGCAGTTTTTGGTCTTGTGAAGATGAATAGGCTATCATTTACTCCCAACTTTCTGATATCTAGAACTAGTTCGTGCTTTCATCATGACGTGAGATGACTGATAGTATATAAGGTTCTGGTCACTTGAGATCTCATCAGATTTCGGATGAGAAAATGATAAAAGAAAATTTTTAAGAGTACCGAGTGGTTAAGAGATTTTTTATATAATGTTTAATAAACTATTAAAACTGATATATCTATCATTTATCATTTAATTATTAAATTTTTAAATATGAATATAGCAGAAACAACTGGGATAATATTTGAACTTGAGAAATGCAAATATATAACCCGGCCATATAAGAAAAAAATTACAGCATGCAATATGAACTATGACAATGAAGAATTTACATTAAGTAATAATAATAAAAAAAAATTATGTTACGTTATATGCAATCAGAAGAAATTTACATCTAGCTAGGCTATGGACACTGTTGGTGATTAGAACTCTATATCATTCTAAAAGAGCTTGCTTCCAAACTCTTCAGAAGAAGCTGCAAGATCTTTTAGCTCTGATATGCTTCTTCCAAGCTGTAAAGCCACTTTCAACTGCAGCAATTCTCCATTTTCTCTTCCTTCGACCATTGTTTCACTTACATTAGACTCAATATTCTCTTCCATAAGCTTGAAAAACCCAGCATTGCTCCTATACATCTCGAACACCATCCCTACTTGTCCCCCATGCTCCATTGTATTCACTACACTTGCTAAGCCACCGCATACAACTCCCAATATCACCGCCCATGGATTATTGGCACCTGCAAAAACAGATCCCACAGCTCCAAGTCCAGTTAATACAGGACCCGAGATCGCCAAAATCTTGTTAAAAATCAGTGCTTTTCTACCCAATTTTAAGTAATCTTCTTCATCTTTCCTCTTCAAAACTCCAACAATCTGGCTCATTTCATCTTCCAATTCTTTATCCCATCCATTCCCATCTATCATCCTTGTAAAACCTTTAGCTTGTGTTTGCCTTTCTGGCCACCAGACTGCAGGCTTCACCGTTGATGGGAATTTTTCAAGCATTTTGCCTAGTAAAGGAAGTGGGTAAGCTTTATCTAAAGCCAAGACTTTCTCCATAGCTTCATTAACATCATTAGTGGTAGGATTGCCAATTGACAGCAGATTTTGAACGTGGCCATGGAGCTGCTTAAACAATCTCGATGCATTTCTTTGCTCTTCTGCAAGTTGTGATGGCTGGAGAGTGTTCATCATAGCCAAAAGACCAGCGGCTGAAAGATAAAGAATTGTTGAAGAGAGCTTGAAGGCAGGATTTGTTTCAGCAAATCCACACATGGTAGCAGCTGTTAGAGTAATTAGATTAATGGAGTTTAGAAGAAGATTGTTCCAATTGTCTCTCTGTTCTCCAATGTTTTGGTGCATCTCCACTCTGTCTGATACAGCTTCCATGATTGCATAAAGTTTTGCAATCATTAAAGGATCAGAATTCTTGGAATGTTTTTGTATTTGAGTAGTGGAAATTGTTGGGATTCTGCAGTCACTTTTCAAGGTCAGTTCTTCCATTAATCCTCTATTTGAAAGCTTTGGGAAAGATAGAGGATTTATAGAAGCTTGAGTGGTTCTTCTGCAACTATTATTGGAAGATGATGAACTTGAAACTGATGAAAGAAGGATTCTTGAAGCTTGAAGTGTTGCCATCTTTGTGGCTTCTTTCTCTTTAGAGGTGTAATGATTCTAATAATGCACAAACTTGTTTTGGGTGGTGATGAAATTTGCAATTGAGAGAATGTGAGAAATACTGAGGAGTTGCGAGTTATAAGAGGGATTTATATATAAGGTGAAGGGTGTTGAAAATGAGAGAAAGAAAAAGTCTAATGGTTGAATAATGACATTTTGCATTCATAAATTAGACTATATAAATAATAATTTTCTCTCTTGTTTTAATGGGTAAAATAAAGACTATTTCTTTTCTGATTTTCAAAAACTTTTCTTGAATTTTGGAGATGCATGTGAAGAGTAGAGACACCTTAATTTGACTTTCAACAAAACGGAGTCTATATTTACTTATTAGACCCAATCACCATGTACTTATTATGGGAACACCCCTATTTTGTCTTCACCCTCTCTACAGTGAAAACCATATTTTATGCTTTACGTTACATCACTTCACCTATAACTCAATATTCAATTATTAGGATTTTATATATATATATATATATATGAACGGTTTCATTATACTATATTAAATTAATTTATCTTTTCAAAACATTAGTTACAAATCAGTAAAACATTTTTTTGATAATTACATTAATTAATTAATTAATTAAACTTTGGAATTTAAATAACAAGATGAATAAATTCATAACCTCCGACATTTTGTTAAGAACTAAGTAGATCCGTATCAAAATTAAAGATATTCGGTTGAAACAAAAATGCCAATTATAGGCTAGTTTTCAGATTAAATTAATAAAGAAATATGTACTTTTTAAATAATAGCTCTTAGTTGTATACTAGTATATCATAAAACATATGCAAGCTCAAAGTATTATTGGACGGCATTTTGTTTTCCTTTCAATGACAACTCGTAGCATGGATTTATAAAATCAAATGCACGTACCACGTGATAAATAGTTAAATATGACAAAATAAAACACTAGAATCATAATAAGATTAAGATTATTGAAAATTAGGTTAACCAATGTGCTGTATTTGCATATTAAATATGGAGTCTGAAAATTTCTTGCCTATACCACATTGTCTGTAAATAAATACAATAACAAGTCGCCATGTAAAATAAAAGTTATAAGCTTGTTATATGAGTAAATAGACCGGATAAAAATATATTTTTAAGAATAATTTTAACATGACTATTATTATTGTTCAATTTTTGGATGAATATGAATGATATATAGTTTCAAATAGAAATATCTCTTGGGAATAACTATCTTAGTATCTAAAAGTTTAATTTGGATTGATTCAATCCAGCATAAAAATAACAAGATAAAGAGAAACATATCAATTGGATAAACGAACTAAGTTTGAACAAATTTTCATGTTAGATTATGCACAAGAATCAACATACATTAACATTAATAATCAACTAAGAATCATCAGAAAAGCTTGCTAGCAAATTCTTCATTTCTTGAAGAAGAAGAAGAAGAAGAAGAAGCTGCAAGATTCTTCAAATCCGATGAGCTTCTTCCTAACTGTAAAGCAACCTTCAATTCAAGAATTTCTCCATTTTCTCTTCTCCTAACGTCTTTTTCATTTACATTTGATTCTATTCTCTCCTCCATAAGTTTAAAGTACCCAGCATTGCTTCTATACATCTCGAAAACCATCCCAACTTGCCCTCCATGCTCCATCGAATTTACACTACTTGCCATTGCACCACCACCAACTCCTATCATCACCATCCATGGATTTCTTCCCACAAAAGCAGACCCTAGAGCCCCAATTAAAGTCAACACAGGACCGGCAATGGTTAGCATTTTGTTGAGTTTTAAGGCTACTTCTCCTAATCTTAAATAATCTGCCAAGTCTTTCATCTTCAAAACCCTAACAATCTCTCTCATTTCATCTTCTAAATTCCTATTGCATCCATTGTTACTCACTTTCATCTCTTGTTTCTGCATCTGCTGCGGCCACCACGCTGCAGATTTTACAGTTGCCGGGAATTTTTCAAGCATAGCACCAAGTAATGGGAGTGGATAAGCTCTATCTAGAGCTAAAACGCTCTCCATAGCCACATTAGCATCACTGGAATTAGGGTTTCCAATGGAAATCAGAGTCTGAATTTGGCCATGAAGCTGCTTCAACAATCTTGCCGCATTGCGCTGTTCTTCAGCGAGCTGAGATGGCTGTAAAGTGTTCATAATTGCCAACATACCAGTAGCTGCAAGATAGAGAATTGTTGATGATACCTTGAAGGCGGAGGCTCCGCCACCAGCAGAGGTGGCTGCAAGTCCAGACATGGCAGCGGCGGTGAGAGAGAAAGTGTTAATTGAAGTTAAAAGAAGGCTATTCCAGTTGTCTCTTTGCTTACCAATATTGTTATGCATCTCCACTCTATCTGCTACTGCCTCCATTATTGCATAAAGCTTGGTAATCGCTGTTGGATCAGAACTACTCTCAGTTCGCAAATGATCCTTATAATTATTAGATTTTTGCACTTCATACCCACTACTTCTGTGTAGTTCTTCCTCTAAGGCTGTGGTAGAAAGATTTGGAAGAGAGATAGGAGTAGTGATCATAACTTTTGGTAGGTTTATAGTTGCTTCAATCTTTCTTCTACAAGAATATGAAGATTGATTCAAGAAAATCAACTTGTTTGAAGCTACAAAGCTAGCCATGACTCTATATTTCCTTTTTTTTTTTTTGGATATCAAATTAAATTCAATTGCAATGCTTAAAATTCAATGGTATTAAGCTAAAATTGGTTTTTGATTCGAATTTGGAATTTGTGCATCTTTGTGTGTGTGTATATATATATAATGAAACTAAATATTGAAACTTGAAAGTCAGATTTGAACAAGCTTGAGCCTGAAATTTTGGACTATTTCTTTACGAGTAGTTTTATTTTTAATTAATTTTTTAAAAGATCTGGTGAATTACTCTCAATAACTGAGCGTTCATATTCCTTAGTCAATGGTCCAAAAAATCGGAGGTTTAACTTCTTTTTCTTCTCTCGTATCCGTGAAAAAAACGAAAAAATTGCTGTTATTAACTAAGATAATTGAAAATATATTATAATTCAATTAATTTTGTTTTACCACCGAACAAGTAATTGAGATGGTGAGAGTCTCTACTAGTTTAACCAATAGTCTCGAGTTTGAATCCTGAAAATGCAGCTTTGTTGAATTTCAAATGAAAGAGTTTTGTCGCTTTAGTAGTCTTATCCGATTCGAGTAGAAATTAATTTGAATATGATAGATTAAGTGGCCGTTCAGAATACCTCATGATTTAACAAAAAAAAATCAATTAATTTTCTCTACTACTTGTGAAAGAAAAACGAGACAACGCGTGACAAAATGAGTATATTTTAGCTTAATATAAAAATGCATATTATATTTTTTTATTACAGTTTAGATTTTTGAACACCAATTAACCATTAATTCATGGCTAACCAGTTTATATATAATATATATTATATTTTTATTTTTATACTTTAAAAATTTTTCATTTTTCTTCTATTTTTCTCTAAAATATACATAAAATAATATATTTAAATTATATCTCTATTTTTATACCTTTTTATATTTTTCCATAAAAGTATATGCAAGAAGAAACAAAAAACAATTTCCCAAATTATTTTTTACTGTGGATTTTTAAATATTTATTTATTATAATAATATTAGCTTAAATTGTAGTTCCAAAAAAATTGGGCCAGTAAATCCAATTTTTGTAAGCATAGGCCCATATCAATTAAAGCCCAATTGTGGAGTTGGCGGGAAATTGAAAAATACAAGGGAGTTTCATCATTCGCATAAACTTGTTATTTCTCTGGTTTTATTTTCTTCACTGTTCTCCCTCTCTTTTTCGATTTCATTTTCAAGTAAACGATCCTTCCATTTTTCAAAACGGTAGAGATTTCTCTCTACACAGGTAATCTGCTATTCTGTATAGATGGATCCATTATTTAACAGATTGGGCCTCACTTAGCCCTTTAGGGTTTTAAATGAATCTCATATGAAGCCCATCCAAATTATTATTGGGCGTTATTGGGCTTAAAGGGCCCATTTAATTTTAAATTGGTTGCAAGCTAGACCCTACGAATATTAACCGGTTTCTATTTGAAATGGCCTATTTTAATTGAAGCATGGTACATCCAAATTAGGGGTGATCATGGGACGGGACCAGAAAATTCTCCCCCACTCCCTCCCCCGCCAGTGGCAAGGATTCTCCGCCCCATGATCATCCCTAAATTCCAAATTGTATAGGGGCCTCATTGAACCACTATTATTTTATAGGGTTCTGGTGATGTTCAAGGTTAATTGAAAAACTACGAGCCGTTGGATTGAAATTCTAAAAATGTGGCGGTGGAGGTCTAAAAACTTGGTGGGCTTTCGCCTAATGGGCAAGCCCAATTGGGCTTTAGGTAAATTACAGTCTTCCAGCATACAGTATAGAATTCAGTTCCATGTTGGCCATGATATATAATGACCGAAAATCAGAATCACATTACAATGGGAAATCCAAACTCTAGATAAAATCATTACATAGGTAAATCTACCAACTAATATTTGAAGGTTACGGTTGCTCCTTCTCAAAACATCCTTTGAGCAAACTAATAGTAAAGCTGTGTTCATCTATCCTTTCGTCAATGCCACGGACCTTGCCCTTAGATTTAGAAATATTCCCCTGAAGAATATTGAGAACCAAATAAATATCAAAGCAGGCTTTTGTTCATACAAATGAGGAAGTAGGATAAAGGAGGCAGAAGTTTATACCAGAAACATGCAACAACGCTATGAAAAATGACACGAAACTGTAGGGGTACATACTGGTGATTCAGCCAACCAACAACTGGCCAGATCTGCAATGTTCATTCATTGAGGTCTCATGAGAGTGAATACTTGAATGCTACATAACAAGTTACCAAACTATTCTAAAGAGAACAGAGCAAGTACCGTCCATGCCGTTAACTGCACTTTTGGATATTCTGTCTTTATTTTGGTCTTCACATGCCTCCAGGGCCTTCCTGCATTTCATACCTTATTTAGATCACACGCAGCTGTAACATTCTTCGTTAGTAAACATATTACATTATAATATTATCCTTTCTGTGGTCATCTCTATATGAATTTTCACACCTCAAACTTCTACAAATTCACTTTCTTAGACTTTGTCGAATCATAGGAAATCATGAACTTACTCTCAATAACCACACCATAGTAAACCATGAAAAGCATGGTGTTCCAAGGAGAAGCCGTCAACTGCTCCAACACCACCTGAAAATTAAAATACCATGCTTTGGAATGCTTATACTTCATCTAGGCATAAGAATGATTTGATTGAAATAATGACCTACAACACTCTTGACTCGTATAACATGGTTTTCAACAACAAAATTCAATATTTGATTAGTGGAGCCACATGGGCATTAGCATACCTTCTGGGCAACCGTTTTTGTATCTTTCTTCCCTTTGAATATTTTGTCCAGCATTTTATGCAGGAAGTGCCCAAATGGTCCAAGATATGCAAAGCCAAAAAGCTGCATTTAGCCATGTTAAGTTAGTTTCCAATGCACAAACTTACAATGCTATATTATATAACACACATGCAATCAGCATACTAGCAGTTAGCATGTAAACATATAGTAGTTGCAACAATTTGTTACATCAAAGATCCAAAAGTTGCACAAATTTCACAAGCCACAAGACATGGCGTCATTACTTGGTTTGGTCCACTCAATCCGTGAAAGAACATATACCACAAGACATCCAGACGCTAATTATTACAGCTCCCACTTTTATTCTCTCTAATTTGGTATATTTTGAGGTAAATTCCATTAAGTTTTGAAAATGGCAGTCATAGTTTCTGTAAGATTGTTGTACAACAGTACAAGGTTTATGCTCTAGTATGCATGAGAAAAAAAAAGTAAATTTATGAAGAATGAGGCAAAAAATATTAGATCTTTCTATCACAATTTCTCTTCCTTGCTTGGAATACTCTCCCCAAAATATATATGTATGTATGTATGTATGTGTGTGTGTGTGTGTGTGTGTGTGTGTATATATATATATACACAAACACACACACATAATGACTTTTGCAATTTTGTAATGACAGGGCAACAGTGCAGACTCTAGATTATAGAATTAACTGCATTAATTTAATTCAATCTCATCTCAGAAAATCAAAACCTTCCATCAAATCCCAATTCTTTCTACCTGGAATCCTTCTCTCCTAAATCCCATTGCAATATCCCAATGAAGAAAACAGAAGTATGAAAGAACTGAAACCTTAAAAAATTCAATTAAACACTAATTATAATTAAAAATAAGGAATGGCTATGAGATAGTAAAGAGGCAATTACCACTTTGAGAAGCAGACGTCTAAGTTGAAGTTTCTGTATCCCCGAGACTTTCTGTGCTACAATATCACTGACGGCTGACAACACCCCTGCTGTAATTGCCTGCATTCCAATTCAATTATTCCAAAGTCAGCAAATCATCGACCACAATGCTAAAAAAAAAGAACTTAAACTCCATGGTAACTCTAAATTAGCTAGTTGAGCTTAAAACTACATTAATTTGAGAAACCAAAAAGATCTAAACTTTCATATGCCAACATCAATCAAGCAAACCCACAAAAATAGAGGTGGAATAACAAAAGCAAAGCAAAAAATTATGAAGAGAGAGAAAAAAATAGCAGAGAAAACTCAGTCAGCTAAATCATCGACCCCATGCTCAGAACTAAGATTTCATGGGAACTGTTAATAAGCTATATGAGCATAATTTTCCGATAATTTGGGAAAGCAGAAAGATCCAAACATTCATCACACCCCAGCCTCAATCAAGAAGACGCATAAAAAAAAAAAAAAAAAAAGTGGTTGAATAACAAAACCAAACTAGAAAACAAGTAGTAACAAATAGAAGAGAAACTCTGTACCATCAAATTAGCAAGTTTAGCTCAATGTTCAATTAATAAGGGAAACCAAAAAAATCAAAACTTTGATACCCTCTGCCCTCGATCAAGAAGACCCACAAAAAAAAAAGGTGCAAAGAATAAAATGAGAAAGAAACAAATAGTAGGAGATACCTTAGTCCTTAATGTTGCGGAAAATAGGCACCGGATAGAGCAAGACCGCAGCTAAAATGAATAGAAGAGTAAATTATTGTACTACAAAATCATACGAGTTTAATTCCCAGGACAGACTGGAGGGGTCACAGCGGTCCCACTTAAAACCCAATCTCCTTAGACAGAATTTAACTACAATAATTTATGAGCACAATATATTACTACAACTATAATAAAACACAGCTAAAATAAAGATAATAAGAAACAAAAGAATTTAACGAGGTTCGGCCAATTATGCCTACGTCCTCGGATGCTACTAAATATTATTTAACACAGAAGTTAAATAATACAAGAGAGAAGAAAGCAAATTAAAATTGCTTGGGATGATTAAAACTAAAGCTAAGCAGCTATATTTATAGTTGCAAAATACTATGCTCCCTTTTTAATTTAACGATGTGGGATACTTGATTTACTGTGCAAAAAATACTATTTGCACAGTAACCGCCCACCATTATTGACTACAATCTCCCACTTGAAGAGTTGATTGAGCATCAATCAGATCTTCACATCATTCTTTCTCTCTTCATGTTGCTTACGTCTCCATCAGGCCGCAAGAAGATCGACACCATAAAAACTTGTCAGTATTGATTGCCTTTGTCATGAAATCTGCTAGGTTGTCTTTAGTATGAATTTTCTGCATATCTACTGTTCCTTCTTCCACTTTCTCACGAATGAAGTGGTACTGAACCCTTATGTGTTTGGTCTTCGAATGAAATGCCGGATTCCTTGCAAGATGCAAAGCACTCTGATTGTCACAAAACAAAGAAAGTTTCTCTTGTTTGTGCCCGAGTTCCTCCAATAGCATTTTTAACCATACTGCTTCTTTACTAGCTTGTGTAGCTGCTACATATTCTGCTTCTGTTGTTGACGTGGCCACAACTGATTGCAGTTTTGAAACCCAGCTTACAGTTCCGCCAGCAAGTTTAAACACATAACCTGTAGTAGATTTGCTTTTATCAAGATCACCAGCATAATCTGAATCAACGTATCCACCGACAATAAAGTCTGATCCTCCATAACATAATGCAACATCCAAGGTTCCCTTTATGTATCTGAGAATCCTTTTTACAGCATTCCAATGCTCTCTACCAGGATTCGCCATGTATCGACTAACCACTCCCACTGCATGTGCAATATCTGGTCTTGTACATATCATAGCGAACATTAAACTTCCCACTGCTGATGCATACGGTACTCGAGACATCTCCATCCTCTCTTCTTCATTGCTAGGACTCATCTTTGAGGATAACTTGAAATTCACAGGAAGTGGGGTAGAAATTGGCTTACAATCCTGCATGTTGAAACGTCGCAAGATTTTCTTCAAATAATTCTTTTGAGAAAGCCACATCTTCCTATTATTTCTGTCTCGGTGAATTTGCATCCCTAGAATCTTGTTTGCTGATCCCAAGTCCTTCATATCAAATTCCCTAGCCAATTGAGCCTTTAACTCCTTGATGCGATCTTTGTTGGGGCCTGCTACCAACATGTCATCCACATACAGCAGCAAGATAATGAAATCATCTACACCAAACCGCTTGAAATATGCACAAGGGTCTGCATTTAGTCTGCTGTATCCAAGGCTCATGATAAAGGAATCAAATCTCTTGTACCAACACCTTGGCTCCTGTTTTAAACCGTACAGAGATTTGTTCAATCTGCAAACCAAGTTCTCTTTTCCTTTTTCTTCAAATCCTTCTGGTTGGAGCATATAAATTTCTTCTTCAAGATCTCCATGAAGAAATGCAGTTTTCACATCTAACTGCTCAAGATGCAAGTCATAAGTTGCACTCATTGCAAGGACTACTCGAATAGTAGTGAGACGAACCACAGGTGAAAATATTTCATTAAAGTCAACTCCTTCTTTCTGAGCATACCCTTTGACCACCAATCTAGCACGATATCTCTCAACTTGATTATCACCATTCTGCTTGATTTTGTAAACCCATTTATTGCCTATAGGTTTTCTCCCTTGCGGTAGTGACACCAAATCCCATGTCTTATTCTTATGAAGAGCTTCAACTTCCTCTTGCATTGCTGCCATCCACTGAGATACATCTGAACTAGTCATTGCTTCTTGGAGAGTTGATGGCTCTCCATCCTCAGTTAGAAGACAATATGCAACATTACCCTCCATAATGTAATCTGAGTGCCAATTGGGTAACCTTCTTGTGCGAGTTGATCGCCAATTAGTTGGAACTTCAGATTCGACTGGCTCTTGTTCTGGTATAGCTTCAGAAGAATCATTAGTTTCTGATTCTCCTTCTACATATACTTTTGTAGTCTCTGACTTTTCTTCACTTTCTGCTTGCTCTTGCTCTTGATCTTTATCTTCTATAAAGATAACATCCCTGCTGATAATAACCTTGTGGGTAGTGGGATCCCACAGGCGATACCCCTTGACTCCTTCAGCATATCCCAAGAATATGCATTTTCTGGATTTTGGATCCAGTTTTGTAATTTCTTGGGCATTGTACATCACATAAGCAGGACTTCCAAATACATGGAGGTTTGAATAATCCACCGGTTTTCCAGCCCACATCTCCATTGGTGTCTTACACTCAATTGCAGTTGATGGAGCTCGATTCACCACATAACAGGCAGTGTTGACCGCTTCCGCCCAGAACTTCTTATCTAAGCCTGCAGTTCTCATCATTGCTCTTGTTCTTTCCAACAGAGTTCTGTTCATCCGCTCTGCCACTCCATTTTGTTGAGGAGTGTATGCCGTGGTGAATTGTCTTTTGATGCCTTCTTGTTTACAGAATTCATCAAATTCTTTACTGGTGTATTCTCCTCCATTATCTGTCCTCAAACACTTGATCTTTTGGCCAGATTCAAGTTCCACTCGCGCTTTGTAAACTTTAAAGACTGAAAACACATCTGCTTTCTTCTTGATAGTAAACACCCAACATCTCCTGGAGTAATCATCGATAAACGACACAAAGTAATTTGCTCCTCCTAGGGATGATATTGGTGCTTGCCATACATCAGAATGAATCAATTCTAGAATGACTTTGCTTCTAAAATTTGATGTATTGAACTTCAATCGATGCTGCTTGCTTACAATACAATGCTCACAAAAGGATAGTGAGACTTTTGTGAGACCTGGAAGTAGATTTCTCTCTGCAAGAATCTTCATTCCTTGTTCGGACATATGCCCAAGTTTCTTGTGCCAAGACATTGCACACTTTTCACTTGGACTGCTTGTGGCAACAAATGCATCTCCTTCTTGCAAAGTCTCTCCCTTTATCATGTATAAATTTGCAGCTATCTTTTCTCCCTTCATAAGGACAAGCGCTCCTCTTGATATCTTCAAGATCCCTTTCTCACCACTGAACTTGCACCCCAAGTCATCCAATTGTCCTAAAGACAACAGGTTCTTCTTTAGGCCCTCCACATGCCGTACATCTTGAATAGTACAAATTGTACCATCATACATCTTCAGCTTAATAGTTCCAATACCAACAATCTTCAAGGCATGATCATTACAGCTGTATACAGATCCTCCAGAGATAGGTTCATATTGATGGAACCATTCTCTTCGAGAGGTCATGTGAAATGTTGCTCCTGAATCAAGAAGCCATACTTCTGCAAACCTTTTTCTGCCTTCATAAGTTGTTGCTGCTTCACAACATAGAGCATCTCCACCATCGGAACTACTTGCCATATTTCCTTGAGGATTGGAATCCTTTTTGTTTAGATTCCAACAATCCTTCTTCAAATGACCCTTCTTGCCACAATTGTAGCATTTAATGTTCTTCTTACTCCTTGATTTGGACCTTCCCTGATTGTGGCTCCCACTTGGGCCACGTTCCGTTGATCTTCCTCTCATCACCGTCAAGACTTCTGCATGCTGTGAGCTTGCAAGCCTATCTTCTTTATTTTTGCGCCGACTCTCTTCTTCTAGAATAGATGCTGCAACATCATCGAAGACTAGAGAATCCGTATTATTTGTTAAATTGATGATGAGTTGATCATACGAATCTGGTAAGCTTTGGAGTAGAATCTCAGCACGTTCTTCTAACCCTATTTTGTATCCCAATGATGTGAGTTGGGAAAATAGAGTATTCAAGGTATTTAAGTGCTCCGTCACTGAAGTGGATTCTGCCATACGTAAAGTGTATAGTTTTCTCTTAAGAAAAATCTTGTTGTGGAGTGATTTTGCCTCGTACAATCTGGTGAGATGATCCCATATCTCCTTTGCTGTCTTCTTCTCTTCTATACTGGACAACACTCCATCAGCTAGTGCTAGATGAAGATTAGCAATAGCATTCTGATCCATCTCGTTCCATTTATCATCTGTAATTTCTGCGGGCCTTTGACTAATTGCCGCTAGACAATTATCCTTCGTCATAACTGCTTTGATCTTCAATTTCCACAGTGAGAAATTTCTCCCGTTGAATTTTTCGATCTCATATTTTGCCGCCATTGCTTCTATCACGAACTTCTCTGCTCAAAAATCAGCTTCCACTATTTCACGTGAATAGTAACCGTACAGATGAACAGTGATCGTATACGTGAACAGTGACCGTATACGTGAACAATCCAAGGAAAAATCTTTTCTGATGTGGAAGATCAGTCTATACTGCAACCACAGAGCATACTAAGATAGAACCTCGGCTCTGATACCACTTGTTGCGGAAAATAGGCACCGGATAGAGCAAGACCGCAGCTAAAATGAATAGAAGAGTAAATTATTGTACTACAAAATCATACGAGTTTAATTCCCAGGACAGACTGGAGGGGTCACAGCGGTCCCACTTAAAACCCAATCTCCTTAGACAGAATTTAACTACAATAATTTATGAGCACAATATATTACTACAACTATAATAAAACACAGCTAAAATAAAGATAATAAGAAACAAAAGAATTTAACGAGGTTCGGCCAATTATGCCTACGTCCTCGGATGCTACTAAATATTATTTAACACAGAAGTTAAATAATACAAGAGAGAAGAAAGCAAATTAAAATTGCTTGGGATGATTAAAACTAAAGCTAAGCAGCTATATTTATAGTTGCAAAATACTATGCTCCCTTTTTAATTTAACGATGTGGGATACTTGATTTACTGTGCAAAAAATACTATTTGCACAGTAACCGCCCACCATTATTGACTACACTTAAGGGGTGATGCTGAAGTTGTGATAAATACTTTTGTAGTCCCTTCTTTGCGACTGATCCCATGTTGTCTTCTGCTTCTGCTTCTGCTTCTCCAATTTGAAGTGAGAGCAAGAGAAAAAGATTTTGGCTTTCCTAATTTTCTCAATCTTCCCTCTCACAAAGTCAATTTTCCTTGAAACAGTCACTCACACGGGAATATCTTAGCTTGAGAGTTAAAAAAAAAAAAAAGGATTCACTCTTTATAACGTGTGTCAGCGTCCCACCTTTGCCATGAGGGTGGATCGGCCAATAGCTTATGAACAGATACGAGAGTGGGATATTCTCTTATTCTCTTCTGGCTTCTGTCGTGGCTAACGATGGGGCCGGGTCGGGCCGATCAAGGGAACCACACGAGACAAAATGAAAGGCTTTTCTTTTCGCTGATTAGCCACTGTATAATGGTGAGGGTTTGGTGCGCAGTATAGCGGGACGCTGCATACAACAATCAAATTAAAATATTTATTTTTTTATGAGATCGCAGAGAAATTGTTTTTTGTAAGTTAGGTGGGGAGTTGGTAGGCTGCATGCATTGCAAGTTTCAATCTAATCAAAATATTGTTTTTATTAGATGATGCATAGTGCATTAAATTACTATTCATTTTTAATGCAAATTAAATTGAATTAATAATATTATCATATAAAAATATCAATGTATTATTATTATTATTATTATTTGGTTAAAGGTGCAAACCGTTACTAAAGTTTGATAAAAAATGCAATTTAAATTTTAAAGTTTTATTTGGTGCAACGTCATTTTTAATATTTTAAAATTAAAATAATTTAATCGTTAAAATAACGGCTGATACTCAAAAATTTGATATTTATTACTCAAAAATTGGATCAATTTATTTTTAAAGACCAAATTACTCTGATTTTCAAATTTCAAGAATGATATTGCAACAAATAAAATTTTAGAGATTATATTATATTTTTCATCAAATATTAGGAATCAATTTGCACCTTCAGTCTTATTATTTTGATAAAGAACCTATACTTATATTAATTAATTGTATTTCAAAGCATTAAAAAAAATAGGAGACAAGATTGTTACCTGTAGATATGAAAAATTCAGAGCTTGAAAACAACAGAAATGGCTAAAACTTAGTGTATGATAGGCAATAAGATTGTTTTACAAGAAAATTATAATTTTGTGGATGGAATTTGTGAGGTTATTTTGCAATTTAATAAGCTGTATTGGAGAAAATCAGAAGCTGATAATTATATTTATATGATTTAGATTGGAGCTATTTTTAACATAATTTCCCAAATGTTAAATTACCGAAAGGAAATTGTGTAGCTAAATTATCAATGGCCACAATTAGTTCCTCTTTTGAGCTATTCAAAGTGATAATAGTAAATCTTTCAAATTAATGGGAGAAAAAGAAGTAAATCTTTGATTCAGTTACTGATAGTTATCGGAAATAGTTGACTATAATTTTAAATTTTAAATTTATATCTCAAGAAGACTTTTCCAAATTAGAAAATCTCACTTTTATTTTTTTAATAAACAAAATGTAGCTTTTAAATATTTAATATCAAAATTATATGTTTAATAAGTTTAGTTGAATACTACCATTTAATTAATTTTTTTTCCTTTTCGAAAGAGCCATTAAATTAAGTTTTAGTAGTTAACACTTAATTTGATACTCACTCCTTTCTTTTTTATTAGTTATTTTTATTATTTTCACCAAAATTAAAAAATAATAAATAAAATTAAATTTAGTATTAAATTACAGTAAATTAAATTGCATTGAAAGTTTAAAAGTGACAAATAAATACAATATGTATTTCACTCAAAACAGATAAAAAAAAACGGAGTAATAAATTATATATTGGTTAAAAGGAAGATTAATTATTACATGCAAGAGAAAAAATAAGATTACATTGATATCATCCTTCAGAAATTTTAAATCCGAATTAATGGGAAGAATACTAATGTTGAATGGTTATAATAAAAATATATATATTCTTTAATTTGTCTGCTCAATGAAAAATTGTCAAATGTAAACAAGAATTTTCTATTAAACAATCACATGGCATTACGGCTATACCAAGAATTCAAAAGGGTACAAAAATAAACAATTTTTTAATTTGTCCATAACAGAAAACCTTATATATCAGGAGCTTTTGCAATTACGTATGGATTTAAATTCACCAAATGGCAAATGGACCGCCGTAGGACTTCCTCAACCATATTTATAAAGAGAAACAGCAATGAAGGATACGTAAATAGAGTAATAATTATCAATTAATGCAGAAATCAGAAGCACAAGTTTGAAGTTGACAATTTCATATGATAAAAACATACTGAATTTGTCATAAAAAATTGAATCAGTCCATTCAAATTTTCCAAGTCAAAGCCTGACAATCTCCATGACCGTTTCCCCTTAACTATATCCATTGCTATATAAATACAATCCTCTCATTCTGTCCATCTTCATCTTCATCTTTCCCATCTAACAACCAAAAGAAGAATTCGAACTCGACATTTATCAGACTTTTTAACGAGTGTTGAGTGCTGCTAAGCATACAAAATCCTCCTTATTAAACCCATATATACCATTCTCGAAACCTGCACCTTTGTTTGATCGAGTGTTGAGTGCTGTTCAGCAAACCAAATCCTCCCGGTTAAACCCATATATACCATTAAACTAACTAACATGTCTTCTTTACAAGCTTCAGGTCATGTAATCTCTTCATCTTCATCAAGAACGATCAATGCAGCCTTGTCTGTCCCTAAACTTCCAAGAATCCGTTTCCCAGTTCGCAAAACACAATCAAGAAACTTGGTTGAGGACCTTATACTAAGCGATGGGCTCACAAATACAATCCCACTACAAAAGAACGCAAGTTCCACGAAAATAGAAGAATCTTCTAAGGCTAGAGCACAGCTTTATGCGATTCTTGAAGCTGTAGCTGACAGAATAGAGATGCACAACAACGTAGGCCAGCAACGAGATAATTGGAACAAACTTCTCTTAAATTCCATCAACATGATCACTTTAACGGCCACCACTATGGCCGGAGTTGCTGCAACCGCCGGTGGTGGTGCTCCTCTTTTGGCTTTGAAGCTATCATCAACTCTTCTATTTGCTACAGTCACAGGAATATTGGTTATCGTGAACAAAATCCAGCCTTCTCAGCTTGCAGAAGAGCAACGCAATGCCACCAGATTATTTAGGCAGCTTTATAGAGAATTACAAACTAAACTTGCTCTTCATGATCCCACTGACATGGATGTGAAGGTTTCAGTGGAAAAAGTATTGGCTCTTGACAAAGCTTATCCACTTCCTTTGCTAGGGAAAATGATAGAGAAGTTCCCTGCTAAATTTGAGCCTGCTGTTTGGTGGCCTAATTCGCAAAGAAAAAGCACAAGCTCGAATGGAAATGAAGAGTTAGAATTAAAGATGAGGGAAGTTATTGAAGTGATGAAAGGAAAAGATAGTGAAGATTACATGAGACTTGGTAACTTGGCATTGAAGGTAAACAAGATTTTGGCCATCTCAGGCCCATTGCTCACTGGCATTGCAGCTGCTGGGTCTGCTTTTGCTGGTAATAATGGGAGTTCTTGGGCTGCAATGGCTGCCGTGGCGGCTGGGGCATTGGCTAGCGTAGTTAATACAATTGAACATGGTGGCCAAGTTGGGATGGTGGTTGAAATGTATAGAAACTCTGCTGGATTCTTCAATCTTATGGAGGAATCAATTGAGTGCACATTAGAAGAAAGAGATTCAGGAAGAAGAGAAGATGGAGAAATGCTTGAGATGAATGTGGCTTTACAGCTTGGAAGAAACTTGTCTGAGCTCAGAGATCTTGCTCACAAGTCATCTTCTTCTCGTATTCATGGAACTCAGTTGGACGAATTTGCCAGCAAGCTCTTTTGACTTTGAGCTTTTTTTTTTCTTTAATTTTTTGGTCCAAAGCTAATCATTATTCTTTCATTCTTTTTTCACAACATATATTCTTTTCTTTTGTATAGATATCTCTAAAATATGTCCATAGAGAAAATGTATATCAATGATTACCATTCTTTCTGTTTATCTGCTATTGATCAAGCATGGCTTGTATGTATCTCTTTATCTTCTTCGTTTGCCTCCAATTGAAACATTGGATACTCTTATTCATGTTTGGTAACAATACAATGCAAATGAACTTCTTGCATGTAGGAAATGATAAAAGTTATCGTAGTTTCGAATTGAGTTTAACAAGAACAAGTCAACACAGCAACTGATTGGAAAATCCAGGAGCTGAAGCACCAAAGATGGGTTAAGATGGCTTGTAATATTTAGTTGGTACAAATGGCATTTTCGTGACAACTCCATCGTAGGCCTTCCCTCGAACCAGCAGTTTAACTTTGGTGCCTGCTTTGTGTTTTCCTGATTTCACATACCCCATGGCAATGTTCTTCTTTAGGCACGGACTAAATCCTCCACTGGTGATTTCCCCAATGTTTGTCCCATTTTCATCCTGAATCTCACTATGAGATCGTGGAGGTGGACCGGATGAGGTAAACCCTGCACGCCTGATTTTCGGACCCTCCTCAAGTTGTTTGAGGATTACCTCAGCCCCAAGAAATCCTCCTTCAGCCTTTCTTCTTTTCCCTATGGCCCAGGTCAATCCTGCTTCCACAGGTGTTGTGTGCTGTTCCATGTCATTACCATATAAACACAACCCTGCTTCGAGTCTGAGACTGTCTCGTGCACCCAACCCTGTCAGCCTTACTTTACCTTCAGACTTCTCTAGGATTGCCTTCGAAAGATCCACAGCATGCTCTGAAGGAACTGAGATTTCAAAGCCATCTTCACCAGTGTACCTAAATAACTCTCCAAGAGAGAGAAATGATTCACATTCAACAGTCAGAATCTATACAAAATGGGTGGTGAAGAAAGAAAATGGAGGATAAGAACTGGTAAAGAAGTATAAACTAATAAGAATGGTACAGAAGTATAAACCGAGGAAGCATTAGGAACACTTCAAGCAGAAGTTCAGGCACATCCCACAAGAAGAGAGCTATTCCGTGTATGTAGACATATGGTCATAACTGTAGATTACAAAACCTAAGAAGCCTCTCAGACACGACCTTTTGAGATTAATTACTCACTTAAGCGCACACAAAAAAAAATAAATAAATAAATAAGTAAAAGGATATAAAAAGAAAATACCAAAGCATCATACCCTGTCCTAGTGAGAAAGCAGGCGGATCCATTGATGTCTATCATACGGAAGTCCCCAAAGTATATCTTGCTCAAATCTTCTTTGGTCAGGTGTTGAAGAACTGGAGCAGCAAGAGGACCCTGCACCACAAAAATCAGAAAAATCATAATAAATGCTGTTCATAAGAGCTATCAGAATAACTAAGCTAATCATTCATCTATCTTTCCTTCTAAAAGAACTTGTCTAATGGCGAAATGGAAGATAAATAAAAAATGAAAAAAGGTACGGAACAAAAACTATGGGATAAACAAAAGAATACAGGCATAAAGCATGAGGCTATTATATGCATCTCTTTAAAAATGTGATAGACAGGCTTAATTTCATCATTAAGAGACAACATATGAAAAGACAGTCAGACTCAAATCTTTTTCCTGCACTTTATAAATAGAGATCTAAGCAAAAACCAAAACACCTTGATAAATATCAAGAATTACCTGAAGAGCAATAAGGGATCTCTCATCATGGATGTGCCATGAGACATCTCCTCCTTTTGCTTTGAATGACTTCATATGCTCCTCTATGTGAGCCAGATCCTTATCCCTACACCCTGCATTCACAACTAAGTAAATATGATGATCGTCCACCTTTGTAATCACCGAATCATCAATTGCTCCTCCCTTCTCATTCGTAAAGACAGTGAGAGTCCCAGTTCCATGGGCAAGCCCAGCAACATCAGCGATAACAAGCTTCTCAAGGAATGGAATACAATCTTTGCCATTGAGGCTCAGCCCACACATGTGAGAGACATCGAAGAGGCTACCATTCTGCCTACAATTTATTGTAGAGTCCATGATAGAGTCCTTGTACTGAATGGGCATGCTCCATCCGGCAAATGGCACCATTTTCCCACCATGAGCGACATGGAAATCATACAGAACAGTCTTTTTGAGTTCAGCTTCTGATGCAAAGTATCGACGACTCGCAGCCTTCTTATCAACCTGAGCAAGACGCCGGGTGATTGATTGACCAAGTTGCCAAAGGCCACCTCCTCTCATTTTCTGATAGGACTATTTCTGTTTTAAACCAATACCAAAGAAAACCTTAGATGCATCTAGTTTAGCGGTTTCAGAAGCTGCATCATCTATAATAGCAGTTGTTTATGATAAACAAGGGCAACAAGGCTAGAAAGAAATGTGCAGCAGTAGAGAACTAGCGCAATTACAAGTTAATTATGTACCAATTACTGGAGCTGACAAATATGCAGATGAAATGAGAACATGAAATTCCATTTAAGGAGAATCTGATGGCAAACTTCCAACAAGCACTCATCTTTTTCGGCAAATAAACATGTAGAAGAAAAGCTACCATTAGATTCTTCCCATAAATGATTGAATGTCATAGCGCATCCAGGCATCTTAGATAAAATCAGTGCAATATAACATTTCTTTCACAAATATGCTAATCTACATGATCTCAGACACTAGCAAGCTACCCAGGCATTCACTCTGAAGTCACCAATCTCGAAACAAGTAAATTGTCATTAAGCAATTCAAAGTCAAGATCCCATTTCAATGCTCAATGTGAAGCAACATCAAAAAAGACAGTCACAGCATTATTCTAACGAATCACGCATTGAAAACAGAAAAAGACATCAACTTTGAAGCATAGAAGTCCAGCAGTGGATAACCCATTAATCTAAAAGAGGAAAAGAAGTCCATTCAGTCACCCTGAACATAACAATTACAAAATAGGTAAAATTATACTAAGCAATTCAAACGGAAAATGGGAATTTGGCAACAGAAAAACAGAGAATTCATTCCTCAAGATCTCATAGGCTCAATTAGCATCTTATTATAATGAAACACGCACTGAAAAAAAAAATCAGAACTTTGAAGCATAGTTGTCTGCTAATAGATATCCCACAAACTAAAAAGAGGAAAAGAAGTGGAGAGACTTACAAGGGTTGGTGTTGGTGCGGCTTAACAAGCAAATCTGAGGTGACACAAGCAGCGCATCTCTGTGCTAGTCTAGATATGGGTATTAAATAAAGCCCCCCACTTTTTATTATTGTTGCTGGCTATTATAATATAAAATATTTTTTAACGGAGAAAAATAATAATAATAAGAGAAACTGAGAGAGATGTTTGGTGGGTAATGTAGTGGGTGGAGGAGGGGATTTATCTACGCCAACAAATGAAGAAACAGCCAACTTGAACCCCATCGGCAGTGAGTGGTGTTTACTTGAGACCATGTAACCCAATCTCTTTGGCGTCTTTTTTCAAGTTGTACCTCGTACTCACCATGTTTCATGGATTTTACAATCTAATGAATCGCAAGAGGAACAGAGAATCTATGCCGTCAATTCCATCTGAGTTTGGCCTGATCAAGTGTGGGTCCCAGTGAAGATAAAAGAGTTTTACGATTAATAATAGTGGAAGTGAGACCATGGGATTGCAGATGTCATGCAATTGTGGAGTTAAAACAAAGGAAAATGATGGTTGGTGAGATTTGCTGAGGATTCCACTCTTATTGGGAAAGGCTACTGTATTGGCATCGCCTGTTTTGGGATTAAGTTTGATCTTAATCTATTTATTTTTATTAAAAAACTTAATTTCAATAATGCTAAATAGAGATTGGAGGGGTCCGGCTTAAATTAAAGGAAAAATTTTAAGTTGGAATCTCTACACTTTCTCACAATCCCTCTATGAAAAAAATAATCTATTGTTAGTGACATTTATAAACAAAAACAAATAAATAAAACTTTCCATGTTACAAACTTATAAGCATAATCATAGGTTAACTTGTTCAAGAAATGAGAACAACCCAAAACGGGGGGGTTTTGACAGTAAGCGACACCGTTGCTAAGGCGCGAAAATCATAGCGAGCCAGGTTGACCCGGAAAATGAAAAATGACACAGCTTTCATTGTCTTTCCTGATGATCCCCCAAAGGGGTACTCATAATAGCCAGAAAAATTGTATTTTGGAATCAAAATCAACAATCTCTCACTCGAATCTCTGGTACCCATTTGCTGAGAATTCGTGGCTTCCAAGTACCATTAACAAGATTCTTTTGCTTCCACTCTTTATCCTCTCTCTCTCTTATCCAACCTGGTTCAATTATGTCGTCTTTCCCCTGATGATCTCTTCCAAATCCTATATCAGGTAGTTCCTTTTTCTATTTGATTTTTCTTTCATAAGTTATAAAGATTATGTTTTTATTTGTTTATTTTGATTTTGTTATGGTATTTGATTAAATATTTTTGTTCTCTTGCTTTCTTTTTTTTTTTTTTTTTTTGAGAATTTTTGTTCCCTTGCTTAATGTGCTGATTCGTATTTCAATTTTTTCTGTTGAAGGTAATGATATCATGGTTCAACCATGGTAATGGTCTATTTATCTGGAGGTATTAGCCACTGTCATCCCTGTCTAGGCATTAACAGAATCCATGATGCTTCCCAATCCAAGATTACCCATATCTCTCCCTTGACTAATACTGCTGTCTCTTCTCGAAGTTCATGTGTTCCACTTAATGTTATAGTTCAAAGTTCTGTTCTTTCATGGATTGGACCTACCCAGTTTAGGATCAATCATCGAGTGGCTGCAAATAGATGGCTGGTGAGTGGTGGAGTTGAATGGTTCTTTTGATTTTACACTAATTGGACAATTGATGACTTGATTTTCTAATCTTATAGTGTCGATCCCATGATTCTGTTTCGCCTGATGATGAGTATCGTTCATCTCGAAACATAGCTATCAGTTTGTTTAGGCGGTACAGGAATGTCATTGACCGTGGAGGAGGTGACAACTTAAAAGTATATTCAGTAATTTGCTCATGTCTATTAATATCTGAGGCATTTTGCTGCCATTTGTAAAACACAATTTATTCATGTACTCAGGAGTTCATTAGTGCTGGAGTAAATGCATATGCACTAGGCTGTACTGATGAAGGATTGAGAAAAGAACTTGATGCTATGAAAGAATCCGGTGTTGAAATTGAAGCAATGGAGAATTATGGAGGAAGCACCCGTGTCAAAGCCAAGATTTTCACAAAGGAGGTTAGTCAGTGCTGCCTACTTTAATGCTTTAAAGTCACAAGTTTTTAGTGAAAATGATAGGATGGTTCCTGAAATACCTTAACCTAATGCTCATTAACTTCAGTACAGTTATCTTTTGCTTGTAGTCATATCCACATTTCTATACTTTCTCTGTTGAAATGCCTTACCCATGTATGCAGTGCTCAGAAGTAAGTATCATGAACATATGTACTTTCTCTTGTTCTTTTTGCTGATCCAACAGGGATGTGAAGATAGCACCTGTTTCAGATACGAGAGAACTTTTTCCCCTAACTTTGAGTTTTTGTATTTCTTAAATGGAGAGATTTTATGGCTATCAATTTGCTATTGACTTTGATCATGAATAATCAAATATTTATTGCAAGTAATAGTGAAAAAGTAGAGCCACTCACTGCTATTCTGCGGTGCAGGTTGATGAGTGTATTCTGTGGCTGAGCATTATATTCATCACCATCTTGTGTACACCACAACCCACAATAGTTAGATGGTCATCTACGCCTCCAGTATCAGACGAAGTACTGCTTCAGTGGAAAGGTTTTTGTGCTCTCATAGCAAATGCATATTATATGAAGGGAATGGCATGGTAAGGCCCTTTCATTGCTTTGATTTTCGCCATTGTTGGTATAAGACTATATATCATCAAGCATACTCAGCAAAGCATTAATATCGTCACATATACAAATATGAAACTGAAATATCAGAACAATTCCAATGAGATGTAGAAAATTTTGTTACCGTATAGGAATAAAATGATATTGATGTCAAATAATGGCATATTTTGCCAGTAAAATTGTTAGCTGAGTTTTGCCCCTTCTTTTGTTTGCCTAAGGCTTCCTGTGAGGACCCTTCAATTAGAGCAAATGGCAGTTGTGGGGTACTCTGAGGAACCATCGGTTGTTGCCAGCCGAATGCGATTAGTATTTAGCACTCTTGAGGTGAGTGAACTCTTGCCAATTTATATGATTAATGATTAGAGATTTATATAATCAACTAATTCAATAAACATAATTAATTTTTGCAGGTTGTAAGTCCACAGTGGCCAAGAGCCTAGCCTTGCACTTCAAATGCCGATGAAGTCAGATTTTCCAAGGACCACTCGAGCTTATTGTTCTATCAACGTTGCAAATCAATGCAGCTAATATGTACTCAACTATCTTTAATGGTAATGTATAGTCAGCAGAATGGAGATTGACATCTGCGGGCATTGTTTCATATGAAATCAGCTTCACGTCTCAAACCTCATCAAAAGAGTAAAATCTATTCTCTGACAAAAAGTGTTAGCACTCCTTAATATTAGAAAAATGTTACAATGCCATCTGCATTTTGTGTTCAGCTATTTTTAACCTGGAGTAGAGGCTAGCGCAAAAATGGTTTTCTCACAATTAGCTAAACTTTACAATTCTTAGAAATGATATTGTCATCTTTATTATTTCCACTACAATTACAAAAATAACTCGGCCAAAATTGATAGCGGTTAGTATGTGTACAAATTACAAGAAATCTGGAGAGGCAACGAATACCACAGAGTTTTTGAGAGTCTTCCTTGCACGCCAATATACAGCATTTGCTGTTTCTGAATTTCCTAGCTGTAAAGGAAGTTGAGAATTGTCACCATATAGAAACTATAAAATGCACCCAGAAACACCATATCAATAGTTAACGGAAGTCGCATATAAGTTCATAATGCGGCTCTAAAAAATATTTGATCTCATGCTCTAATTTTCTATTGGGAATTGGATGCTAATGTATTTCGTTTGAAACATGGGATCAGTGGAGTTGAAAAGAAGATTTACCTTAACCTCCATTAGGTAGTAATCTTGCCACAGTCTCACATTCTGATCATAAGTTGAAAGTGCAGATTCATACAATTTTCTTGCATTTGCAAGACAAGCAATATCACCACCAGATGCAAGATTCTCTTCCAACTCGATGCAATTTTTGAACAATGCAAAACCTGGTCGGGGCAAGGCAAGATAACTGCAATTGACAGGAAAATGAAAGAGATTGTTCAACATGAAAAGTTATGACGTGAAAAAATAAACAGTTTAGTCACAAATTTGCACTAGTGTTCCAACAGACACTGCACCAAAGCTACTATGAAGTCAATAATCTCTACAACAAAGAATTCTTTAAGATTTTTATTTGATCACATACCGTTTATACATTTCTCTTGCATGCTGAATTCCGTCCTTCTGAAGAACACAATTGACAAAAGCAGAAGGGAGGGAGAATCCATCATCACTGCCACCATCTTTAGTTACTGAAATGAATGACATCTCGACCAGCTTATCAAAATACTGTTTTTCTGCTGCAAAAAATTTGATTGCCTGCAGCATGTGATTTTGTTAAAACTTAGCTTTCAACTTCTACCTTTTTAATTTAATTGTTTCTGGTACTAAAGTGACAACAATGAATCAAAAGTACAACAATCATCTCCAGAAGTGAAAGATGTACATAGCTTATAAAGCTCTAAAGTGTTATCTACATATAAACTAGCTGCTAATTATATTTTGAATTTTTCATACAAAATCATTGTTACTTATTTGACTGGTTACCTAGGCTTTAGTCATTTGATCTTGTGTTTCATAATGCAAAAAACTTTAAAGTTTATGCAACAAATGATTTAGGCATAACAAAAAATCCCTGATAGGAAAAAAAAAATTGAAAACGTACTGACATAAATGAAATTGAATTATTTAGTCGCAAAATTTAAACATGAAAGCAGAAATGGCAAGACTAGGAGAGTACAAAAACTTACCATTACCCATAAATCTTCAGCTTCTGATACCAACATTTTTGTCAATACACTTCTAAGGAGTCCAAAGATTGACTCCAGATCAGCCTTGCTTGGTCGGTGAACACCATTTGCACAGTATCTAATTTCTACAGAGGCCCTTAAGAGCCACAATTTTATCAATTCTGATTGCTTCCCCCAGCAAAGTTTTTCTGCTAGCTTCCTGGCTTCGTCTATTCTACCCAGTTGCAAGTAAAATAAAACATATTCACAAGCAAGATCCTCAGTCATGCTTCCTAAGGTCTCAGCTTTCTCATATATCGTCAACAGATGAAAAATATAATCATCAGCATGACCAGAAGATCCAGAGAATTCCTTTTCTTCATTTTTCTGGGAAATAACTTCGATATAAAATTTAGCATAAAGGCTAAACATAGTAGGAGAAGGCACAAATTGCAAAGCATCCTCATAAACCTGCACATTCAACAAAATCGATGGTGATCTTCTGACTCTGCAAATAACCATGTTTAAATTTCACTGCAATAAACGGATTTTTAAGATGCATATCAGTTTTTCTTTTCTGGTTTTTTTTTTAAAAAAAGAGGAGAATTAAAAAAAGAATGAACTTCAATAAAATAAAATAAGATAACCCAAGCAATGGATTTGTACCTGAACCGCTTTCTGAAGTTGAACAGACATGATACTTTTACTCATCTCCTGCTTAGTTCCAGTATCAGCCATTTCAAGTCTAGCAAGCCAGTCCCAATATTCTGGATCTTTAGAAAAATCTCTCTTCAAATCACTTAAGATCTTATTACGCATTTCTTCTGAATGTGCCAACTCCGTTGCCTCCAATATTTCAAATAACCGTTTTCTCAAGCTCAAGCTAGTAGGAAGAGCTTCAACAGCTCCACTATAGATGGTTTGAAGGATATTCAGTCCTTGTTCTCGAAATAAATCCTCTTTCCCCTCCGAATCCTCAATTTCAGCATTTGATCTATCACTAGTTCCTCTTTCTTCATCAAGTGCCATAAACGTATCCTTGTTTTCCTCCTTCCACTGGGTCTCAGGATCACGAGCTAGAGTTCCCTTGTCCTCTCCAAGGGCAACCTTCCGGGCCTTTAGCTTGTTAAGGTATGTGAGCTCCATTCGAAGATACTCTATCCACAGGTCTTCTGATGTCGGGCAAACCCTCAAACCACTCTGCATAAGAGCACGAGCAGCTGCAACATTCAAGTTATGGTCAAATTCCCAAGCTGCAGCATAAATCCAAACTCCTGGGACCTTTGGATGAAACCTAATTAGTTGAGCCAGAACCTAAACAATGAAGAAAACAAAGTATGGTTTATTGAAACCGAGAAATCCGCATAAAAGAATAAGAACAACTCCCAACATGAACTACAAAATCACTCTCATATTGTCAGATAATTAGACAAGAAATCAGCTTCAAGACTCCAAGAGAAAGCATGCAAAACAAGGTTGATTTAGTCCTGAAAACACAAAACTAATGGCTAGCTCAATTGAAACCAATAAGAAAACAACAGGGGGGGGGGGGGGGGGGGGTGGGTTGAAAGATAACCAAGTTGAGCTAGTACCAAGACACGCACAGGATCAACCATCAAATGCAGTATCGACCAATCAACAATACAAATAATATAACTTCTTTCAAGTTATAAAAGCAAAATCTTTTTGCTTTTCACTATCCCTCAAAAACCAAATAGCAATCAAAGAGACATACGATTTACCTTCTTCATCCTGCCATTCCTTTTCTCCCTACAGAATTCCAAATATCGAAACCAAAGCTCAACATCTCCCTTATATCTAGTAACTGCAAGCCTATAAATATCAATAATTCTTGAAACCCCAGCAAAATCAGAAACTGACATCTTCATTTTCTTATTTCCCTTCTTTTCCAGATCACGCGCCACCGATTTTTTGCGGAGGCGGCGAAGCGAGTCGAGCTGAGTCTCATACTCTATGTAGGCCAAGTAGTCCTGCTTCAGTGGACTAGGTCTCTTTAATCTATACTCAAACTTCCGTCTCTGCTTCACTATCTCTTCAATCTCGGAACGTGTGAATAGCCCGCGCCTCTCGAGGTCGTCGAGCTCATCGACCATGCGTTCCAGCCTGAACTGTACTGTATCCGCCATTGTTTTCGAGCTCGGTGAGCTGACTCAGGGAAACTCGAACCAGATGTTTTAGGTAGGCAAGTGAAATTTGAAGTAGGGTTGAAGGAGACCATGTGGAAGAAGACAGTAAGATTTTATAGTATTGGGCTTTGGACCCAAGTGCAAGGAGTATTTGATGGGCTAGAAAAATTGTATCAAATGGGCCGAAAGCGAATCTAAGGACAGAATATATATAATGTTATGTAACAACTACAATTATATATATATATATATATATATATATATATATATATATATATATATATATATATATATATATATATATATATATTTTCTTATATAGTAATAATTAGGGGTGTGCATCGATTGGATTTGGATCAATCCGAACCAAACTCGATTAATTTGAAAACCAAAATTTTGCAATTCTTCTCATCCGATCCTACCTTACTTAATTGTCGAATCCCTATCTAATTAACACAATATTTTTTTGGGCTTTGACCATTTTAATCCAATTTACCCGAATTTATCAATTGTGTTAAACTTATTGCAATTCAATCGAAAAGAATAAATTTAACACTAAAAATTAAACAAAAATGCATATTATTAATAATCAAAGCTTGAACAAACCAAAATATAAGCAAAACTAACAAGAAACTCATCAATCTGAGAAAAAAATTGAGGCATAAAAATGGAAAACAGAAAAATTAGTGCTAGCTTTAAAATTTGAAATCCAACAATAATATGTAAATCACAACAATAAAATTCACAGAACCTTGAAATAGAGGGGGGAAACAAATTAATTGTATCTTCTGCAGGATCACAACAACAAAGAATCTCGAAACAAAATATAACAATTTTACAAAGAAAAACATGCACGAAAATACCAAGAAAATTACCAATCCAAAACAATAACCCTAATTATACAATCTTGATTGTGAAAAACAACAAATCTTCGATCCAAGACAACAAGCCTAATTAATCAAATTCAATCAAAATTGAATAAAACTTAGATGAAGAACATATAGTGAAAAGGAAAGAAACTTATTGGTGTAAGTGAATTTGGGGCTTTAAGTGAATTTGGTGGCTCAATCTCGATCTCACAAACTGCAGAGGAGATGATGAGGAGAAGTTTCTGGAGAAACAAACGTGAGGGAGATGATGACTACTATGAATGAGATGATCTCACAAACTAAATCAATCACTTGCACGAAAGAGATCGAAGAGGATCAATCTAAATTTGAGAGGTTCGTTGGTGAGTGTTGAGGAGCTTGGCAAGCGTACAACGGCGACTGGAGGAGGTGGTGGACAAGCAGCGTCAGTGATAGGAGGAAGAGGCAAGCAAGCGGGTGGCGGCGGCATCTGATGGGCATAGGAGGAGGTATAGATGATTTTTGGGTTTTAGGGTTCAAAGGAATGGTAGCAGAAATTAGAAATTTTTGGCTTCATATACGTTTGTTATTTGGGTTGGCGGTCGGGTTGGTTTTAAAGGGATTTTCACCATATACGATCCCAAATTTTCATATTCCTAATATCTGAACCAACCATATTAACCCAATAAACCCTATTCGAATGCATCAGGTCAGGTTAATTGGATTGGTTCGGATTTTGCACACCTCTAGTAATAATATATTTATTGCCATAGTTGTTGGCACGAGTAGTAAAAAAATTTAAATTCAATGCTATTAAAATATTCACTCCTAGCTATGGATGCAATAATATTAATTTGACTTTGAAAGATTTCGAGTTCAAATCTTATAAAATTTTGTAAATATTGAAAATTATGATGGAAAAATGTTATTGATAATATGTTAATCTAGCTCAAATTAGATGTAATAGTAATTATAAAAAAAAAAGTTTTCTTTTAAAGTGTTTAATAATAATAATAATAATAATAATAATAATAATAATAATAATAATAATAATAATAATTTAATTTTAAAAGATTTGTTGCTGAAAAAAAAGTGAAATGGAGATAGTATGAATTCTTTTTATTTTTTAAAGATCGAAGCAAATATTGGTGAAGCTTTGTACTTAATTATGCACAAAATCATTGGCAAGAAGCTGAGAAAAATTAAAACAAAAACAAAAACTGGCTCTCTTTCTTTTGGGTGTGAAGAATCAAAAAGATGATTTGAGTAATCATTGATTTACATTTTCTCTATGGACATATTTTAGAGATATGTATACAAAAGAAAAGAATATGTTTAAAAAAAAAAAAAAGAATGAAAGAATAATGATTAGCTTTGGACCAAAAAATTTAAAAAAAAAAAAAGCTTAAAATTAAAAGAGCTTGCTGGCAAATTCATCTAAGTGAGTTCCATGAATACGAGAAGAAGATGACTTGTGGGCAAGATCTCTGAGCTCAGACAAGTTTCTTCCAAGCTGTAAAGCTACATTCATCTCAAGCATTTCTCCATCTTCTCTTCTTCCTGAATCTCTTTCTTCTAATGTGCACTCAATCGATTCCTCCATAAGATTGAATAATCCAGCAGAGTTTCTATACATTTCAACCACCATCCCAACATGGCCACCATGTTCAATTGTATTAACTACGCTAGCCAATACCCCAGCCACCACGGCAGCCATTGCAGGCCAAGAACTTCCATTGTTACCAACAAAAGCAGACCCAGAAGCCGCAATGCCAGTGAGCAATGGGCCTGAGATGGCCAAAATCTTGTTTACCTTCAATGCCAAGTTACCAAGTCTCATGTAATCTTCACTATCTTTTCCTTTTATCACTTCAATAACTTCCCTCATCTTTAATTCTAACTCGTCTTTCCCATTCGAGCTTGTGCTTTTTCTTTGTGAATTAGGCCACCAAACAGCAGGCTCAAATTTAGCAGGGAACTTCTCTATCATTTTCCCTAGCAAAGGAAGTGGATAAGCTTTGTCAAGACCAATACTTTTTCCACTGAAACCTTCACATCCATGCCGGTAGGATCATGAAGAGCAAGTTTAGTTTGTAATTCTCTATAAAGCTGCCTAAATAATCTGGTGGCATTGCGTTGCTCTTCTGCAAGCTGAGAAGGCTGGATTTTGTTCACGATAATCAATATTCCTGTGACTGAAGCAAATAAAAGAGTTGATGATAGCTTCAAAGCCAAAAGAGGAGCACCACCACCGGCGGTTGCAGCAACTCCGGCCATAGTGGTGGCCGCTAAAGTGATCATGTTGATGGAATTTAAGAGAAGTTTGTTCCAATTATCTCGTTGCTGGCCTACGTTGTCGTGCATCTCTATTCTGTCAACTACAGCTTAAAGAATCGCATAAAGCTGTGCTCTAGCCTTAGAAGATTCTTCTATTTTCGTGGTACTTGCATTCTTTTGTAGTGGGATTGTATTTGTGAGCCCATCTCTTAGTATAAGTTCCTCAACCAAGTTTCTTGATTGTGTTTTGCGAACTGGGAAACGAATTCTTGGAAGTTTAGGGACAGACATGGCTGCATTGATCGTTCTTGATGAAGATGAAGAGAATACATGACCTGAAGATGAAGATGAAGATGGACAAAATGAGAGGGTTGTATTTATATAGCAATGGATATAGTTAAGGAGAAACGGTCATTGAGATTGAAGATCATTATGACTGCTCGTGTCAGGCTTTGACTTGGAAAATTTGAATGGACTGATTCAATTTTTTATGACAAATTCAGTATATTTTTATCATGTGAAATTGTCAACTTCAAACATGTGCTTCTGATTTGCTCATTAATTGATAATTATTACGCTATTTACGTATCCTTCATTGCTGTTTCCCTTTATAAATAGGATAGAGGAGCTCTTACGGCGGTCCATTTGGTGGATTTAAATATGAACGTAATTGCAAAAGCTACTGATATATGGTTTTCTTTAAGGAGAAATTAAATAAGTGAATTTATAAATATTCATAAATTAAGTTTAAACTTCTATTTTATAATTTATAATTTTAAATTTATTAATTATTTATAACTCATGTATTTATTTTGTAATTCATATATTAATGTATTCTTACGTAACTTATATATATAAGCCTATAAATAGAGATTTTTCCCATGAAATGCATACAAGAAAAAGATAATAAGAGAATACTTACTTTTTTCTCTATTACTCTCTAAACTCATTCTATTATTTTTATAATATTTCATATAGTTTTCATATTTTATAACAAAAATTTATTTATTTTTATATCCTTTTGAATTCTTGGTATAGTCGTAATGGCATGTGATTGTTTAATAGAAAATTCTTGCTTACATTTGACAATTTTTCATTGAGCAGACAAATATATATATATATATATATATATATATATATATATATAACCATTCAACATTAGTATTCTTTCTTCCCATTAATTCGAATTTAAAATTTTCTGAAAGATGATATCAATGTGATGTTATTTTTTCTCTTGGATGTAATAATTAATCTTCTTTTTAATCAATAAATAATTTATCAAAGTGTTAACTACTAAAACTTAATTTAATGGCTCTTTCAAAAAGAAAAAAAAATTACTATTATGGTAGTATTCAATTAAAATTTAGAGGTCTTAAAATGAAGGTTTAAAAAAAAAATGAAACCTTTTTATATATGTGAAAGAGCTTCTTATTCTCTTTGTGGGTGTATTCAAATACCAACCGAAATTAGTTAATTAAGTAAATTTGGAACAGAATTTGATTTATACTAAAAAAATTGTGTTATGTCAATCATTCCCACTATTTTATCACTCTCTCTGTTCAATCATTCCAACAATTTATATGTATATTTTATTGTTTTTAATTTGACAATTTTCAAATTTTAAATTGTATTAATTATTTATTTCTTACTTTATTCTCATATATGCAAAAAAATAATTAACGTAGTGAGATTATATAATAATAGGCAATAAATGAAATAATATTTTAATAAATTATAATAAATATTAATTAATAATTTTCATATATGGGAACTTTTTCAATATATAACAACAAGTGGTGTTGATTGGGTTTGAGGTGACATGTAACAAAACTAAACAAGGATGATGATGGAAAAAAGAAGTCAATTATCATTACTGAAAATGATTTATAATCTTTGTAATCCAACTCTGCAAAGAATAATATGTATTGGAATTTTCAGGGATGGGAAACAGCAGCATTATTATGATTTCCTATGCCAAAACCAAACCCAATGCCCATGCCAACGCCATTCTCACCATTCCCAATTCCAACCCCTGTTCCGTCGCCTTGGCCACCACCACTTCCTCCTCCACCTTCTCCCTGCCCATACCCTTCTCCTCTACCTATGCCAACTCCTGCACCAAAACCACTCCCTCCACCACCTCCTCCTCCGCCACCACCACCAGTGCTACCTAAACCACCACCACCTCCATAACCACTACCGTGCCCATACCCTTCACCATCACCTCCTCCTCCTCCTCCACCACCACCACCTCCTCTTCCTCCCCTTTCTCCCTCATTACCACCTACAACACCACCACCACCAGAACCACTTCCATGACCCTAACCTCCTCTTCCTTCACCTCCCCCACTGCCACCCCCACCACCTCCGCCTCCTGCAGCGCCACCCACACCACCGCTAACACCAACTCCAGCACCATAACCGCTACCGTGACCAGACCCTTCGCCATTCCCGCCACCTCCGCCACCTCCACCCCCACCCCCACCTCCGCCACCACCATCTCCACCTCCATTACCTTCTCCAGCACCATGCCCACTACCATGACCAGACCCTCCACCACTACCACCACCTTCTCCTCCTCCTCCTCCAGCACCACCACCGCCATTACTCCCTACACCAGCTCCAGCTCCAGCTCCATAGCCTTGACCATGTCCAGAGCCGTAACCCATTCCTCCACCTCCTCCAGCTCCTTCTTTGCCATGAGCACCAAAACCTCTTCCATTTCCAAAGAAGCTTCCACAACCTCGCCAGTATCGGTAACAATAATCTTCCCTGTTATAATTATTATCATCATCAACATTCCAACCACTAGGACCTCCATATTTGCTCTCTTCCCCTCCATGACCAATGCCACTCAAAGCACTAATAATGTTCAAAACAAGAAAAACCACATAAAATTCTTTAGCAGCCATTATTCTACCAAGAACAACCTCACTTGCTTGCCTTCCTCCTCTCTAGGCTCTCTTATTATATACGAGTGAGTTATGTATCTTTTGTTCATTGCTCCTTTTTTTATGAATAATATATTTTTTCCATTTTTGTTTTTTTTTTCTTTTATTGAAATTAATTGGAACCATACATCATTTCCATTGCTATGTTTCGAAAGGATGCTAATTGGCGGAAACATTAGTCAAAAAAATTTAGGTCTAGGTGGCTTGTGAGGTCAACTGTAGTCTTTAGCCAACAAAAGATAATCTAAAACTCAAATAATTTATGGCAAAATACGATTATTTCTCCATAATCTATAATTAGCAAGAGAGGAAGTGGAGTAGGTAATACTTTTATCTTATTGAAGAACATAGAGATGATGAACTTTGTACGTATATATACAATAGTGTATTAAAAAAACCCATGCGCCGTTCTTGGATTTGTTTATGAATTCTTATCTGGCATTGAATTTGTAACGTAAATAATATTAGAGCACAGTGGTCATAATTAATTGTGTAAATGATAATATTAATGTAATACTATCATGTCGAATAAATAATTTTTAATATTATTATATGTTAGTGTAGTCTTGATTCGAGATATATATATGTGGGAAAAACATCCATGTGGATGCCATGTGAGAAATGAATGTGTAAGAAATAAGTTTGCTTAGATTGGTATTCGATCTGTTATGCATGAAGTTTGGCATAGTGGACAAGTAGATATATTGGACACTATACTTCAACTGTAAGCTTAAAAAAGTTGAACCACTTAGCCGGCCATGTCCCCAACATGTTCAACTATTAGGTTAACGATCAGCACCGGATCTGGATTAATATTTTCACTATTTAAATGCTATTATTTTGTATAATTCATTCGGTATTTAAAATTTACTGTTCCAATAATCAAAATCTACGATAAGTAATCTCGTAAAAAGAGACAATACATTTTATACCATGTATTTAGGAATTTCTATATTTATATTTCTAACTCAAAACTTTTAGTTAAATAGAAGATAATTTCCTGTCATTTTATCTTACCTTTTAGAAAAACCATATAATTTTTAATATAATGAAGCATAAACAAAAATATGATGTCAAATTACTGAAATCAATAAACTGAACCAATAATAGAGTATCGGAATGTTTATAATTATATATATAGTTATGATAATTGCTATACATAAATAAGTATATATAAAACTAGATTTTTAAGTATGTCTAAGGAGAAATCAGAAATGGGATTGCTGCAAAATCTTTAAAAGATACGTCCTTGTTTTGGCAATATTAGTTAGAAGAGACTTTCCTGCTGCTATGCTGTCTTCATCTTCGAACAAATTGCTAAAATTAAGCTATTTCGATAATGTTCTAATGGGAATCTAACTACTCCACGTTAGCAGCTGCTCGAAAATTTAATTGTGAATATATAGAATATTTGCAATTTCAAAGTGGAGTCCAGTGCCTAAGGCATCATCTATACGGAAAAAAAAATAATAAAAGAGACCTCTATTTTTCTCCCTAATTAAAGAAAGAAAAAAGCTGGAGTTGGTACAACATATATATGAGATTTAGAAGGCAACCCAAAAGCTTTGAATTTCCATTATTGAATATAATTATCATCTGAATTATATTTATAGTAAGAAATTTCAACTAAATTTTTTCATTTCTTTTGCCTTTAAAGAATAAAATTGCATTGTTTGGATCATGCAATATATATATATATATTTGTCGAAACTGATTTTTATTTTACAATTATGAAACCAATTGTGATATATATGTATAACTCGATTTATAGATAAAAATATAGACAATAATATATCATATTGACACAATTTACAGATAAAAATAAGAACAAAATGCACACAAATAACATTTACAAACTCTAAATTGGTAGTGAAGAATTAACATCCATATGCAATAATTATGGACAAGAGGCGGGCACTAAAATAATGAATATGGTATGCAAATAATGCAATTATGCATGCACAAGTAGATACAAATAAGATAGCCACCCATTATGCAATAAACAAAGAGAAAAAATTGAAAAAAAAAATGGGTGATGAAAGGATTTAGAAAATGAAGTTGTGCACTACTTGTAGCTAGCACCCACTGAGGAGGAAGATCATAAAACAGAGCAACAAAAAACATAATTATTATAAATAACAGAAGTCGAAGATATGATGTTTTATTATATTTATTTTGGCTCATTGATATATATTTTTTATTTAATTAATGGAATAACAAATGGCAATAGATCATCTTCTATTTATATATACGTTGGGATTCTGGCTGTTGCTTCCAGCCATCATGGCATCTATAATTTTTCAAATGATTCATAGATTATTTAATTAATGTTTATTTTGAAGCTTATGGAATTCGCATGATCTTTCCGCATCACTCAAATTAACAAGGATTATTATAAGGAAACCCCCTTATTATAAGCTCATTAATGTTTATAATATCTTTAATTATGGATGCAATAATTCACACATTTTCATAAGTAACAAAAATATACTTGATAATGCTCAACATTTCTAATGATTGGGTATGTACTAAGTCCAACCCAAACTATTGAAAGGCTTGATCCGGCAAAAATCTAGCGTTCTCAAAGCCCTATGCATTGACATCCGGATTCACATTAAAATTAACCTATGAGATGAGATTGCCCAATCAGACAAGACGAACCTTATCCTGACACAATTCTATTCCTAAAGCTCTGTGCATTGACAACCGGATGCACACTAAAACCTATGAGATGGAACTACTCAATCAAACAAGACAGACATTATCCTGACACAATTCTATGACACATGTCAATGTCTCATATGCTGCCTGTTACACATCATATCGTCATTCGCTTACTCTGATACTAAAATAGACCTCTTAAGTAGCTCCTCTCACTCCCTATAAATATTAGGTTTCATTACATTTTACACACACATATCATGCATAGCACTCTCTCTTTTACTTTCTCTCTCTAAAAAAGTTTGAAACTAACCTAACCATTTGAGTGCTCACGCTCGGTTCAACAGGACAAACCCTTCTTTTTGCAAGATTTCTATCTTATCTGGCCCGATCAGCTCCTACCTTCTCTTCTTCTATTAACTTGGTACGACATCATTTCACTCGCCGTACACGGCTTTACCAAGATTTATCAATATTCACTCTTGCCTCTTCTTTTGGTCATTCCCCACATCCTAGCTAAATGCGAGAACAAAGTTGTGCTGAAATGATGCTTGAATTTTATCTGCTGATTGTCTTACCATTATCGGAAGGATCAGGCAAGTGGCTTCATCTTTCACTCGTGGCATTATCCAGCATTTTCATAGAAAATCAAACTTTACTGCTGATTTTCTTTCCAAATTAGCTTTTAATTTTCCTCAAAAAGGTTCCCATGAGTTGGTGTCTACTCCTCACGGCATTTTACCTTGGCTCTCTCATGATGTTGCTGGTATTAGGGGTGAGCAAAAACCGAACCAAATCGAAAAACCGAATCGAATCGACTAATTTTTTAATTTGATTCGGTTTTTGGTTTTTTGGTTCGGTTTTCGGTTTTCAATTTTAAGAAACTTCAATTTTCCAGTTCGGTTTAGTTTTTGAAGGAGAAAACCGCATAGAAACCGAACCGAACCGAAATTTATATAATTATATATATATATTTTTTTAATTTTTTTATTGAATAATTATTTTATACATATAAATTATTTTATTTTTAGTTGTAAATTATATGAGTACATTTATCAATTATTAATATTTATTTTTTAGGTGATAATTTAGAATTTTGACGATTAAATTGAAAATCGATTAAATAAAAAATTTATTTAATGATTTTATTGTATTATTTATTATATATTTTGAGATTACTTCTTTAATTTGAATTTTTATTTGTACAATTTAGATATTTTTACTTTAGTATATTATAATTTATAATTTTTAGACACAATATTTTTATTTTTTAAAAAATAATTTTAAATTTCGATTTTCGATTAACCGAACTAAACCGATCGAAAATTTTAATTCGATTCAAATTTAATTATTCTAAAATTTTAATTTAGTTCGATTAATAAAAATAAAAAAAAAATTTTTGATTTTTGATTATTTCAATTTGGTTATTAAAGCGAACCGAACTTTGTTCATTATTTACTTGCGTTAGCAGTGTTTTGTCAGCTAAGCTTACCCTTTCATTGCGAAAAAAAAAAATGTACTCACTCTATTCTATAAATATAGGCCTACTTTCCGTTTTGATTTGTTCGATAATATGGTAGTCTTTCCTCTTTTAAATTATAGTAATGAACAATACCCTTATTAAATTTTTTATATTTTCTATTTTTATCTAGTAAAATATCTTACATATATGTAAATTACAATAGTATTTTTTTATTTCCACAACTTTCCAAATAAAAAAATTAAAAGAAAAACTTTATTTTCATATCTTTTTTAACCATTATCTCGATTATTCTACATAGAGGGTATATTAGAAAAAATATGGACAAAATTTTGTCTTTAAATTAAATTAATTATTTTTCTTACAAATAAATTATTGGTTTTTAAAATTTTAATGCTAATTGTAAAAAATAATAATTTTTTAGTACTGAATGGAGAGTTTCAAATTTTAGAGTCCAGATTTACCAGCTCCTTAAATCTAAGCTAGCATAAAAAAAAATTATTAATTCGATATTTGAATGAAAATGTAAATAACAATAATGGAAGAACTAGCATAGTTGATTTTTTTTTCTTTATTGAGAGAAAGGAAGCTAATGTTCGAATTCAGGATTTTTCAATATATTAGAACCAGTATTTATAATTAAAATATTTTCTAAAACAATATAGTTGATTTTTAATGATTTAAGAAAATAATAAAAAAGAAATTGTTTTAATACAATTTATTTTGATGCCATTTTAAGGAAAATACACTTTATCACATCTACAAACTTATAGTTATCATGCTTTTCAAATCGAGATTGATTTGATACATAAAATTTTCGGGTCGAGAAGGGTTAGAAATTTCAGGATTTTGACAGCTAATGAGTTGAGCACTTGAAAATTAAGACTTCCCACCTCCGAACCCTCCGCCAAAACCTCCACCGTATCCGTATCCACCACCTGCCCCACCCTTACCTCCACCACCACCGCCGCCCCCACCACCCCCTCCACCTCCCCCACTACTACCATGCCCTCCACTTCCGGACCCGAAACCACCCCCAAAGCCAGACCCACCACCATATCCACCAAAAGGATCTCCTCCACCTCCACCACCACCTCCGCCCCCACCACCCCCTCCACCTCCCCCACTACCACCATGCCCTCCACTTCCGGACCCAAAACCACCCCCAAAGCCAGACCCACCACCATATCCACCAAAAGGAACTCCTCCACCTCCACCACCACCTCCGCCCCCACCACCCCCTCCACCTCCCCCACTACCACCATGCCCTCCACTTCCGGACCCAAAACCACCCCCAAAGCCAGACCCACCACCATATCCACCAAAAGGATCTCCTCCACCTCCACCTCCGCCACCACCACCCCCGCCACCTCCACCACCAGTGCCTCCCATTCCATACCCATTCCCACCTCCAACTCCATATCCAAAACCAGAGCCACCATTTTTCCCTCCGCCGCCACCACCACCAAACCCCCCTCCTCCTCCTCCTCCACCTCCACCAGTCGGAATACCACTAAAACCGGGAAAGGGGAAGAAATGATTACCAAATGTATCCTTTTTTATGGCACCTAGCTTCCTAGCATCAATGGGGATTAAATAAAGTCCAGCAAGAACAATGAACAGCAAGAAAACCCTGGCAGCCATTATAATAAGCTTAGAGAATTAATTTACAGTAAGCAAATATTGCATCAAAAATGGAGGCTTATATACACAACAATCTCTGGAAAAGATCAAAATAATATACGGTTGAGGTTATAAATTTTAGATTGAAAATTTAATTTGGCCAGCTACCACAAGTGAAGAAGAGACCCACCACCATTTCCATTATTTTCTTTTAATCATTTTCTGTATAAAAATTATATAACTTCGACTGATGATTATGTATTTTTCAGTTCACCGATTGCAGTTTGCATCAATTAGCAGCAAAATCTGTTAGCTTTCAACCACAAAATGATCTTTTTTTTTTTTACTTAAGGTAATTAATTAATCTCCAAATTTCAATTATTAAAATTAGAGGGATTAGTAGGTTATAAATATAGTGTTAATCTCATAAGCAGATAATGTAAAATTAATGAATAATATATATAGTTTATAAAATTAAATTGACACTTGTCGAATCAAACTCCAGACCACCGGGTTGTTGCACTATAAAAGATAGAACACAGTACAATTATATAGGTCCAACAATAAATTAATGTTCTTACTAATTGCCCTTAGAAAATGGCATAAACAGGAGAATTGATGACCTGATGAGCAGTCAACAGTTTTCGTTTTGTTTCCAATAAGATTAATGAGAATTATCTTATCGTACGATTGTGAATTCAAAATTAAATCAGATTTTTATAAATTTTTTTTCAGAGAATTTTTGTTATGTCTGCATGTTTCAGTACTTAATTCTGTAGATCTATTTTCGAAGAAGTAAAAAGAAAAAACCACTCGATATACTACGCATGTCTTTTTTCTTGATGTACGCTAAATTAATTAACGGCAATAAGTAGCCGATATGGAAGGTTGAACAATTCAAAACATCGAAGGGACCTCGCACCGGCAATGGCATACTTGTAGACGAAAATGCCGCTGCCGACAATTTGTGAGCTCGCCGAAAATAGGGTAAAAAATATAAAAATATATCTCACTTTTTTTGTAAAATATTAAAATGATTTATCGTCAATTTTGAATGAACTGCATTGACATGTAATTGATCAAAAGCTGATTCATGATAACACATACCGAATTTTAATTTTTTTATATTTATCTATTAAAAATATATTTATTGATTTAGTAAAATGTGACAAATGTTTGGTCATTTGTTACCGTCATTTTAACGTTATATTATATCAGCACCATCTCGGTGTTATTAATTTAAAGTTAACAGAAATTACTTATAAAAGAATATTTGTACTAATTCCATTGCTTTAGGGTTGTTTTCTCCAAATTAAACAATATGGACATTTTAATATCTTGGAGAAAATATAAAAGGCATTTTTATATATTTACCACTGAAAATATAATAATAATAATAATAATAACAACAATTATAATAAATACTTTACTACACCGAGTGCAGTGAAGTACACTATGCCAATGGTTACAATAATATTTCTTTTTTTAGAATTATATACATACTCGGTCTTAACAAGAATCATTTAGAATATATGGTTAGATAATTAACTAGTGAATTGAATTATTTTTTAGTCAATTTTCTTTTTATAAACTTCGCTTTATTTTTTGACAGAAAAGTAAATTTCATATCATATATTCATGAGATTAGGCCATCTTCTTGACCTATTAATTTCCTAACTTTAATATTTAACTTTTGAGAGTGACTTTGAAAAGGAAGTATGATTGATGAGCCAATCTCTGAATTAGAGGCCACGATTCCTCTATTAGTCGCAATTTTGACATTTCTATTAATATATACGTAGAGAGAAAGCAATTATCCCCACATTATTGGCCTCATTGTCCAACCAACTGTGTTAACAGTTAGGCAAAATTAAATGTCAGTGTTAGGGTTTCCTTCGCAAAACATCCCAACACAACTGTTAGAATTTAGTTTAATGGCTAACTTCATTTAATCAAATGCGAGATAGTTATCAAATTCAATTTGTTTTTTTTTTTTGACATTTGTAAAAGATTATCGCAATATGATAAATTGAAGCTAATTAAGAAATTTTTAGATCAAAATTACGTCCCGAACTTATATATATAATGTTGCATAACTCTAAGCAAGAGTGAGATCAAGAGAAACATCATTGACATATAAAGTCTCAGCTTTTTTCACCCTCAACAATGGTGACTCATCATAAGCTTTGGAGTTGAGTGATAATGACAATATGTCCCCTTCTCCTGCTACCTTCTTACTCCCAATCTCTGCTTTCTCTTCTACTTTCTCATCTTTTATCTTCCATTGCTCCTCCCTCTCCTTTAAAACATCCAGCACCTATGCATGTATACGTGTGTGTTGATTTAGGGCTACATTACATATATAAATATATGTGCATATCAATATGACAAATGAAGTTATTCCATTAGACATTCTCATGATGAAGAATGTTAATTTTAATATTTTCATCAAATAAAGGGTGATGAATAGAGTGAAAATTCAAAATAATATAATAAATTCAAGCAACATAAGAGAAAAAGAGATGTTTACTCTTGTATTGCAGGTTTGGAGAAGATCGTTGAAGATGAAATAAGGATCAGGCTTGTTTACTTGTTCTTGTGAAAATGATTCATCATTCTTTACTCTTTTTCCGATCCAAATATCTTGCTTTTCTTCCCTGCAAAGACATATTACCCTACATATAATTATAACCATAGTACTAAAGATACCCAACTTTTTCATTATTTGATTCTTCTTCTGACCAATATCAAACAAAAACCATTGTACTATTTTTGACATATATAATTGAAAATTATCATATTCTACGTAGAAAATTATCGTATCAACAACCTTATAGTTTCCGGCATGCTAGTGCTACTAAGAGAAAGCTTGCAATTCAATTGACCATTTGAATGCATCGAGTTCAGGTGTGAGAAGTAGCTCGAATGGTGAATTCGACGAGTCGCATCATTTTGATTGGCTTCCATTGCTGCTTCTGTGCCAGAAATTTGGTCCATTTTCAAGATAACATGGTGTTAATTAATTTACAACCGGAACATAAATGAACATTAAAAATTAGAGTTTAAGTAGGGGTAAAAGGGAATTGGGATATGGATATATCATGCATAAAGAAAATATTCCTCTATGTGTACTACTGTTTCAGCCTTTTTCTGTGATTCTCCCTTTCGATGATAGCTTTCTGACATTTTTATAAACAGATTTTTACTCAGAAACCAAAAAAAGATTTTGAAGGAATATATATAAAACACTAGACGACACTCAGCCATTGTCAACCGATTTGAGACTATATATGGTTAATAGCTGTCCATATATCTAGCCAAAATATTTAAGCAATTCAATTGCAAAACAACAAATTTAAATTAGCTTAAGGAAAAATGAATTTTTAGAATTTTTTATAGAAAAATTAAATGAGAGAAGAATTGCATACATATGCAAATTTATTTATTGGTGCAATGTTCATTGTACCTTGTATCATCCGCTCATGCTTCATGCTCCTGTACATCTGTCCATTAATTGCATACCAAAACGTTACAAATTAATTAAACTCCTAAAAATGGTTAAAATAAACTCACTTACAGTTAAATAAACTCTAAATTAGAACCTGAAGGTGGCTCTTTACGTGAGATATGGTAAGCCCCTTCACATTCATTATCTGCAAAACCATTTTCGGTGTAGCTCCTGCAGTCCCACAAATTAAAACATTTACTTTATTTGTGGATTGTTATTTTCTTGAACTCAACTCGAGACCTTAAGCCATATTTAGCTTATCAACGAATTAACATTTTCTTAGACTGAATTCAAGATCTTACACCACAACAACATAACCAGTACTAGACAAATTAAAACTTATAGTTAATTAGTGAGTTATAAGTTTTTTGGACTGAATTTGAAAAATTTATTGAACTATGACCAAAGTAAACATTATCATTTTTTTATCGAATTCGAGACCTTACACCACTACGGTATAAACAGTACCACTAAACTAAAATTTATTGAAAGAAAGCTTACGATATTCTCCACCAAGTCTTTCGACAGCATGGACAAAGCAGTGATGAAGATCAGGAGTCCATCGAAGGCGAGGCAATTTGGAACGAACATAAGGCCTAACCATGGGAGATTTCAAGCTAATTTCTTGAAGATTATGATCAGAAATTCTTGATCTCTTGACAATTCTCATATCATTGGATGATTTTGAATGAACACAATCAGAATTATTATCAAGAGAAGAAGAAGAAGAAGAACAGACCTCACCATCTAAAACAACTAAAGAAGATCTCTTCATTGCAAGAGAGAGAGAGAGAGAGAGTTAAGGTCTTAGGAGATACAAAAGAGAATAAATACTATACAGACTGTGTGTTGCAAGAATTTGTCCTGAAGTGCAGCTTTTTCTCAACTTCCTTATTAAGGTCAGTGTAGTCCTTCGGAGTTTCGATTATAAAAAGGAAAATTTGGACACGGAATTTCAGACTTGGGCTTTGTTGTTCAAAAATGCCTTCATGATTGGGTGAAAATGAAAGGTGAAAGTTTTGGCAATATAATAATAAATAATTCTTAGTCAAATCTTTTATGATAAATAGTATTATTATTATTATTATGGTGTAAAACAGACTTTTGTGAGAGTTACAAATATGGGAGAATTTTATTGATCTTTGTAAGTATCTCCGATTCTTATCTCTTGCGTTTTTTTTTTTTTTGGGAAACCAATAAAATTTTATTAAAAAAATAAGCCAAAATAGCTGCAACAATAGGTAAAAAGGAAAATCAATCCAAAATCACAAAACCTGACATAAAATAAACAGATTTTTTCATAAATATAAAACGGATTTAAACAGAAATTTACAATACTCGGAGCAATTGCAAAAATTAGAAATTAGAGCTTGATAAACAAATTGAGAATCTGTTTCAATCAAACCGGAAAAGATATTTGCCAACTTAATGCCTCAAGAACACTTAAAACTTCTGCTATTAATGGATCAAAGATACCATGAACAATCCTGCACTTTGCTGCATTAATGAAGACACCTTAATTGATGATTTCTCGCGGCAAAGGTCAATCCAGTTTGGAATATCTCTTGCATATTTAAATGGGCTGCCCAATATCTTCTTTTCTTCTCTAAATATTCGAAATATAGCGATTTTATTTTTATATTTTTCATCATTTTTTAATTATTAATTAAAGCGGAGAGATTTTACTTTTATGTATATTTTTTAAAATAAATAATTTCATTCCTGAAGTAAATATATTCGAAATTTAAAGTAAATAGCTAGTGATTTTTAAATGAAGATTTTTAGCATTACATATTTGATTATTATATAAGAAAATAGTAAATTTGTTTTATTTTAAACAGAAAAAAAATTGAGAAAAATGTTTAAAGATAAAAATAATTTTATTTAAAATAGTTTGGATGAATTGAATTCTGGATAAATAAAGAAAGAAGTGAATTTAATTTGTTTAAGTTTCTCTCATATATTGTTGTTGTTGGTTCGTGATGGTGCATGTCACAATATTCTGTTTGAGGTCATCATTTGTAGACAAGACAAAAGGTGAACACCTCAAAATAGCAAACTGAGTATGAAAGCAAACAATTTTCATATCAAATTCCCACGCCAATTACACAAATCAAACGTTATAACAAATTAAAACATATAATAAAAAGAAAATTGTCACAATGTACATAAATACTCCGGATATCATCTTATAATTAATTTTGAAATAAAAATATCTCCGATGTTAATAAAAATATACTTAATATTTATAAATCAAACTTTTGTCAATTTTGAGTTAACGGTGCTAGTGAAACGCTAATACGTGATAAAATATGTCATATTAAATTAAATAAATAAAATAAAACGCACTTTGCAAAAAAAACAAAAGAAATTAAAGATATCCATACGTTCAAAAGTTTGGCATAAAGCGAAAAATAAAGAAAACATTGACACACAATGATCTAAGCCTTTGCATAACCTCAAGGAAACATACCAGAATAAATATCAAATCTTTTATCTCTTTCACCATATATATTATTCCCTTTCCAATTTTTCACTCCATTTTTTATAAATTTAATGATTTATAAATTATTTTTAGATCGAACGTGCAATTTAATCCCTAATATTTGACAAAAAGGGTTATATAATTATTAAAATTTGAAAATTGAAGCAATTTATCCTCTAAAAATTAACGGATCTAATTTTTGAGTGACACTTATCGAAATTTTAAGCGTTAATCGTTATTTTAAAGGTTAAATTACCTCAATTTTAAAATATTAGAGATGTTATTTCATCAAATGAAACTTTAAATATTACATTATTATTTTTGTCAAATATTAGGAATCGATTTGCACATTTAATTTCTAAAAATCTACATTCCCTAAGAATCTGTAAAAAGCAAAAAATTAGTATCCGGGAGGCCATTTGAGGCTAAAATGACTGAAACAATTTTTGTTAGGTTGTCTGACAAGAGGTTGAACAATGCAGAAGGCGGTTTCAATTTGGGGAATATTCTCTGAGTGCTATTACAAAAGAAGCATGGACAGGACATGTCTTTTCTTCTTTCGTAATCAATCCAATAATAATACAATTTAGAATTTTGGAGACCCTTCTATTATATATTCATATATTTTAGATATTCAATTAACTTAAATTTACACAAAATAAATTTATAAATGAATTAAAACACTCACTTCCAATTATTTTAAACTGCTTCGTATAAATTGCTGGACATGAGATTTACTGTTAAGGCAGAATTTATTGAGACTAAAAGAGTTCGTAAAAAGTTTATTTATTAAGCAATCCAATAGTAAATTTTTGCGTAAAATAAATTAGTTAAAATTTAATGGAATAATAGTTAGCCTGCATATGATTGGTGACATTTCATCGTTAGTTCAGTTTATAAAATTTTCATTCCTTATCCTTTTCTATCAAACTGGATTAAAAAAATTAATTAATAAATATTCTTCAGTTTTATAATTTTTTTCTTATTTGTATATTTATATAAAGAGTGTTTATTAATTAATATAACAAATATTGAGTAATATCTAATGTAATAAATATTAATTTTTTGATATTTTCACTAAAGTATAAAAATGTTCTTAATGTTTTTTGTTAGAGTATTATAATACTCTTAATGTCTTACTCAAATTACTAAAATGCCCCTAAAATATTTTATATAATGGTAAAATCTTTCTGAATATATTTGCATTAAAAATATAAATAACTGACATGATATATTTTGCTATGTGTCAATAACACATCAATACCGTTAATTCAAAGTTAATTGTTACTTGATAAAACAGCATTTTAGTGCGGATTTTAAAAAATAAAAGGCATTTTTACTCCAAAAAAAAAAGTTTAATAGCATTTTAGTCCTCTGGAACAATATAAAAGACATTTTAGTACTTTTTTCCACCAAAATAATATCTTTATTTTATGCTTTTTGGGTCAAGGGCCCAAATGATAATATACGCACCATCCATCATCATCACCATGTAAGATTCGAGTGGTTCTCGAACTCAAGACCCATAGTGCTAACATAAGATCAGTGACATGAATAGTGCTGCGTTTGAAGGAATAGAGAACAAGAACCTCTTACCACCAAATGCCTTCAAAAGAATAAAGATGAAACATAAGGTCAAGCAGGCAACAATTGGGACCATAGACCTTATAAAAAAGCAAAAGAAACAACTCAAAAGCTCGAGCTGAGCTCCTGCATTTCATCAAATTTCCCGCAAGAATTAGAGAACAGTTTGTCCTCAACATCAACAACTAATAAAGTCACCCTCTCGTGACAAAAATCTACAATCTTAAACTAGTTCGAAAGGCCCTAGTGTGTCGGCCTCTTGCTCGACCGCAAAGAAGAGCATTTCTGGGGATAGGTAGTTCATCCCTCCAAGAATTTGATGGGGTGTAAACTCTGAGGTAGAACTGCTGCCCCAAATACTGTCTTGCCCAGTTCTCGGACCGGATATTCCACGTTCCCACATTGTCCAATGCCATGTAAACTGCTGTCCATGACTTGGGATACACCTATATTTTATCTCAGCAAACATGTTGATATGCTAGAACTGTAAAATCTATCTGCAGTTTTCTGTTGGTTTCAGTTATGGATCACATACCTGAGTCGTGCAACGAGCTACTGCATCTCTCAAATTATAACGTGCCCTACTCGCCTGTGTCCACTGCCCTCCATCCATTCTGCTCATATAGTAAATTTCATGCTATGATTAATGAGTTAATAAATCTCAAACTCCTAAGTTAGCCAAGGATATAGATAGTGAAGCAAGAGCGCGGCCGTGTGGGCTGATCAGCTTACCCAACAACAAAGAAGGAATGGCCATCAATGTGCCATGACTGAACTGTGTCCTCCCAGTTTTGGAAAATTATCTCTATGAATTCGCGGAAATTAGCACCCATCACTGAGGTTTGGAGGTAAGTATTTCCATACGCGGGATAGCTAGGCATGCTTCCAATGTTGAAAACTCCAGGAATCTTGAAGTAATCTGCAAGCTTTAGTGGTGTATCTGGAGGAAGATATGAGACGCTGTTGACAGCAAACCTCTGCTTTCGGTTGATAATAGGAGCAGAGTTCGCGAGGACAATTGTCCTGCTGGTCTTTATCATCCCATAATGGTAAGAACCTTGTGGATTCGGCCTTGGCCCACTTGCAGTCAGATTCCAACTGATTTAACATATTATCAAGCATCATATGTGAGATGAATCAGAATATCAAGATGCTAGAGATTGAAAAGGACCATTCAATTAAAGTACCGTAAAGATCTAGCCTGGTTGAGGGACCAATCAATCTGAGTAGTAGGACCACCTGGGATAGGACCAGAAACTCCATTTCGAGAATTGCTATAGTGAAGAATGGCAGTACTTGTGAGTACCCGAGAGGTGAAACGTGTCGATACTACAATGTAGTAATCATGAGCTGGTTGATCAGCTGTGACCAAGACAGAAAGTGACTGCCCAAGATGAATATCAAGAGCAGAATAGGTGTTTTGTAGTGTATGAGATCCTTCTACTTCCACCAGTTTCATCTTGTGCCCTTGAATTCTGAAGTTAATAGACGTTGAAAGTCCCACGTTTGATATCCTGAACCTGTATGTCTTACCTGCAAATAAACATATTCAATATAACACAATCAGCACATAAATTTTGGAATACAGTAACAGTTCAAGTGGGTAACATTTAGCATTGATTAATGAACACCTGGATCAACCGAGAAAGTGTATCCATTCCATCCACGACCATTGATAAGAAGCCCATCAGGAAAGGGAAGATCACGACCAGCATCCACGATTCGCCTCAATAGCTAAAAACAGAATGAAAGCGAGTATAACCACTAATTTCAAAAACAATATGCAAAGAAAAATTATGATCATATGGAAGTACTTACAAAGTGATCTCTCTTGTACCAGTCACCAGCTAGTACAGTGAAATCTCCAGCAGGAGGAGGGAAAGGTACAGGAATGCGAGGGCGGCTCCAGATTCTGATGCCCCCAAACCCTCCAGCAGCTTTCTGCATCCAAAGTGGTGGGAAATAGAAATAGCTGCCAATCTGGTCCTTAACTTGGATGACATAAGTGAAGTTTTTTCCTGGAAAGATAGGGCAGTTAGTACCATATACTCCATCCTGCCATGAGTTCCTTCTATGTTGTATTCCATTCCTGTTAGATCACATGAGCTATCACAACACTGACCATATTATATATACACAAAACAATGCAAAAAAGCCCCCTAAATCTTCATGGACAGCACACACTTGGATCCAATTATCAGAATTCAGCCTACTACCCTATCACACACACCATGCTGAATCTGAGTCCCAAAAATTGTTACTCTGCCACTAACATTTTGCCCCCATTTTTATGCCGCAAGTAGGTCTCAAGATCCAGAGATCTAGCATGTAAAAACTGAAAATTAAATAGATCTCGTCAGTTGTACAGCTGGAATATTTAATACCATGCTACGATGCACATCAATGAGCCCTGATGCAAGTATAAATTAAGCAACCAGAGATATTTTCCTTGTCACAAAGGGTCCAAGTTCTACAATTCCAAGACTAACACCACTAAGCTAGACTTTTATTAGTTAATCAAATTATGGTTGTCAGCAACACATAAAATGGACAAAATAAACAGACCACGGCAAAAAAAATGGCTGAAAAGGCAATGCCTTTCTGCCTTCCCACATTATCTATGATTTCTACATAAAGCAGTGGTCCCTTATTGTGATGGCTGGTTTGGAAAGCCCCTTCTATTGTAAGTGAGGAAATCTTTGCCAAATAGCATTAATATCACTTATTCATAGCATAAATGGGGTCTTCGGCAAGTAGCTCAAGCAATCAAGAACCTGTCTGCGAGAAATAAAGGTTTTTTAAGTTTGAACGCCCTATAGTTTCCCCTTTCTACCAATAAACCTAAAATTTTATCAAATCAACTAAGAAGTTTCAAAATGCATTTGACAAAAGTACCATCCAAATGAAGAAACTGGTCAATCTTGATGATGATATATAAGAGTTATTAGAAAGTGAACTGATAATGGAAAGCTTTGTTAAGATTCAAATCTGTTCAGTGTTTGAACCCAAATCTTTCTATACTAATTAATGAGAAGAATGAAACAAGAATGAGGCATTATAATGAGACATGGAGGACAAAGAATCCCAACTTTGAGCAAGCAAAGCATGAAAACTTTGGCTTAGTAAACTAAGCATGGCTAGTTATAGTTAATTACCAAGAGATGAGGAAGGGCTCTCTTAGGTAGTTGAAAACATTGACAATGAGATTATCATTTGTAACAGCATCAATTTCTGGCCCTGGAAACTGCCCATTAATCAAGATTCCCTGCAATGCCAACCCACAAACACAAACAACCCAATTTATATACAAGAAAAGTTTTGAACTTTCCAAAATCAAGAAAACCATTTCCACAGTTGCCAAGAGAGCTGATAACATTAACAAATACACCACCTGTTGCTTAACGCCTAGAGGGTAAATGTCACCATAAGTGACTTTCCATGTGAAGAACCTATAAGGATTCTCACCATTACCCCCACGAACAAGAAAGAACAAGAGAAGAAGAAGAAGAGAAAGACTGCTCATTTTCTCTCTTTAATGTTGGTATATTGAAATTCCAGAGGAAATTTTGGATCCGCAGCCCCAAAGACACAGACTTTATCGCTTCAAGCTTTGCATTATAAAGAGACTAAATGGGCCTCCATCTTCTACTGTCGCAAATTCTATTAAATCATTGATTTCTTTTTTTTTTCTCTGGTTTTTTGTTAGAAAGCAAAGCTCTGATTTTGTGATGTAACTAAGCAGAAAAAGATTGGTTTTTTATGAAATAAAAATTAGAGCTTGATGCTTTAGCTGGCCCTGAGTTTTGATCACACGTAGAGAATCTAGTGGGACTTTTGCTGGTTCAGTCAAATCAATTACCGTCAATTTCAACCTGGTCAACATCAAAAGTTGATTTTTTTATTTTTATAAATTGTGTTTTTTAGAATTAAATTTTGTTTAGAGTTAGAGTTCATGATTGGATTTATTAGATTTAAATGGGTAATAATAAAAAAAAAACAGATGCATATGATGGATTTAGAAAATGAATCTGAGTTTAACAGACTTTGTCTATTCAGTCACGTGTTAGACATATTTCATATAAATTATTTATTCATGGAATAAAAACTAATTAATTATTTATGGAATTAAAGAAATCTCATTTTTCTTTCCTTCCGTAATCCTAAAATTGAGAGAAATTCTACTTGGTAATTCTATTTACGTAATAATCTATTAATCATTTCATTAAAGAACTGCCAGAAAATAAATAAAAATTGTTTCTTTGCAAGGAATGTTCTAAATGAAATGCAAGCATAAGCCTTTACTAATAATATAACCTTTATTAAATTGATCTGACAAAAAATATTAAAATAAAATTGAAATATTTTCTATATTAAAATATGTAATAATAAAGATAAAACTGAACAATATTTTGGAATTTTTTTTAATTGTTTGTTAAAATTTTTGAGATGAATTAAAAATATATTTTTTAAAATTTTTAGTTATTTTTTATCTAATAAAATACAGACATATTATATTGATCTTATGTCAAGGTATGCATATCTTGATTTTTTAAGATATAAGCAGTTTTTTTTTTTTTGTGAGATCCAATTTTTTTAAACAAATACTTGAAAAATCGAAAATATTGAAATAATTATATTTTATTTCCATTACAACATTTCCAATATTAACAAATGATACATCTAATTGGTTAAAAAGATGAGTTTCTTTTAGAAATTAGTTTACCGTGAAAGATTTAGAAAGTGAAACTAATTGAGAAGTGTATTTTACATTATTAAGCTTTAATTATATTATTTTTATTTCAAAAAATCACAATGCACAAAAAAAAAATTATTCAATTGCATTTCTCTACCAATTATATTTACTTTTTTTTTCTATTTTTAGTGTGGTATTCTAAGCAGACTCGTACTAACAGCATATACCTTTAAGTCATACCATATTTAAACTAATCTCTACTCAAATAACTGTCTGACGCAATGATTTTTTTTCAACAAAATTTGCTGCATTAATGAGAACTCAATCCAAAATTACTTGATTAAACGATCAAAACCTCTTCCACTCAATACAACTTACGTTAGTTAACTATATTCACTTTTAATTGAATGGATAAAAACTGTTCACTGTTTTCTTTAATTTAAATTTTAACTTTTACCAAATTGCAACTATCATTTTCTTCATTTCTTTAAACATTTCTTTTCATTAAAGGGACTGTTTTCTCTTTTCCTTTCAATTTTCAGCAAGAATAGTTTGTTTAACTTTTATCATTCAAGAATTCTGCATTTCTTTTATTATTATTATTATTATTAGCCAAAACTTAGCTAAGAGCTGCAGAGCTCAATCTGTTAAGAAATGGAAGAATATATAGTATAGCATCAAGCAGCATGATTATTTATCGAAGTTGACTGTCTCCAAATTAAGGTTTAGCATCATTAATCACAGCTAATGCACCTAAGAAACTTCGTAATTATTAAGAATGATAACAACTATGAAAATCTTCTCTATGCAACTGAACGTAGAAATTATAACAATGTGATAAAAAAGAAAACATTGGTTCTTAGTTATAAACTAATAATTCTCATAGTAAAAAACGAACCCTTTTGGCATTTTAGCTATTCACATGCATTGTTTGGTTTTCATATATTGACAAGCACAGGCATTAACAGAATTCGGCAATGCAGTTATGGGGAAGAACAAATTGAGCTTGACCACTAAGGGTCCTTACGTGAGTCCATATCCTAACTATTTTTTTTTTTAACTCACAAACACAAGATCAGTACCGCCTAAGCTATTTTGTCGTATTAAAGAATGGATTGGTGAAGCTAACAATCCTCAAACCTCAAGGATACTTAACTGGCATTAAGTATGGAGGAATGGGTAACCTTGTAGATCTAAAGTTAAGTGAATCTAGCAGAGGGTAGTCGTCAAATTAGTCTCATTAATCATCAAACTCCTTTTTGGTAGATTAAATTAAGATTCTTTGTCTGAATTCTCTCTGCAGATATTGGGACATTAACTGGACCATGCCTGGTGGCCAGGACAGATATCAATTGTATGATGATCATATCAACTATAAAAGAACATAAACTTGTTTTTACTTGCTCAGAGTCAATTCGTACTTTCAAAAGAACAGTGACAATTTGGAAGTTTCTTTCAAAACTACATACAATCCTGCAACTCCAGGCCATAGGCTGCCAATCACTGTTGATATAAGGTCTTATGTACATACAATTTCAGATTTTACAGGCCTTTTTATGAACTGAGATATTGGTAGAATTTCATATTTTGGTCATTCAGGTACATATTGAGGAGTGGCGTTTCAGGGTTCCATTGCTATGCAATATAAGAACGGCCTGCAGGAAGTCCTGCTTTTGATCTTGTGCAGACAAGAATGGTGTCTAAGTTGAGAAGAGAAAAGTAAGCTATTTATTTTCTAACTAAAGTGACAGACTCTCTTTGTGGATGAATCTAATGTTATGAAATTGGAGCTACAGGTTCCATTACATGGCAATCTCAGATGAGAAGCAAAGATTAATGCCAATGCCCGAGGATTTACTTCCAGGTAGAGGCAAACAACTAATTGTGCCTGAGTCAGTCCTGTCGGTAAATCCCATAAATCCTGATCTCAAAGGAGAGGTGATTATTGTATGAAATTCATGCAAGTTCTATTGCAGCTTAGAAGATAGAATAGTAAAAGAATTGACTATTCTTATATGTACTTAACTTCAGGTTGATGATAAGTACCAATACTCCATGGACAATAAGGATTGTGGAGTTCATGGATGGATGAGTTCTCACCCCATTATTGGATTTTGGGTTATCTTTCCTAGCCAGGAGTTTCGAAATGGCGGTCCTACCAAGCAAAATCTCACTGCCCATACAGGACCTGATTGCCTTGCTGTAAGTAGTTATTACTTTGCATGCATAGCTAAACTATACTTCCAACATGTAACAAAACACAATTCGAGAAATATATACAAGTATAATACTAGCATCTATAGAAACTAAATCAATTAGTCCAATTAGGAATATGCTATACAAGGTAAGCTAATCAAATTAGCAGCTAACTACAATCTGTAACACAACATTCTAAATTAAGAAATTGGTGCAGATGTTTCATGGAACTCACTATGTTGGTTATGACATTATAGCTCAATTCGAAGAGGGAGAGGAATGGAGGAAGGTCTTCGGCCCCTTCTTCGTCTACATTAATTCCACAACAAGCACTTCAAATGCATACAATTTATGGGAAGATGCTAAAAAGCAGGTACAACTCTTCTTTAAGAAAAACAGTTTTCATAGTAGTTACATGAGAGTGCATTACTAGCTCAGTCCGCAAATGAAAGCATTGACCTGGTCTAGTTAAAATTCAGCACAAACAACTATAGGACTCACAAAATTTCATAGCTTATGGAGTTTCTTTCATGTTTGGCTTATGGTAGAGGCTGCTTGAAGAGGCAGCATGGCCTTATGAATTTGTCTCCTCAAATTATTATGTTACTGCTAAAGAACGCGGTTCTGCTACAGGAAGATTATTTGTCCTCGACAGGTAATAATTCATGAAAATTCTTATCTAAGCCAGGTCCATGTATCCATTCCTGAACCAAATCACTACCTTCTGAATATTTTTAACTGTGAACATTTGGCCTCAGGTATATTTCTGGATCTCTGATTCCCGCTAAAAATGCTTATGTTGGTCTATCAACAGCAACAACAGCGGGTGCCTGGCAAACAGAAAGCAAGGTGAGTCATAATTAATATGTTAAACTCTCATTAATTCAAGTTTTACTTAGATTTTAGAGATTAAGATTCGGATTTCTCGGAAATCCAGGACTATCAATTCTGGATGCAAACAGATTCAAATGGAAACTTCACCATCAAGAATGTTATCCCTGGAGTCTATAGACTCCATGGATGGGTTCCTGGTTTCATTGGAGATTACCTTGACAGTGCACCTCTTACCATCTCAGCTGGTACTTTCACATCATCTATAAAACATATATAAGCAGAAAGAATACGATATTGACTTGAGCAAACAATGTTTATTACCTCAGGATCAGAAATACAATTGGGAAATTTGACTTATGTTCCTCTTCGAGATGGTCCAACAGTGTGGGAGATTGGCTTTCCTGATCGTGCAGCTATTGGCTACTACGTTCCTGATGTGAATCCTGCATATGTCAATAAGCTATTTGTCAACACCCCTGAGAAGTAACAGATATTCTAACTCTGTCTTTAGATTGTTTGTATGGCTATTTTAAGCTCATTCAATTTCTTTTTTCTCACATGACAGGTACAGGCAATATGGCTTGTGGGATAGATACACGGACTTGCATCCTGAATCCGATCAAACTTTCACAATAGGCATTAACGATCCAAAAAGAGATTGGTTTTTTGCTCATGTAGACAGGTTTTTTTAATTTTTTCATTCTTTACTTGTTTTGAAATTAGAGGTTAATAATTTGATTGTATGCTAATTTGTTTAAACTTGACAGGAGGGGACCTGGGAACAAGTATCTTCCAACAACATGGACAATTAAGTTTTATCTTGATTATGTCAGCAATGGAACTTACAAAATGAGATTAGCCATTGCATCAGCAACACGTTCCGATCTTGAGGTGAACATTTCTCATGTTTTGGTTATTCAATTTTCAATTTTCTTGTTTACCCATTTATATTTTCTTGCAGGTCTATGTAAATGGCTTGGATGAGCAGCACATGGTGTTCCAGGTGGTGAATTTGGGAACAGATAACACAGTTTGTCGACATGGAATTCATGGACTTTATCAGCTATTTAGCATAGACATTTCTTCTTCATTGTTGACAAAGGGAGACAATTCCATGTATTTAGTACAAGCTAGGGGTGGAGATGCATTGTTTGGAATTCTCTATGATTATATAAGGCTAGAGGCACCAGCATCTCCTGGAAGCTCCGGTCAGACAGAAGCGTTTGATCTGGATATAGAACTCATTTAACTTGCATCAATACCACAGCTAATAGTGAAAGTTCTTCCCTTGTTTCTTTCATGGCAGAATTTCAGGATTTTGAGAATTCTTCCTGTTAGCTCCCTGTAGCTGCTGCGCCAGAAACCACATTTGTGTGTAAAGTCCAAGTTGTAATTGCCAAAAAGACTAATTTAAGCTTTTGACTTTGAATGCTGAAATACACTATTCGGAGAAAGAAAGAAAATTCGATTAACTGCAGTTTATGTCCTCTCCAGCTGAGGAGATTCATACAAAAATCGGTAGCAAGAAAATTCGAGTAACTGCAGAGTTTATATCCTCTCCAGCTGAGGAGATTCACACAAAAATTGGTAGCAACATGCTTCCCAAAACACACTGCTCTCATGACCATACGTCACTTTCATTGTCTGTACAAAAATGCATAAGAAGAATGCATGGAACAAAAGCAGAGATGGACACATCACTTTCATTGTCTGTACAAAAATGCATAAGAAGAATGGATGGAACAAAAGCAGAGATGGACTTTTCGTTCCTGAATCCCTTGATCATTTGCTCAATTCATTGTCAATGCCATTTATGCCACAAATTGTTAAAAGCAAGCCGTAGTGATCACTTGGAAAAACAGGGAGCTCCAACTTCTTTACCTCGTTTCTCTCCTTCTTCTCCTTGACATGTGACAAACCTGGTATTGCTTCCTTACCTATCATGTCAATGTTAGTTATTCTGAAATCTTGCAGATTGCATACAAATCGATCAAGTCGCTTTTGTAATGTATGGTTACCAAACAGCATCTGATTGGACTTGGTATCATAAGTCCATCCATTGTCCCCTGGTTTTAACTCTGCCCACGCATCAACCCATCCATCAGGCAATGGGAACTCACCATCTAACTTGTCATTCCAGTTCATGTCCCCACCAAAAATCACATTCGGGTTCTTCTTGAGGATGTTGGCGGGGGGCGGGCCTGTTTTGCCTGCTCTACACGTTCCTTACTGAACATCTGATTCCATGTTGGAGGTGCAGGGCTAGGACTCTCGAGATGGCTTGTAGCAATAACCAATGGCTTGTTAGGCTGAACTTCCACCTCTGCTATGCAAAGCTCTCTCCCCATTATAGAATTGTTAAAGGGCACAGAGCTGAAAGATTTTACTGGAAGTTTGCTTAACTGCATGTCAAATTTTCAGTAAATACAAATGTCAATATCAAGTATAGCCCCATAATAGCGACTGATTTAAGCACCCCAACCCCCCCAGCCCAAATAAAGAAAAAAAAAACCACATTAGGAATTGAAATTCTAAAGCACCTTCAGTAACAATAAAGAATACCTGCATGCAAAAGTAGGGTCTTGAAGATGCCAGCTCATTCGAAACAGAACACCTATATGCTTTCCACCAGCTGGACTGCCTAAACATGCTGTATATGTTAGGAGTAACCTCCTGCAAGGTAATGTGGCCATCAGTATGATGGAAATTATTGATAAGCTCAATCCTGTGCCCCATGCAAACGAACATCAAAACAAATAAAAACCTGAAAACAAATAACATCAGGTAAATGCAGTTGAATAAGGTCACCAAGAGCTTTCATCCTCCTATGCACCTCCAGATCTTCTCGAAACCAAACATTATAGCTCAAAATCTTGAATGAACTTGAACATGCTGGTGAATTGGCATCCTCTGCCACAACTTAAAAATTTTGTCAATAATGTGCAATGAAAAGACCATGGTGTTCAATAAAACATAAACTAATATTTCCAAGACAAACTAATAATACTATCATCTGCCACAGAATATTTGATTTCAGACCTGGAAAAAGTGAGATATAAAACGAACTTTTATATTACTGCCACTATTCATCTATTTTCCCAGCAAACATGAGCAAATTTGATTAAGCAATGGTGCATATTCTCATCAAGAAATGAAAGTATATGGGAAACTTCTTCAAGAAATATTTAAGGGCTTGAGGTAATGATAGATTTCTTCCACGAAAGACACTGCATCTTTTGGTAGCATATTGGTCAATAAGATGATGACATCTAAACTATAATTTTTGTCTTCCAACTAAAGATGAAATCTATAAAGAGGAAACTTGGCTATGTAAGAAAGTATAACAAACCATTTCAGTTGATTCCCGTCTCCCCAACGGAATGAGCAATTCTCAGCTAGCACACCATAAGAAAGCAAAGAAATAAGTGCGAAAATAGCAGCACAAAAGACAAAAGCGTGGGCATATTCCTCATTGATTTACTTACTCTGCTCATAAAACCACAACAATTTGCCTGAACTAATACTGAAATATGCCAGAGAAAAAGAAAAGTGACTTGAACTACACATTTCTTACACTTACCCTTTACAACAACCACAGCCTTGTTTGATGTGCCAAACCCTTGAAATACACCAAATTTTGCACCATTTCTGGTACCTTCATCTGCATAAACTAGCTCCATTCAATCTTAAATCAGATAACCAATAAGAATAATTTAAAAAAAAAAACTAACCCTGCACTTTAATCGCCTTATTCGTGGGAGAAACACCACGAAACCTACCCAATTCAACAGAACCCATATCACCATTAACGAAGTCCCCAGCTTTCTTCTTGCAAGTCCTCAGTGGAAGGAAGACAGAACCAACAGAAGAATCCAAGTTCTCATCGGGACCAATATCATTCAAATCATGGAAACAAGAAGCGGAACAAACAGAAGCTCTTGTGCCACAGATTTCACAGCTACTCTTCTTGTACGGGTTCAAGAAAGTACGTGCCTTGCAGGACCATTTTAGGGTATCTGGTGAAGAAGAGGAAGATGGAAGAAGAGCAGGAGAAGATGGAGATAGACAGATTTGGCAAGTGGGTTTCGAATTTGAAGATGGGGAATTTTTGAAAGTGCATTTCTTGCAGGTCCAAGACATGCTGATTGTCTCCCTGAACTTGAATTCTTTTCTTGTTTGGGAGCTAAGAGATTGAATTAGGGGAGCAATTGCAGTCGATGACAACACTGGCATTTATACCGCCATTGCCATTTAGTTCACTTAGGTACCGTATGGTTAGCGGTAGTTTTTTATTCATTAATGTACTTTATAATATAGCATGCTACGATATTGTAAGATTTTAACGGTATTATATTTAGAAAGAAAGGTTGTATAATAATACGTGATTTTATAATATTTTTTATTTAATTATATTATACAGTTTTATTATGAAAATAATATAATTATTTTTTAATTTTTAAAAATATAAATATTTTTATAATTATTAATATTTTAAAATAATAATTTTAATATTATCAAAAATAATATTAATATTTCTAAAATAATAAATTTAATATTTATTTAATAAATATTAACTTAAAATTTAATAAATAATTTAAACACATTATAATATAAATAACTCTAAATATTATAATAAATATTAGTTTCATAATATTTAAATATTAGTAAGAGTAACGGAGCAATAGTGTAACTGTAATTTATTATTGGTCGATGAATAATTATAAAATTAATTATAATAAAAAGTAAAAGTAATAAATTTAGAATAGTAAAAGTAAATAATGAAAATTATAGAAAATTATTAAATTGGTAATTTTTAAAATTAAATAAAATTATAATTTAAAAATTATGGATCAAAATATAAAGTACAATACTATGAAAAAAATTATATTCCTGAGTATTATAGTAAAGAGAACAATTCCTTAATAAATTATATTATAAATCAAATAAATTTTATAAAAAAATTTTTTTATTTTTAACACGAAATATTTTGGATGGACTCTAACTGTAGACGGCGCCGTTAAAACTTAACTACTTTCAGACTAAGTTTTGTTCGTACCGGAAAGGCTAAGGAATCAATGTGCTGGCCAAACTTAAGGGAATAAAGATAAAATTTTTAAATTCAAACTGGTTAAGCCAAAGGTCCCATATTTATTGGAGTATGGCCCACTTTGGAGTCGGACTAGTTTCTTTTATTGATGATCTTCTGTACCTATTGGATTTTCTTCAATTTGAAAATCTGACCGTCGAAATTCCTTTTAACTGAAAGTTTATGTATTCAATTCTTTTTAAGTACTAGTATTTTTTATCATCAAAGTTTTTAAATTTGTTAAAACAAATGTCACTAAATTTTCACTATTTTGTGAAAATATAATAACAAAATCAATCAAAAAAAGTTTGCCATTTTCTTACCGGTTGGATAGCAAACAAATTTATATATCCATTCATTAAATGAATTGAACTCTTTGAACCTTGAAAGAACAATTAAATGAATAGTGAAAAAACATCAATACACTATAAAAAATAGTTCTATTTTTCCACCTTAAGACAAGGTTACAAAAGGAATGTATAACAAAGTAGAGAAAATCACAGCCAAAAGAGCATTTAAACCCTTATCAATGGCACTTATTTTGCTGATTTTAAAGCTGATTAATCTTAATCTATCTGCTGCTGCGCCAGCTGATATAGTTGTGTTGGTCACCGTCTTCGTTTTATTGCTTATTTTCTTACTGCAAAGCACAATTCAAAAAATCATCATTAACAAATCAAACTGCAAGTTCATCTTCTTAAGCAATGCTTTTGCACTTTATCTTTTAGCCAACTACTTAGACAAATGGAATGTAAAGAACCAAAAACAAAGGAAAAGCGATACAATGGTCAAACAATTAGACGACCAAAAAAAAAAAAAGAATGTCTTACCTTCCAGGAAATATACAGCTACCATGACCTGCAAAAATTACCAAGAACATAAATATATCGACTACAAGTTAAAGAAAGGTCAAATTTTTAGAGCCAGCAGTTAAAAAGAATGCAACTTTCGGTGTAAGAAATTTATAGATGAAAAGGGCAATTTTCTAAGGAGATCTTATGCATGATCATGAGCCAGTGGCATTGTCCTAGCTCAATGGGGCTCCATTGAACAGGATCCAAGTTCACTTTATCATTATGCAACCTTTGGTAGATATTAAAGACTAATGGAAACTGCCCTACAAGAATTTACCAAAGAAAAGCAAGGTCATTTTCGAAGGAGATCTTACGCATAACAGGAACTAGTGGAATTGGCGCTGGCTCTATGGGGCTCCACTCGAACCATTGTCTAAAAGAAAATATAATTTTTCTTACTTGTAACCAAGAAAATGTTTATTCCATGCCCTTTCCTACACTCCAATTACACAAGCAGCCACGTGCCTTTGTCAGTTAGGAATCACACACCATCCCTCTTGAAGTCATCTATGTCCTCATAGAGTATCTCCTGAGGATTGTATGATTTGAGGTTTCACTATTCCCTTTAGTAGTGAAGCTTTAAGCTATTTTAACTTTTTAACTTTTCACCTCATCACTCATAAGGAATCTTTCAACAATTTGAGAGCCTTAAGGCAATTAAAAGATCATTTTGCTTTTGAATTCGATGGAAAGCAGCAACCAAAATGTCCAAATTTTGTAGCTTAAACAGTGATACAAAATTCTGTCTTTAATCAACTTACTATTTACTACTAATTGTAGGTGCAAATTTTAATGACTTTATCCTCAATTATCACCAAACTCACAGTAAAATTCCAAGAAAAAAAAAGAAAAAAAGTCATAGAAAATTACAAAACTTACTTGGGTCAGTGGTGGTGATCATGGCCACACCCTTGAAATCACAAGATCCAGGAGCCTTTCCTTCCTTCTGGTAATAGCTATCAAATGCGTAAGAGGCATGGTGCTTCACATTGTTGGGCTGGTAACAATCCTCACCTGGCTGAACCTCACTGCAATTAGCCCTTCCTGGTCCACATGCCCAATCCAATGCAGCCTGCAATGTCTTTGAATCAACATTATCCATTGCAGTGCAGTAAGTCTGATTTGTTGTATCATTAGCCAAAAAAGTCCCACTTCCATAAACATGAAGTAAATAAACAGGCGTCGAATTCCCATAGAACAACCCCCAATTTGCTTCTGATACTGGTGGTGACCTCAAATCTTCATTGAACAATTCATATATATAGACACTGGAAGTGAGTTCAGGGTGAAGAGGAGTCCCACTACGATCAAGAATATGCTTAATCAGATTAGAATTATACATATCAGCATTGTCAATGGTAGCATAGGGCTCTTTTGAATCACCCTTTGAAGGCCAACCAGTCTCAGTGACAAGAACCACAACATCAGTAACATTCAAATTCTTCATAGAAAAATATGCAGCATCAATCATAGCATCAAGGACATTTGTGTAATGCAACAAAGTATTAGGATCAACCATTTCCTTAGATGGTGTCAAGGGCTTAAACAAAGAGTTATCAAGAGGCACCACTCCTTTGTTCTGCATAAAAACATAATAAGGATAAAGATTCATCATCAATGGAGACCCTGTTTTTGACAAAAATTGAAGCAAAGGGAGCATAACTGAGCTCCAACTCTGGTTAAAGAAAGACTGAGAAGGAGGAAATGGGTCGAGAACTATAGAAGCAGCATGTGGGGTCGAAATCTTGATTTGGGTATGCAAATTTGCAGCAACTAAAGCACTATAAAGTGACTCAATAGCAGGCATAAGCAAAGGAGCTGAAGAAGGTACAGTAGTCAAAACCTCATCACCTACAGCAATTGCAGTTATTAAAGTCTCTGGATAGTAAGCAACAACATTTCTATCAACCCAGGAGGCTGCCGTGGTATTAGAGGACCCAATAGCCAGAAGCTGGTTATTGGGGACACTAATGATGACCCGGATCTTGGTTTTAGCTAAGGCCTTGAGAATATCAGGGTCTGCATCATATAATCGAATATGGGTAATCTTTTGAACTTGCAGAAATGAAACAAGTGATGCAGGAGACAAAAGATTGGAAACGTCTGTGCCTATATCCAAACCCACAAATGGCTCGCTGTCTTGGTTCTTTTGCTGCTTGATTTGTGCAAATGGTGATGATTGAGCTGCAAATTAAATTAGCAAAGACAAGGTCAAAAAGAGAAAAGGGTAGCTGTTAGTCTGTTAATGTAGTGACTTCAAAGTTGGGATTTTAAGGTTAATAAATATACCTTGTGTTGATTTAAAAACCTCAGTGGAGAAAATGAATACAGCAATGGTGAAGACGACAACACTGCACTTAAAGGTTGCCATTGCTGAAGAGAAGCTTGCGCCTTACAACTTCATCCTCTGGTTCAGGTTCAGCTACAGGTTCTTGCATTATCTTCTGAAATAATTATTTTTTGACAAGAAAGATTTAATCTTTTGCAAAATTTCTTGGTGGGTTTGATTTGGGTTTTTTCTTGTTTGACTCAGGAGATCAACAGTGTGAAGAAGAAATAAGACATTAATTAATAAACTCAAAGGAATACTAGCTGTAAGAGGATAGTTCGTGGTTGCTAAAGCTCTTTCCTTTTTGATGATGCAGAATTAGCAGACTAAGCCATGATAGATGTCGAAAATGCCCTTGTGGACCCGACAAGAGCCTTTGCTTATGTTGCATGTGATCTTTAAGACAAAAAGGTGAAAAACAAAACAAATGCAAAATGGTAACTTCACTAGATTGACTTGGCTTCTTCTGGACATTGGAGGTAGTTCTTGAAGTCACAAATCTAACAGCCTGGCAGTTTCAACCAATGTTATTAAAATCGGACTGAATAACGAACCGGAGAGCTTAAGGGTTTATGATTCGACCAGTTCTTTGAGGTTCAACCGAATTTTTTTATTTTTTTAAAAATATATTATTTTTTAAGTTTTATATAAATATTATAAAAATATCACTATTTAAAAAAATTAAAAATAATTTAAAAAAATATATTTATCATCAAACATTAACAATAGGACTATATTTTCAAGTCATTCAATATTTATAATAAAAATTTAAGATAAATATAGTAAAAAATTGTAAATTTTTAAAGAAATTCTTCAAATATAAATTATAAAATTTTATTTTATTTATAAAAAATTCATTAAATTGTTTGAATTTTAATTATTTTGTATTTATAATTTTATTTTATTTTTTTCCAGAAAAAATAATATTGTATAAATATTTTGGACAAAAAGTTGGTTTTTCTAAAATCAAACCGATTTTTATCATTTAACCCGGTTTTTCCGGTTTTATCCCGGTTTTTTGGCGGTTTGAAACAGTATTTTCCGGTTTTTATCCAATCCGGTTTTCATCCATTGAATCAACCGGACCAGCAAATGGTTCGCGGTTAAACCGGTTCGACCGCCCGGTCCGGTTTTAATAACCATGGTTTCAACAGAGACGTTAACTCTTCTGTTCAAATTGTTCTTCCTAACTTTCCCATTTTGGTCATTTTAAACCTGTTCCATCATTTTTGCTACAATTCATTCTTCTGATTAAATAGGCTAAGAAAGAATTTAAACTAAATAATTCATTCTTAGTCTTTCTTAAAAGATTAACTAAAGACAGTGGCACCCATAAAAGAATGCTAAACAAAACTCTACCAAGTACAGTGCAAGAAACAAAAGAGACAGGGCAGCCCAGGCTCCATCATCAACAGACTTGGTCACGATCACGACAGAATAACAACAACTGCATCTCATTAACGTGTGGGTCACCAATCTTTTTATTATTTTTATTATTTGACAATCCAACCCTCCCAATTATAAACGTTACCCAGATAATACTCGATGAGAATAATAATTATCGAATATTTATAATCTCTTTAAAACTATTCTTTTTTAAACTGATTGAAACTTGTGAAGCATTCATTTGTATCTAAAAATAAATCTATCGAATAGCTAACGAAAAAAGTGGTTGATATTATTATTAGCAATGGTAGAATTGACATCCTAAAACATTGCTTAAAACCCAAACTTTTAAGTAACAACAATCCATGTGAATATTTCATTGCTCTATTGCCAATGCCATTAGGCTTTTATGATGCTACTAATTAGTGGAAGAATAATAATGATTATTATTACTGCTGAGAAAGCTTATGTCAACCATAAAAGAAAGAAGGCGATTAATAATAGTCATCCTTTAATAAGTGAAAATGGTTTACTTTCAGAAAAAGGGTAAAATTTTTAAAAGGTGTTTTCTTTCTTCTTCTTTAAGTACTTAACTGCATATTTACATGCAAAACAGCAGAAAAATACATAGGCAAAGAGCCACTGAGGTTGCTGTTTTTTATTGCTCAGGACAAAGAAAAAGATGCTTTTCACCCTGTAAAGAAACATCAGATTCCCAAAATTTTGTGAATTGGAATCCCAGGTTAATTACCTCATTTCTCCTGCCTGAAGATGGAATCAATCAATCGAACACCATTTTTTATCTGTTAATTTTAAATAAAATTCAAATTTTATTTATATGTTATTTTTAAACTTTAAATATAATTTAATTTATTTTTTCAATTTATTTTTTTCAATAAAATTATAATCAATTAGATTTGATAATTTAATTTTATTCAATTAATTTAATACTAAATTTAAATTTATTTATTATTTCTTAATTTCTGTAAAAATAATAAAAATGACATATAAAAAAACGAAAATAGTATGTATTATTGAACCAATAATTAATATACATCTTTCACATGACAAAATCTATTTTTATTTTGTGTGACAATTATTGACATATTTCTTTCTTTCTATAAGAGAATTTTAGCACAACTGGAATCTACCATTCATCTCATAGCCAATTGCTGTTAAGAAATGCATTATCATTGTTTTTATAACATACTCAATAGTTCATAAGCACTCACCGCATTTAACTGTAACTCAATTTTTCACTTGAATATTCGCTACAGAATAATTGTTACTACATCTCGGCCAACATAAGCTGTATGGCCGTTAATTATTCACATGTGATTAGTACATTATGAACAAAAAGAAAAAGAAAGATTATTTTAGTATGATGAATGAAATACTAGAATATGTTTTGTTGTTTAACTAGGGGTATTCATCGGACAGATTCGAGTTGGGTTGATCTGAACCTAAATAATCTGAAATCCGAACTTTTCCATATATCCCAACCCTACAAATAATTTGACCCACTACCCAAATAACTTGCAAAATTTTGGACTCCGCCTAAATAACTCAAATTTATTTTTTTAATTTAAAATTATATTTCTCTTTTATTTTAAATTATTAAAAAGGATATTCGGATTGGGTCGAACTTACCCGAATATCCTAAACGATGCATTTTGGAGAGGATTGATTGCTTATTCGGGTTAATGAGGATTTAACCCGACCCGAATAAACCCTAAATCCCTAACCCAACCCTACCCTACCCTAACAATCCTAATAACTCTATCCGAATTCCTTATTCGGTTCGAATTATTCAGGTTGTTCGGGTAGGGTCGGGTTTTAAATACTCTTATGTTTAACTAATATATATATTAGCTGAACTGCTTATTGAATCTAAATTTTCTGAAACCTTAAAAATTGGAAAGGTCAGCCAAAAAGCATAAAGAATTTGATTAACTATCTTTTTTTTTTTTTGAATAAAAGAAAATGAAGGTAGTGTTTTATTGCCCTATTATAAGAGACCTAAGCCACGTGTAATTAGTACAAATAAGTTGGGATCCTAGGACAGCAACTTTTATTTAGAATCCACATTCATACGTTCAACCATATGTTAAACTAACAATTTATAATTAATATGATATCTGTAACAATTTTACATATGAAAGTAAGTATTATCACTACTTTTTTTCAATAAATACATAGACAATGTATTATACACCATTAAATATGGGCCGTTTAATTAAAAATAATATTTTTTTACTATTCAATGCTTCGGATTTAGCGGTGTAACGGCATAGTTCAACCGATCGTTGGATGTATAAGCCTTCTGTAGAAAGGGTAGAAAAAAAATCAATATATTTTGATCAAGCAGTAGTAATTATTCAAGTTAATCCATGGGCTTCCAATCCCAATTCTTTAAAGAAAATACCTGCCCATAGCCTAGAAAGAAAGTGTATCACATTATATTGCAGTCCACCCAGAACCAGATGTTATCGTACTGTTTTCACTAGGAAAATTAATGATCAATAATTTGACAGGAGAACCATCAAAAAGGGCACATCGGGATGAAAATGACAGCCAGGCAAAGGCATATTCATAGTTTCTATCCTCCTTTAGATCACATCGATGATAGGACTATAGAGAACCATATGCTTTTCCCACTTTTAATGCATTGAGTTCTGTTCAGAATTCAGATACAATTGAAAATATCTGAGGAAAGGCAAAATTAAAATTAGTAAAGGGCAAACACATAAATAATGATGATTCAAAGGGTCTGCAAAAATAAATCATTCTAACATAACAGCAAGTTGATAAAACAATGGCTACAATTGCACTACTTCTCAATTCAAGATGTGCATAGGACTCTTTAAAAAAACAAAATTTCTTGCCTAAAAGAGGACTCCAAACAACTAGCAAGGAAAAAATGGGGAAGAACAAAAAGTATACACCAATACTGTACAAAAAGACCAAGGAAGAGCTACATTGCTATGATGACTAGTAGTGCTGAAATAAGCAAACATCTAAGTTATGCTCAAAGGCAGCCTCCCCCATTATTCCAATTGCTCATGTGTAGGACAGGATATCATAAATTTACAGGCATCTTGGACTTGTTCAGGTGATTCAATGAATTTGATGTTTTGACTTTATTCACCGCAGTGCATTGATGAAAGTCATCAAGGAGTCTACATCCCTTTTCTCCGAAGGGTACTTGATCGGCCTAGAGGAGTACTTGGGGAAGAATAGTATAGTGGGGAAGCTCCCTAGTTGCAATTCTTGCTTGGCAAACTTCTTCTGATCACCATCAGCCTGGAATTTCCCCACCTTTACTCCACTTCCAGCCAGCTTATCAGCCAATTCGAGATAGGATTCTTCCATCCCCTGGCAGTATGGGCACCATGGAGCATAAAGAACGACAATCCATGGCTCCTTTCTGTTCTCCAACCTCAACAAGTTTTCAATCCCAGTCCGGCTCAAGTTCACCAAGTTCTGGGAGTTGAAAATATCAGCAACTTTTGAAGCTCCATTGGCATGGACAGCACCATTTCCATTGCCGTTGAGCAGGGAAGAATCATCCTGTTTCAGATTTCCTTTGTGAAGGCCGCATTCCTTGGCCTTAGCATCCTCCCACCACCACCTTCCTTCTCTTTCATGTTGGCCTGGAAGCACTGGCCTTGTGCAAGGCTCACAGCCAATGGAGACATAACCTTGTGAATGCAAGGGGTTCACTGGCACATCCAAGGTCCGGAGGACGTTCCACACATCTTTACCGTCAACATTTGCCATTGGGTTCCACTTGATCAGACTTCCACTCCCACCATCCAATCCCTCAAAAACTGGGTCGACTTGAACGACAGGAATTTGAGATCGAGTACCAGGTGACTGATCTTTCCTTTGGCCGGTAATCCAGGCACGTAACCCCTTCAGAGCCCTCCGCAAAGGTCTCACTTTTCTCACCCGGCAGCACTCCTGGTGGCCATCTTCATAGAAAGAGAACAAGCCCTTGCTCCTTACCAGTGCTTGAACTTCAACAGCATCAGGAAACATGTATTCAATCTGTATGTCATAATGCTTCTCAACTGTGTCAAAGAATCTATACGTTTCGGGGTTCAACCTCCCAGTGTCCAGGCTAAACACCCTAAAGGGCCTTCCGGTTAGCTTCGCATACTCAATCAAAGCGACATCCTCGGCACCACTGCAAAATAATGGAGACTTGTCAGATTTTAATTAAATATTGTTTAAAAAATTACACTGCTGCAATAGATAACATGGACTTAAATCTCCTTGTATACCCTAACAAATCTCACATATATGTCAGTATATGTCACCTCCATTTATCATCTAAATATCCATGTGCAAGTAGGTAATTCTGGTAACTTTACTCATTGTGCCTTTGCAAGATCATTCCAAAAGCTGCCCAACACACAACTTGACCCAAGAACCCATGTGCCATACAAATACAAGCTTTCAAAATTTTGCTAAACAAAAGTATTGCAGTTAATAAAACAATGATAGCATTTTCTATAGAGATTTCAAAAATTCATCGACTCACAATAACAAATAAAAAATTCACAAAAAAATATGTTAACCTGAATGCAATAGCATACTCATCTAAAATTTCACATTCATCAACTGCTAATAACCAGTCAGTAATTTACAATCTAAAGAAATTTACAGTTAGAAAAAGATAAAAAATCATTACCTGAAAGCAATGGCAATATCGTTGCCAAACTTTTCAAGTGCCTTGTCCATGATCTCCAAAGGAGAGGAGTTTTGAAGCTCCTTAGCCAATTGTCCATAATCCTCCACCTCAAATTTCTCAGCCACCTCTGCAAATTCGAATACAAAAAATAAATACGGAATTCTAACTTTTCCGGGGGTGAAAAACAAAAATCATATTCAGAATGCTTAAATCGATGCCAAAGAACTAGCCTTGAGCAAATAAGACTTACCAGGCTCAGCTATAGTAGCCGCAAGAGGGACAATAGAGTCATTCCGTTTAGACTCTGCATTAACCGGCTTCACCGAGCACCGCCGTTGAGAAAGACTCAAGGCCGCTGCCGGCCGATCCAACAACCCAAAAGAGCCAAATTGTGGACCTGCAAACAAAACCCAGAAGCTCAATTCCCACAAAATCCTCGAAACAAAACCCCCAACCAACAATTCTGCTTCCAAATTCCGAAGGGGAAAAAAAAAAGGAAAGAAGCTCACCTTTGAACTCAGAAGAATTGGTTGAACGTGAATAATTGGTGGCAGAAATTGCAGTTGCAGATGAAGAAGAAACACTGAAAGCCATTAAAAAAAAATAAAAAATGAATTGGATTTCTATCTAACGAATTTGAGATTTCCTTTTTTTTTTTCTCTAATTTTTCGTTGAATTCTGATATCGTTATTGAAGGGTGTTAAATAAGAGATGAAGAAAATCGCGCCCTAAAAGGTTCATTGAACCTGGACGCTTTTTGGGTTTATAATGGATTCCAAAAGTTTTGCTTACGTGGCTAATGGAGATTGGTTATATTTTTTATTTTTTTGGACTCATTGCTTCCGTCACGTGGTTGTACTTGTGCGAAATATACGTGTGAGAAAGGAAGCTGGCCCAGCTGGAGAACCTGCTTCTTCTTATCTTCCATTTTTCTCATGTTAAAAATAAATAAATATATAATTTTTTTATTTATATTATAGTAAAATTACAAATTTAACCAAAAAAATTTCTGACTAGTATTTAAAATTACAAATTTAACAAAAAAAAATATGTAATTTCGATTTAAATAGTAACTGATTGATCGTGGGATTGATCAAGATTTTAAAAATTATAGAAAGTTTCAGTTAGGCTCTAATTAGTATTTAAAATTATTTGATAATAAAATAATGATTTTACGATAACACCGAAAATTTACTGATCATATCAATTTAAGTGAACCGGATCGAAAATAAATTCCGATTAGTTAAAAATTTGTACGTAGGCTAATGTATATATTTTATGAATAATGGAATTGATTTTGAATGAATTTAAACTTGAAAAGAGTGATAAATAATTTAGAGTACATTAAATAGGCTTAAAAATTAAATTGAGCTTAATTAGGTCCAACCACTTTGGTTGAACCAAGTCCAATCCAAACCATCCCTATAAAGAGCCATAAAATCTGTAATTTTTCAGAGAATTCACCAGCATCTCCCGTTTCTCCTTATTGGCTGAATTGGTCATTCTACCTCTCAATAATTTTTTTATTCTCTTTCTAAATCTTTCACCAAATCCTACTCTTCCAAGCAAATCAAGGCCTCTCTATTATATGGTGACCATATCTAAACTCAATTTAAAGTGATTAAAGTGGTAAAAATCAAGGATTGAAGTTTATGTGTCAAATTGAAGGTAAGTAAAATTAATGTTTTTAATTCAAATTAAAGGCTTATATTGATGAATTTAGGTGTGTAGAGTTTATTTATGATGATAGAATCAATTATTGAAGCATTATTTTTTTGAAAATTGCATGGGTATTTTCAACCACCTTTGAAGAAGAATGAAAATGGTGAAATTTTATGGATTTAAGGTGATGGAAATGGAGATTTAAGTGTGGAAGACAAGGAATCAAGGTTAGTAGATGCAATATCCCTTAATTTCCATCTAGTTTCTATAAGTTTAAGATTATGTATAATATGCTTTTTAATGAAATATGCATGGATAATTGAAATTAAGGTTATAAATATATGAATAGAGTTTATAAATGAAAGTTTAAGCGCTTAAAATGGAGGAAAGAAATTTGGTACTTGAATCTTAGGTTAGGCCATGTATGTACGTAAGGTTATATTTTGATGAATTATGTAAGTAATTATGTAAGAATGAGGGATAATTCAAGATAACATGTTAGAATGATGAATTAAGATATATAAAGTGTGAATTGAAAAAGAAAACCAAGTGGAAGTAAGAAAACTCATGTTAGCCAAATTTAAACCTAAGTGTAACATAAGATGATTTTGATAATTTATGGCATATTAAATATGAAATTCATAATTTAACACGTAATAAAGATGATAGAAATGATTAAAGTTGAAAATAATAAGTAAATTTAGGATCACATAGTTGTATATAATGATATTTATGTACCTTACCAACTTAAATGCAGTTAAAATTTATCGATACAGAAAGTTGATAAGAAAATATGTGTAGTGATAAGTATAAACGTAAATGCAATGTTTGTGAATATGATATGAAATGGCAAGTGGTTATGTAAATCAAAATGTATGTGCATATAGTTAAAGATATCTTGCGTTAAGTTTAATAACCAAGTGAATATGAATTATGAATAATCCTAAAATGTTAAATGCATGGTTGTGGAATGATAAATGTACAATAATGTTAAGTGAAATGACAATTTTATTTTATTTAATATAAGCCTAGAAATATGATTGAGGCCTTTTAAAATAAGTTTAGACATGAAAAGAAGTGTCCATAAATTTGTTTAGAATTTTATGGAATATGTATGAATATTTTAAAGTGTGAAAATGCATTACGCTTAAAGTGAAAATAATGAATTATGATGAGATAATTCATGAAATATGCAAAAATAATGAAAAAGTCAAGTGACTAGCGTATTGAAATGTAAATGCAAGTGAAAGTGTTAAAATGTGAAAAGTGGCTTTGAATTAAGTAAGAAATTTTGCCCTTAGTAATGGTTTGTCGGTTTAAATATAGTTCAAATTATGATTAGCTAGCCATAGGAACACCCATACTACGGTGCAAGTCATTACGACTTGCTTTGCTATGGTTGTAATGGTCTGAACGTTGGGTCAACAATAAATAGTATTTTTCGATAATGAATAGTACTTTCGGGCTGAAAAGTACACTCGAAGGTAAAAAATATTTTATTTAACCATCGAAAAATATTAAAATTGGTTAGTCCGGGGTTAAAATTTGAAGTGAAATTGAAATCAAACAGGCCTCCAAAATTTAAAAATCCAAAAAACGGAGCGGTTCGTTTATAGGTTAACTAGATTGATTTAAGTTTGATAGAACTTTTAAAAATAACAAATAAAGTCTAAAAATTTTTCAAAAATTTCATGTGTGCCTAAAATGATATGCAGAACATTTTGATAATGGTTGAATTGGATCGATCTGATTGAATCGAACTAGTAACTAAATTCGATTAGCCTAAAATTTTGTGTATAGCTTATTTTCAACATGATAAAAATGATGAAATTAATTTTAGAGTGATTTGAATTTAGAAAGGGAGAGAATTACAAGAAAATGATAAAATGAGTTGATTTTGGGTTATTGGCCTTTAATTAGTGGGCTTGAGTTAAACCAAAGCCCAAACCAATTCAACTACTATAAAAGGAAAGGGGAGCATATATTTATGAGAACAAATCTCATCTCCTTCAGCTTCTCTCTTCCTCTTCAACGATCAAACCTTTCTCTCCCTCTCTCTCAAGATTTCTTCAAATCTCTCTCTCTTTTTCTTTAGATCCAAGCATTATAAGTGTTAATTGATCTCCCTAGAAGAGTATTTGAGCCTCTACTCTTTGATTAAAGGAAGTTAAGCAAGAGAAAAACAAGTGAAAAACTTAGGGGATCATTTTGAAGTAAGTGAAAATCATGAGTTTAATTTGGTTTTAAGGTGCCTACAAGTAGTTTAGGGTGTCTAAAGTCAATTTATGGTGTTATTTTAAGCATTTGAGATCAAAAAATTTGGATTTTGATTGATGGAAATTTTGTCCATGGTAAGTGCACAAGGTGAGGGACAAGCTTCCAAGACAAAAGGAAAGGAAAAGGAAGTCTAGGCAAGCTTAAGACAAGAAGAAAGGTTAGTGGCTAATAAATCCTCCTATTTCCTTTAATTTTGCATAATTTTCCTTTATGTAACTTAGAAAAAATTTAGAAAATGCATGAATAATTAAAATTGATATTAGAATATTGAAATAGGACCTTGAATAAGCCTATTAGAAAACTTAATTTGATTTAAAAGCATGTGTAAGGTAACTTTCTTTTGGTGGCCGAATTGATACCTAAAGAAAATCAAAGTGTATTTTGTGCATTGGTGAAATTAAGCCATAAAATGACCATAGAAATGAAATAATATGTCCATAAATTTTTGTATAATTTATGAAAATTAATTGAATATTTTTTAGAAGAAATTTGTATATGCAACAAATGAAATTGTTGAATTATAGTAAAATAATTCATAATTTGATGAAAAAATGGTGAATTATTATAAATTAATTCACAAATTATGTAAAAATACTGAAAAAGTTGACTGAAAATTTTATTGTATTGAAAAAGTAAATAAAATTGTTAAAAATCTTAAAAATAATTTGAAATTAAGTGAATTTTTGCCCTTAAAAATAGTTAGACAGTCAAAATCTAGCTCAGAATATAATTGGCTAGTCATAAGAACA